>CM038641.1:2348163-2668163 GCA_021554675.1 Leuciscus idus | reverse complement strand
GTGCGCGATGATCCTGACCTCGATAAGTGGCTGAAAAGGAGAGACAACTGGATGTCAAACAACATCCAAAATGAGATTCTGGAGCTATTTGCGCATGACATATTGAGAACAATTGGAGCAACAGCATCAAAAACTGACTTTGTTGGGTTAACTGCGGATGGGACAACAGATATCAGTGGCAAAGAACAATTTTCAATCAGTCTGCAGTTTAGCAATGACCACCTAGAAGTTCAAAATTTCTTTCTTGGCTTTTACAACGCCCCTGACACTACGGCTGAAATCGTATTTCTGTGCATAAAGGATGTTCTGGTGCGCCTCTATTTGCCACTGGAGCGACTGAAGGGCTACTGCTTTGATGGAGCCAGTAACATGTCAGGGAGGTTCAATGGGGTGCAAGCTAAACTGAAGGAAGTATGTCCCGACTCTGTTTTTGTCCACTGTGCAAATCACTCACTGGATCTGCAAGAAGTGGCTCGTGAAGTGCGTCTTGTTGCTGATACGCTAAACTTTGTGCGTGAAGTCACTGTTATAATCAACGATTCAGCAAAGAGAAAAGCGTTGTATCAGTCCCTTTTTGGAGCCGGAGACGTTGTGAACTTGCTTGGCCTCTGCCCAACTCGGTGATGCGTCAGAGTTGTGTCACTGTCACGTTTGCTGGCCTGCTACGGAGAGATGATACAGACTTTCAGAACCTTGGAGAGTGACAAGGCTGTGAAAGGGGACACCCGTGCCAAAATTGCAGGATTGCTAACAAAGGCCACAAATATGCGCACAGTGTTTGGCTTGTTTGCCTGCGTAACCCTATTTACCCCATGTGAAGCAGTGGCATGATCACTTCAAGGAACCAAAGTCATAGCTCTAGGATCCATGGAAGCTGCAAACAACTGGGCACACTGCGACAGGATGAAACCATCACTGACCTTGTGGCCAAGACCAAGCAATATGCAGAGCGTTACGGCCTGAAGCCGCCACATCCAGTGCGCAGCAGCAAGACACCTGCACGCTTTCACTATACACAAGAGGAGGAGGCCAATGACCAAGAGTGCAGCGAAGTGGAGGGTAAATGTTTGTAATAAAAAATACACAATTGGTCTTTTCAGTTGTCGTAGGCTAAGGTTATTTATGTTATATTTCTGTATTCAGTGTATCCGAACGTGTGGAAAAGGGAGATGTTTTAGGCGCTGGACCTGGTGCGCTCAGAAGTGGAGAGGCGTTTTGACCAGGTCGGAATCCAAGTTGCTGCAGGGCAAGAGCAGGCGATCATTGAGGCAGCTCAAGGAAAAAAAGTTAATGTGACTTACCTGAAACTCACCGGTTTTACAAGAGAGCGACTAAGTCATGAGTTGGACATACTGCGGGATACCTGTACAGGGCGTGAAGTTAACACAATTCGGGATGTTGTGTCCATTCTCCAAACCACGCAACCACAAACCCGTTCCATGCTGTCAGAGGTGGAAAAGCTCATCAAACTAGGCCTGTGCCTGCCCATATCTGTCGCTGCATCAGAGCGCTCCTTCTCGGCTTTGCGCAGGTTGAAAACCTGGCTGCGTAACACCATGTCACAGGAGAGACTAACGCACTTGGCCATTATGAATGCCCACAGTGATCTCCTGGATGAAATCGATGTCTCGACTCTGATAAAAAGTCGAACAACTGAAAGAAGATCCACCTTTGGTAATGCATGAATTATTTTTTTTGGTTTAATGCACTTTTTGAGTAGCGTATGTGTCTACTAGCATGTTCATAGCTTTAAATGTTTTGACTGTCAATGCTATTTCAATAGGGCTCTATATGTTCGTTCAGTGGCTTGATATTATGAATTTTCATGTTCCAAACAATATGAAATGTTGTGTCTCCCTCGTTCATTTCAGGGGTTCTATTTAATTACCATTTGTGCATTTCATTCATTGCGCCTTGACACCAGTTCAAAACTGAGTCCCAAAAGTCCGCGTAAGAAGCATAACACGTACAGACTCCATGTAGGCCTATGATTCGCTCTTTTGTTGTTCTGTTTTCTCTCAGGATCAAAAATACAACAAATGAAAGCGTTTATCTGTATTTCCGACTGATGAGAACTATGCATATACATTCATAAATCAGTCAATTTTGTATTTTATTATGAGATATTTTATTCTAATGTGATCAGTGACTCAAGCACTGATGGACCAAAGAGCGCGCATTTCGACATTTGCAGTAAAAACTTGAAATATAAATTCTCAGAAAATGCATTTAATACCAATATATTGAAACGTCTGTTTATATACTCCATTCATAAAGGAGTCCAGACATTGGAAAAATATCAGTCCACATGCGCTTTATATTTAATATGAGGGAAATAGACAATAGGCAATTTACTTTTGATGCATGCATGCGTGACACAAAAAATCTTTAACTTTTAGGTAACCAAAATATTTTTTAGTAATTCTGTCAATTACACTAAGATTAGATTTCATTGAAGGTAAATTGGAGCGGCCACACTGAGCTGTGCGTAACGCCCACAGACGTGAAGTGAACGAGACAGAGGCTGTCCGGTACTGTCTGAAATGGTTAACTCTGTGGCGATGCATGTGCAAAACAGATTTAACTAATCATAAAGTCAATCAGGACAGGATACATAACACAGCCTACTATAGGCCTACACTAAAAAATTACATGAAATCATTACCAAGAGGTTACAACATTTTTTATAATAAATATAAATATTTGTAGTGGATGCGATGCTTTTGAAAATGTTTCCTGTGGAATGCTGTGTTTTAATGTTTTAACTACAGTGAGGATTGCTGAGCGCATGATATGGTCTGAGGAAATATTTTCGCGCAAATAATGATCAATAATGCACAATAAGGCCTATCAGTTTCCATTAAAAATATAAAGAAATTAAAAATACTATTTGGCCAGTGGATGAGGCTGAGAAAAACTTTCTCTGAAATGTATTTTATATTATTTTGATTAATTATTAAAAAACAAGGCAAGGATAGGCTACTAAATTATATTTAGCAATGTAATGTGACACCCATTTGTATCTCATATTTTCCTAATGTCTTTTCCGATAAACATGGTATCACGTGGATGAATATGCATATGCAAATGATATGCAGATGAGGATATGCATAGTAAAACGAGGCGTTGTAAGCTCATATATGGTTATTTCGGGAGGAGACACATGTGCGCACTATCTTCCTCTGACTGGGATTTATGAAGGGAATTCAGCTCAGGTTCTTGCTTGCGCATGGTTTTATAAGTCTGAATATGATTTTGCATCAGCCATTTTTAGCTTTCGGGCGCACACACACTTCTAGTAAGGATCCTACGCACAGTTTTATAAATGAGACCCCTGAGCTTCTGTTTCAATCCGACTTCAAACAAAATAAACTGATCAGAGAAGCACAATTGTAAATGTCCTGGAAAACAAGATGAGATCTGTGATCTCTACATTTGTGTAAACAGAGAGGAAATTAATAAATGAGAATCACCTTTTTGTTTTTATTAAGATGTCAAAGGCTTATTGTCCGGTAGGACAAAGTTTGTTTAGAATTGTTTACCACAGTTTCTGTTTCTCAATTCTTTTCTTCTATTGTAATGTTCTTTTTGAGTTTATTAAGTTTTAGAGGTTTATTTCTTCACAGAGACTGAATGAAAGGACAACAGGACAGGAATGTTTTCATGATGCATCAAAATGAAGGACAGAATGTTGATCAAATGCATTCCTGAAATTTATTCGGTAAAAACACACGTGCAAAACGGGCACAGAAACGATTGCTATCCTCCACACGTACCGTCATGGTGTTTTTCACAACCTGCAGGGCATTGTTTTTGAAGGTCTCCATGTCTTTCATTGGCCGTAAGTCCTGTCCTGGTTCGTTCTGACAAAATAACATCAGAAACGGGAAAACAAGCATTACAGATCCAAAACCATGAGTATTGATTTGAACAATAATCAAATCTAGTACTTCAATAAGTCTAATTGAGGGTCTGTTTACACGACACCGTTTTCAACTAAGAACGTAAAACTTTTTATGCGTTTTGGCCGTTCGTTTACACGACAACAGCGTTTGGTGCCTGAAAAAGCAAACTTTTGCAAACGGGTTTCAAAGTGCACGTTTTTGAAAACGTTCTCCATGTAAACAACAAAAACGTGAATCTCTGAAGACAATGACGTCATGCACATGTTATTACGTGTTCAGTCTATAGTGTTTCATCGCCCTGGCAGCTGAATACAGCGTTTTTAGTACTTTTTGTGGATCCTTGTGAATCAGGGATCGTTTTGACAATAGTGTCGTTTGTACGCGGAAAACTCAAAAGAAAGACTTCTCCGTTTTAAGCGCATCGTTGTCGTGTAAACGTACCCTGAGTCTAATTCCATTTCAGATCATTTCATTGCTTTTATTCCTCTGTGGAATATAATAGAATTGCCAAGGCTTTCTCTCTTTATATTCTCATCGCTCCAACCTACCGGTCCGTTTCCGTTGCAGGCCGAAGCTTCTGTCCGGTTGGTCATTGGGATGCAGTCCGGCATGGGATCAGTGGAGGATTGTGGGCCGCCTGATCTGTTATTGCTCACGGGAACATCACACTCTTGGCTGATCTGCGGGTCGGTCTCCACGCTGTCGGACCTGTCGTTCTCTCGCGGCTCCATGGACACGCATCTCTCCCGTAACACTTTCATCTTTATACAACTCCCAGCATTCCTCAGGACGCTGACCGCCTCATGATGGCTGACCTCCAGCATGTCCAGGCCATTGACCTGGAGGCACAAATCAGACATGAGCTGCAGTGAATAGATGCTTTTTAAATAATTCTGGGTTGCTTCAACCCAACTTTGGGTCAAATATGGACAAACTCAGCCATTTGGTTAAATCTTTAAATTAAATTTTTAACCCAATGTTTGGGTTTGTCCATATTTGACCCAAAATTGGATTTAAACAACCCAGCATTTTTCCAGAGTGTGGAAAGAGGCAGAACATGTGACAAATGTCATGAAAGCCAAGCAACGAGGAAAATGCCCACCATTTATACAAGGAAATGATCTGGGATCTTCAAGAGGAAGAGTGTAATTTCCACACCAAAGAGTATTGTGCAGAAAATGACTGTTTTCAGACAGGTTTTCCAACGGTTGCCCACCTGCCATTTGTAGACTAAAAAAACAAATGGGCCGACCCAGTTAAGGTTCTGCTGGTCATCTGTGGGACTCAGCCCACTTTTGCAAGGAACATCTAAACCCCAGAATTCTCCTTCTATTATAGTATATGTCTTTAGCCGTTCTGATTGGTCAACCGTTCCATTCCGTGCCGATCCGGATATGATTTCATTTTCCACTGTGGGGGAGATACTCAGGGTTTAAATTAACACCTGCCAAATGCAGGAAAAGATCAACTGTGGCGGGTAACGCTGTCAGATCACGAGCCAGTTTGGCGGGTTACTTATTATGTTTACTCACTTTGCTCGGGAAGTTCGTGTAAAACAATTCTGTGCAGATTTAACGCAAATACTCGTGAGTCATCATGTTATATTGAATACAGCGTATTGCACAGAATCTGCTCATATCTGGCTCACTTGAACACACACATCACTACGCAACAAATAACGGGTGTGCTTGTTCATTTGCATTGAAGCAATAGCGAAGATTAAAAAGCATTTGGTTAATAGAAAAAGTATCGTCATTTTCCAACATCCTACATTTTTTGATGTTCTTTGTTCTGTATTGATCAGTCCATCTAAAACACATTTATGGTGATGAGGATGAAAGATGAAGAGAGGAGATGCTGGATGACAGGATTTAGTTTGAATAAGAAATTAATGAATGGAATCCAAATTTTATAATATATATATATATATATATATAAATATGCCGAGACGTAGTTAATCTGGTTAATTTCTTTTCTGTTTTCTTTTTTTGGCTAGTAGAAGTTCTGAAAGGCCGGTAACTTAAAAATGTAGTAGCCTAATTGGCCGGTGAGTGAAAAAGGTCATTTCAAACCCTGCTGATAATGTAATACAAATGGGGTGAGTCATTGCCTTTGGAAACGCAAGAGTTTACAGACCGTATGAGATGTAAATAGCAACTGCTTTATATGGCGGATGATCAGATATTTATTTTAACTTCTGTTTACCTCGTTCAAATAGCGCACTTGGCCTGCTATACAGAGAACAGACAAGTGACCAATCCTGAGTGGCGATGTCACTACATACATACGGTACAGTCAACCGTGCCGAGGATTCTGGGCCGAGAACCAAGCTCAAGTGGAAATTTAACTGGAACCGTTCCTTACCGTTCGGCTCGACTGTGGAAAAGCAGCTCATGTTTTTCATGCCAGTCACATCTCAGGATAGTCCCTAGACTGCGATTGTGATATGAAAATACCACAGAGCTACAACATCAACAATTTTAAGGGAAAAAATCCTATGAATGGCTTATGACTTCTAGTTGTCACTGCATATTAAACCTAGGATAAGAGAAATACCTGAACATGCACAACTCATGCTTGAGGAATGATGCTAGAGCTTTTAATTGAACTAACCTGAGACGTTGTTTTAAATAACTACTTACCAACAACAGGGTATCAAGTTGATTTTAGTGGCAGTGTGAAGTCAGTTTCCCTTCCATCTGACAACCTTAAAAAGTATTCAAATCCATTTTGTCTTCATTTTTTTAACACTGTATATGTTGTTTTAGCATGTAACAAACTTCTTTTGGTGGAATGTTTTGCTTAAAATATGTTTGTGCTATATTTCTTTAAAATACATTATGCTTTATATTTTATCTAATGCAATGACATCAATACGATTTTAAGTGTGACTTGCATGTCTAAATACTTTTCCCCCACAGTGCTCTTGGTTGCCTGTTGCTTTAAGGCTCATGGGGTCACAGCATCTGTGTAATGATGCCCTCCAATGGCCATCGGAGAAACAACTATAACCGGGTCAGCAACAGAAACACATATACAGTCACAGTGCATATACTTATCTCTCATTGTTCAAAGGCTGTTCGTCCAATCAAGCTCTACTGTATTTTGGCCAAAATTCATGTGTCATTTGGTGGAATCTAAAAATGTATGTTCTACTTGCAATGATAAACATGGTTTGTACTGACCACAAAGTGTGATTAGATTCATTATTTCTTGCCGTATGCAAGAGACTAGAATTTGATACCATGGCAAAAACTAATACTAGCCAAATTTATTGAAGACAAGTAAACAATAAGAACTAAGAAACTATTAACAAGAAATGGGACAAATAAATTTAATAGAACAAAGATATCGTGTTACGTCTTGTCAGGCAGGAAGATGACGCAAGTCAAAGCGGACCTAATTTGAAGCAATTACTTTAATTAACAAAATACAAAACAGAAAAGTATAATCCACAAAGGCAAAATAAGCACAGCTGTGTGTACTAAACACAACCAACACCAGACAAAGCCAAACTAAGAGTACATTTACATGAAAACAATGCACTTAAAAAAGGGAAACGTTTTTCATTTGCATTTTTCACGTACAGATGACAACGTTGTCAAAACAATCCCTTGTTTACACAGAACTACAAAAACTCATACTAGCCAAACTCATTGAAGACAAGTAAACAGTAATAAAATCAGAACTAAGAAACTATTAACAAGAAAATGCTCTATTTTTCATGCCAGGCCTGTAGTTGGCGATGTCACTTTGTAAAGAAACACTACGCATTGTTCACAAATTCACGTTTTTGTAGTTTACACAGAGACGATAACGTTTTCAAAACCTGTTATCAAAAGTTAGCATTTTTAGCTGACGCTGGTATGGTCACATGATAATGACAACATGGCGGATGTAGAACGTCCAAATTTCATTCATACTACCCATATTTATACTATATAGAGCGCACCTTTTAACAATCGGGGCGTAAATTCAAATGTAGTTCCTACTCCGACAGTACGTGATTTCGGACTCAATGTCCATGAAAATGAAACAAAAAATATGCATGAAAGATACAAATTAAATAAAGACTGCTATAAGTTTTTCAGGTAAGTAAAATCCATTGAACGCTTAAACTGCCATGCCTTATTAAAAAAATACATGGAAATTATAAACTATTTTTGGGCCTGCACATGTCATGATAATATGGATATATTTTAACGGTTCTATTTCACTTGTTCACTTTTGTCTGATAAACCATTTTTTACTGAGTTGGGTCACTTTGTGAAACCCGGGTCCTGAAATAAAAACAGCTGACAACCACTGAACTAAATGTAACCAATGCTCCAGTAATTTTGTTTGACATAAAAATGCTTTCTCTTGTTCTAGCTTAATATGCAGAGACAAGTTTAAGTAAGCCACTGATAAAATCACACAATCAGCAGTATGTATCCCCAGTTGTAACCATGCTCCCCCAATTAGTCATTAAATCAATGTATCGTTAAACTGTACATACATTATGATACACTTCTTTTACCTCCAACACTCTGTCCCCAACATGAAGCCCGGCCTTCTCCGCTGGTCCGCCTTTAGACACTCTGGAGATGAAAATACCCTGACGCGAAGAAAACAAATCAATCAGCGCTCAGAAGGAATTAACTAGTTGTGGGGGAAGCAAATCAGGCACTGTCATATCGTCAGTCGAATTACTGGCTGGATTAGCATTAGTATTCCAGTCCATGTGTATATTTTATTGTAAATAGACCCAAAGGAGTATGATAGTACTAGTGTGTAAAGAGATTCAGGCGTTGTGGCTACAGGAAGATAAGGCCTACCTCATCGTTCTCTTTGTACGGCAGGGAGCCTTTCCCTCCCGCAATACAGATTCCCATTCCTCCTCTCTGTCCGTTCACTTTAATCTGTAGCTGGAGGAATAGAAAACACCATCATACAAATAGTCAAACTCCTAAAACTAAATTATAGAATGAATTAGAGCAGAATCGCCTACCTCATATACTAATACAATGAGAATCTAACATACAGTGGATATAAAAGGTCTACACGCGCGTTAAAACAGCTGGTTTATGTGATCTAAAAAATTAAACAAAGTTAAATCATTTCAGAATTTTTGCACATTTAATATTATAACCTATAATATTATTATAACCTTTGCAATGCCACTGAAAACCAAAGATAAAAAAAAAAAAAGCATGGGATAAATAACTGCATAAGTGTGCATGTCAAGTTCCAGTTGCAATAAAGATGAGAACGGATCTAGCAGTGTGATGTTGTGATGAGAACGGATCTTGGTGCTGCTGGATGGAGCTGCAGGCAGTGGAGACCCAAGTGGAGATGAAGAACTGAAGGGACTGGGTGACACAAAAGGCACTGGAGGGCAGGGCAGAGCCGCAATGATGAGCAACCGAGGTGGAGCCAGAGTGTTGGAGGACTGAGGCAAAGGAGGAGCAAACAGGGACCAACCGAGGTGGAACTGGAGGGAAGAAGGAACCCACCGGAGCCGAAGGGGTGGAGGAACGAAGCACAGCTGAAGACCTGGAAGTCCATTGCGCAGGCAGAGCGATGACTGCCCAAGACGGAGCCAGAAGGACGAGGAAGCCTGGTGAGGCCGTAGGGATGGCAGTCCTGGGTGGAGCCGAGGGAAGGAGGAGCCAAGGTGGAGAGTCTGCTCAACAGGCCGAGGTGGAATTATGGGCCTGGATGTTCGAAGTGGAGCTCGGGGGTCGACATGGCAGAGATGGTGAGCTAATAGTCCAAGGAGGATCCACGATGTGATGGACAGGCTGAGTAGGAGAAGACGAAGAGCTGATGTGAGACAGTGAGGAGAGGACTGAAGGACTGGGTAGCGCAGGTAAGGATTAACAAATGGCCTTCCTGGCCGATCCCGGACAGGTAGGATCTTCTGAAACAATTCACTAGATTTACTCGGAACTGGTAAAGAAGGTGGGAGTGGGAGGAACGAGAAGGTACACAAACTCTAACAATTCGGTGCTGGTTAATGAAACAGGTTAAGTGCACGGTGAGACAGGCATGGGGAATTCCTCATATTTCTCAAAAATAACCAGCACAACATCCTCTGCCACAGCAGAGGGGGTAGGACTCCAGTCCATCCCCTCATACTCCACTAGTAATCCCTCTTGAATGGTTGATGTTGCCGGCTCACGCACCTGGTCAGATGTTACTTCAGGCTCCGGGACAATATATGGCTCAGTCCTTGTCACTAACGCTGTTCTCGGGCGGGCTCTGGTACCATGTGTGCGGTGGGCTCGGGGCTTGAAGATCACTGGGGTGGGGTGCTGTTATCCTCCTCACTCTCGCAGATGGTGAAGGGGAAAACTTTGTAGAGGGACTGTTCAAACTGCGAGAGGAGGAGGATACAAACTGCTGCTAGATCCATATTTTAAGGTCAGTTCTTCTGTCACGTTCCGGTTGTAATAAAAATGAAAGGATTTATTCGCAGCAGTGTGGATCTTAAATTAACAAAATGCAAAACACTGAGAACACTATGAAACAAAACATCCGCTGCACACAAGACGAGATCTGGCAATGAACAGACAGAAACCCAGAACTTAAATACACAGACAAAGCAAACAACAAAATGAACAACAGGTGCAAACGATAATCAAACAATGAGAAGTAACAGAAACACAGGGAAAAGAGCAAAACCCACCCAAACAGACAGGGAACCCAGACGATCCCTTACAGTACACACCCCTGAACTAATACTTATTCCAAACACCCTGTGGTTTTATTACAACACAATTAGATTCTTGCATAATTTTTAGTTTGCAATTAAATGTGCGAAAGCTCTGATATAATTGATCTTTGTTTCAACTTTTACATCACAAAAAACTGCTGTTTTAACAGGGGCATGTTGACTTAATATCCACTGTAAATCAGGCATATAAATTACAAAGTCATTAAGCTTACATCACTGAGGTTAGTTTAGATGGTCATTAATTAGCAAGAGCAACTAGAAGCTGGTCTTTCTGCTTGCTTTTACAAGTGATCAGAGACAAAAGAGGAGGGTGGGACCTAGCTTGTGGATCAGCCTGTCAGAACAACTTAGGGCTGCTCCCTCACTATCACTTTTTAAATCTCTCTTGAAAACCTATTTGTTTTCTTTAGCTTTTAAATTATGTTGATGGTCTTTTTCATTATGTGTTATTTAGTTTTCTGTTGTGTTTATCTGACTTGTACAGCACTTTGGTCAGTCCTCAGACTGTTTTTAAATGTTCTTTATAAATAAAAGAACTAGAACTAAAGGACACTAAATGAACTGTAATATTGCATTTTGATTATTGCAAAGCCAGTCGGCACTATATTCAACAACAACAAAAATAGTTTATTATAGTATCACTGAATAGATGCCAGATGACACTGATAAGCATTGCAGTAAAGTACTCTATGTTGAGTATGATATGTTTAAATAATTAAAGATTCACTCAAAACAAATATGTTAATGTAAATGTAAGTTTGGGAGGAGCGTAATCATTCAGTCCTGTCAGTCGTCATCACGAGTGTATATAAGCAGCAGACATTGAGCCGGCAACCCTACACCTTAATTCTATTCTTTCTATTTTATTTAATACCATATTATCTTGGAACATTAACTCAAAGCTCGTTAATTTTAATAAACCTTTAATATATTAGCTCATCCATGAACATGATTCCCGTCGGATGAGTTCACCTCCACCTCCTATTGGTTTTGCTATCCTGATCCCATCTTTATAAACCATGCAGAACAGATGGAACTAGTCGGAATGTCAAATTAAATCATTCTTTTAAATAAATTTGACAGCATACATATTTAATCTATCTGAAGTTAATAGAAACTTATTGCCCCAATACACACCACAAAGTTTTGAGATTGACAGGTGCATGTAAATGTGGGAATGATTTCTGTGTGTGCTGAACTGTTTGGTCTGAATCTGTTCTGCATGATTTATAAAGGTGGGATCAAGATTTTTGAGCCAAATGGAATTTGAATGCAACTTCAAGACAAAAAAATTATAATTGAGTTTCATGATTATTATAGGTGCAAAATTAACAGTGCTTCCTTTTGATGAAATCCACTGTTTTGAGGCAAAAACGTCATTTAGCCTACGCCATTCGTGCAAAACAAAGGAGTCTTTGCATGCGAAGGCTTGGGGAATCCGTCCAAAATTTTCGCAAATATTTTTCGAAATAATTATTTAATGAGATATGCATTATATGTCCATTTAAATGTTAGCTTTTTGTGAAAATGATGTGCACTAGGAAATTGTGTCGCAGATGTGGCACGTTAAGGTGCAGTTTAGCCTCGGTGTCCAATGGTGATGGTTTACATTCATTTGTTTCTATAAGCTACGGAATACATGGAAGACTGAAATGATGCAGAATTTATAATATTCTTCCTATATTATAAGTTATATTCCTATAATATATAAAATCCTGTAATAGTGGCAGTATAGGCGTTAATAATGTATGTTCTTGCTTTGGTTCATAATTCAAAGGCATTGCAGTAATTATTACAATAAAGTTTTATTATAAGTAACAGTTATTCCAATTTGGGGTTGGGTTTTTCCAATTGTTATCAAAAAGTTAACAATTAAACACCATTTTCCATACACCACTGGCAATTGCAAAAAGTGATACACATATCAACAGTGTAATGTAACTGTTATCGCCAATTGTTCTGCTGCTGATTCATTGTCTGTCTTCTTACTCTTAATGGCACTTGTGAAATGAGTGATTGGTGGAGACAGGGCCGATCGGACACAGCTAGATGGCCGAACTTCTCTGAGCCGGTGTGGCATTCTGGGTCATGGGCCGTGTCCCGGTGGAGATGGGTCACCAGGCGTTTAGTTTTGCATCTCTGCAGCTTCCGATCATGGCCGTTCTCTCCCCACTGAGGCTTTGGTCTGCGTCCCGCTCCCTCCGACTCTGAGAAACGACCCAAACTGTACTGGTGGAGAAGATTGTTTGATTGGAGTGTTTTCAAGTGTAAATACCATAGTAAATGAATATGGTATTCATAATATATGTTACGACTGAAAATCTATATCTACTAAAATCTATATGGTTTGCTGGTTCCCAGCATGGGAATCGGGAGTGTTGGTGGAGCAGCTACACCAGCTCAGTGTTGCATGAGAATAGCATGACTAGACTGGTCCACCAGCATTAGACCAGCTCTAACCAGCCTCTAGATCTCTTTATATTGTACCCAAGAATTTGTAGAAAGAAAAAAATGTCAAGGAATAGATAACAGCATTATGGTGTTTTTTATTTGCTTTGGTACTATTTTCAAAAGATGTACATTTTCCAAATTCTTTAGACAAAGATCTAAACTGTTCACACTTGTAACACCACTAGTCATTCTTTCAAACCTGATCTCCTGCTTTACTTGCAGTGATACATGTTGTTTTTTTTCACATCATAATTGTTTCAGAACAGTTCACTCCGGACATACTGAGTAAAATCTGATCACTAGGGGCTTTCGCACCGGAGGAACCTTTTCATTGTTCCTAGAACTTTTGGCGTGTTCGCACCGCAGGAACTAGGAACGATTTTGGTTCCTAATTTAGGAACCTTTTGGAGGAACTAATTTAGCTCATACTTCAGAGTCGGTCTAAACCAGCACTATAGGATCTACAGTGACGTTAGTGTTCGCTGATTGGCCGAACGCTTGCGAAACACCAGCACCCGCCATTTTTAAAAAGCAGTGTAAACACACAGATTATAGCCTATATATTTACTCCAGAAACTAAATCTTTGAACATGGAAAACAGTGATAGATTGACTTCTTGACCTTTACGCTGAAGAGAAAACCCAACGCAACTTTGAAGGGACCAAGCAAAACATGATCATGATCAACACTGGACATCAACCACACGGCACACGCTAATACCTTTTCATTACTGTCTACTTTCTATGTATAACAGTTTTCGGGGAAACACCCTGGAGGCTAGTTCCTAGGACTAATGAGTGTATTTATAGGACTCATGTGTAATGAGCCGTCCTTGCGATGGAGGTTCGGGTTAAATAACTAGTTCTTCCAATGTTTCTTCATTGGATTTGTGCTCGGATTGATATGATAAAATCAATGCCATCGTTTCTGTCTTTACAGTGTGTACAATTGCTTAGCCTTAGAAAGCCTCCGGAGCTGAAACTCAGTTATGGTAATGGCCGTTTCGTTTCCGACATGCGCTGTACGCGGTAGACCGATCATAACAGATAGGGTCATCTGACGAATCAGAGTAGACCCATCACAACAGACTGGGCCATCTGACCAATCAGAGCAGAGTAGGCTCGCGGAAAGGAGGGATTTAGAGAGACTGAATCTTTGGATGAGTCGTTCTTGAGTCTTTGAGAAATGAGGTGATGTGCAAAGTATATTATGAGAAAATTTGTGTTTTTTACCTTTGATGCATGTAAACCTGTTGTAGGAGACTCCAAAACAAAATGAGCAACCTTTAAAATAGCATAATAGGGGAACTTTAACAAATGGTTAATTCAGTAGCAAATAATGAAAGATAGACGTTACAAAACATCCTTGTTGCTGGAATAAAATGTTACAGTAATACAAGCTACAGTTGTTGCATTAAAAAAACACACATTACCTAACTTCCTTAATAATGACTTATAGTAAAATGTGTGAAGATATAACATGGTTTTGTGCTAGAACAGAGTTTCACATGTTCTGCGCTGTATTATATGAATCTATATTGTTGATGTCCATTCAGATGAAGGGTGTTGCAGTAATTGTTGATGACATGTTGTGAGATTAGTAGCCTACTAAGAGTTTTGAAAATGTACCACCTGCTTGTGAAAATTGCACCAAAAGCAATTAAAAGAAACTAATGACTGAATTTTAATTTGCTCAAGCCAAAGATGACAGACATAAACACATTGGTCTTACATCATCAGATGACTCTTCCATCTCTTCTGCATCTTTCTCCGGGCTGGAGCTGCGGCCGGTGGTGACGGGGAACAGACGCTCCTTCCCCGTGACCCAGCGCAGGCCGGGAATCGTCCAGCCGTAGCTGCTGCTGTTCACGGAGTGTTTAGCAGCTCTGCACCCCTGTAGATGAGACACAGAAGTGACCAAACACCCTCGGCTGCTTGCTTTTCAAAAATCTCACCTTTATAAAAAAGATTTAGCACACTGCTAGCATGTTTCAGCCATTAATTATATAAACACTCCGTGATCCTGAGGACCCCCATGAAAACGAAATGTTTCATCTCATGGGGTTGATCCTCTAATAAATGTTCATAAATAAAAAAATAAATAATTAGCACATTGCTAGCATGATTTATCATGTTGCTAGCATGATTTAGCATGTTGCTAACAGGTTTTTAACATGGATTAGCACAATGCTAGCTTGTTCCTAACATGACTTAACACTTTGCTATAATTTTTCCACAGGACAAGGGTGTTTTTTACATGGCATAAAAATGAGTTTGCATTTAGAAAATACCACCAGCAACATAATAAAAGACACCAATATTCAACTAGATACAAATTTTTTGGTGTTACAAAAATTAAACATGGTTTTATACAGCAACTATGGTTTAACGTCTTTGGTTATTGAATGTAACTTCAGTTGCCTATCTGTCAGTCACTTCGATGTTGTGTCGAAATGAAGACACTAGGGGTTGCACTTGGAAACCCCAAACACCTCTGAAACTTCAGAAAAGGCCAATGAGTTTTGGCGAGTGAAATCTGCATGCCACTCCCCAGCATACAGGTGTATAGGGAGCAGCGTGCATTCACTCTTTCAGAGTTGTTTTTTCGGAGCACAGCGAGTTTCCTCTATACACAAGCTCATTTCATTCATCTCTGCAAGAAACTGTTTCGGTTAGTGGAGAGAAAAATATGGCGCATTGCAACAGTCTTTCTCTAAAAGAGCAAGCGCAGAGAGTTTACCCTTGGCGCTTCAGCTAAATGAGCTTTACTCAAACGGCGAGTGTTAACGCTAGGTGAATCTCTCAAGGACTCCTCTTGCATGTTGCGTCACATGACGCTGTGTTGCATGATGCACACGGCATCTCATTTTGAGCTTCAGATGAGGATGAGCTGTTGATAGCAGCACCTTTTGATGTGGAAGACTCAGCTGTGCTCCTACCCTCGGGTACGGTGGCTCAGTCTGAATGTGACGGCTAGTTGGCAGCCAAGCGCTCGTGGTTGGATGATTGGTTTCTGGGGTCTCCGGTGCCTCTCGGAAGTGTATGAGGAGCTCACATGCCTTTTACTGCCCGGTCATGCTTCACGAGCCCCTCCACCCTCACTACCCTCGACGGTGGAACAACCATGGGGTACACAGAGATTTCCCAGATGGAGCATGCGGTTGTAGTGCACCTTTGCCCGCAGAACGCCACCACCTGGTGGAATCATCCTAAGCTCCCGTCCAGGGCCTGTAAGATTACTTCGACTCCGACGCAAAGGCTTAAAGGCACACTGCAAGAATTGTACCTTAATATAACAGCTTCGAAATCATTTAGATGGTAAAACAACTCGTAGTAGGGTGAATTATCCCGATAGCAAAGTATGGGGGGGACGCCGCTGACAAAACCAGCAATGCAGGTTTGAGAGGTGGCGCCCCGTCAAATCTCGCGAGAATCACGACTTGCTTTACGGCATGACGTCACATACATCAACAACATATGAAGCAGCCTCTATGGAAGACACTAGCACGCATTTCAGAAGTGAATCATGGCAGGTCTACGAAGAAAACGCGGTCGGAAGAGTCAAGGAAAAGAAAACGAGAAACTGACCGCATGAGGAACCGGACAAGAGTCTCACTCGGTCAGGCTTTCACTCGTTGGCGAGAGCTAAAAAGCAGCAATGGATGCAACAGCGATGCTGACCTGGCGTTCTTGTTGATGGACTAGTAGACATTTTTGGAGGCTATCTGTGCCTGTTCGATGTCCGACGCTTTGTAACGCGTTGTGTCAGGAGGAAAAATAGGGATAGCTCACAGATGAAGTTATAACAGAGACCAGACAGACTCACGGAGGCGATTGGCATCTCACAACTTGCACTTTATTCCCCAATAGAACTCGTGTAACTGTCTGTCACACGTTCTACAAGTCCACAGCGTTACTTGATGAACAAAAATAGGATGAGAATGAGCATCAAACATAAATAACCCGCATACATGGGGTGTTCGAGGCGTGCATACAATACAGACTGCCGACAGTTCAAAAGGGCGCACACAGCTCTTAAAGCGGCCACACCTTATTTCCACTCGTTACAGCTTCCATCCTACTGAACAGGTACTGGTATACAGGGGGAGGGGATCAGGCTGTGAGTGCAGAGACGGCTCTGCGTGAGTGGTATTTACGACAGTTACGTTAAATACAAGTACTCCACAGCGACTCTAGGGGTCGCTGTTTGACAAAAACAGAAAAATGAATAGTGTGCCTTTAAGGTGGTCGCACACCAGACGAGAAGAACAGCGTCACGTCGCGTCTAGGACAAATCGACATATCGCACACCAGATGCGCAATTTTTCAGTTTATGGCCAGCAATATTGTTATTTTTAAGGACATTATGAAAGTAAGATAATGTCTGTACTATGTTATGATTGTTCTGTATAGTCTGCAGTCTGAACACTTTACCTCAGGGCGTAGCCTACGTTAACTTAATTAATTGAGAATCTCACCTGAAATTCCGATAACAGCAGCAATTTTCATCCATGCAGCTGATTTCTGTAAATTAATGTAAAACTAAATGTGTCTTGCAGCACAGGGTGAAGTCAGTATGTACATTAACGACAATTTGAAACAAATATAATGTAAATTTAATATAAGACTATGTAAATGGCGCTCTGTGGCACGGCAGGATTTTGAACAGGGTCTTGAGTCGTAGCTGGGTGCCGCGGACAGACGCCGAATGGCACTGCCGGTGTGTGTACACTCATAGGAAATAAAGTGTTCGAATTTTAAAGACCTGGCGCATGCGCTGCGCTTCTCGTCCGGTGTGTGACCCCCAATGCTGCTGGACAGGCTGCCTCCGCCCTGCATGCCATGGTCACCATGCAGGTCCATCCGGCAAAATCTCTAAAAGAGCTGCACTATGGTAGTGCTGAGCCGGGATTGATGCAGAAACTGTGTTCAGACTGATTTTTCTCTCAGAGCAACTAAGGTCACAGCGTAGTCTCTCAGCCAGACGATGTCCATGTTAGTGGCCCTGGAATTCCATCTCTGGCGAAACCTTGCTGAGATGAGGGAGGTCGACCAAGTTTTCTTTCTCGACGCCCCCATCTCGCAGGGTGGCCTCTGCAGCAACACTATCAAGGACTTTGCCCAGCAGTTCTCAGCGGTAAATAAGGAGACTGAGGTGATCAAACACATCTTGCCTCGGCTTGCCTCCAGGCCACAGAGGCCACACTTGTCTGCTCATCGCTGAAGGAGATGCAGCCCACTCATCAGGTGACTGCAAAGAACCCAAAGACTTCGAAGCGTACCTGAGACGGGCGAACCAGGGACCGTTCTCTGTCAGGAGATGGTGAGCACACTGCTCCTTCCCCCAGGTGGAGGGCTGGGAGGAGAACAGTTGGAGGTTTCGGCTGTTGATCCAGGCCAAGCACGTGTTGGTCTGAACGGACCACACAAGCAACACTATTGTACATAAACTGCCAGGGTGGTGTACATTCACGTCGCAACCTGCTGGTCATCTCCTCCTCTGGAGCCAGCAGTGATTGAAGGCGCTGAGCTCCACTGTGCAGTGCAGGAGCTGTCACGTCAGCTGATGCTCTCAGGGGAGTGGAGACTCCAACCCCAGGTGGCCCAGCTGATCTGGAGTCGATTAGGCGATGCACAAGTGGACCTGTAGGGCAAAGCCATTTTAACTACTCCCAATAAAAACAGTTTTAACCACCAAACTCGGATCAGACCTTCAAACTTTTCCCCCATCCATCTATCCATCCATGCTAAAACATGCTAACAATGTGCTAATTCCTTCTAAAAACATGCTAGCAACAATCTAAAACATGTAAACAACATGTTAAAACACCCTAGCAAACACCCTGTCTGTCTGATAGACTGTATTGCCTTCAAAACCTTCAAGCTTTAACCTTTAAAACTGCTTTAAACTTCAAACTACTTTAACCCAAAAACCTTCAAACTTCAAGCTTTTAAAAGTTCTTTAAACTTTCTGATCCGGCTTTCTCAGGCCAACATCAAAGTTTGTCTTGACAAAATGTAGTTACTATTGCAATTGGATGCATGATTTAATACATTTTAAGAAAATCAGCATATTGTTCATAAGACCATTCATAAATGCATGAAAATGCTAAATGGTGGGAGTTTGATTCCAACTGTACCATGCAGTGAAATGAGTATCCTAGCTAAATGCACTCAATTAGAAATTTCACGAAAGCACAAATCCCAGCAAGCTTGCTCAAGTGTTCAGACAAAAACTTAATTAGTCATGCAGCCACAGTCTCAATAGAGCTTAATGAGCGGATAATGATGGAGATTGGGTGTTTTCTGGTTGCTAAGGTAACAATCTGTAGACAAAAACAAGTGATATTAGAAGAGGAAATCAAATAAACCAAAAGGCTCCTCAAGGCTGGACGTAATTGTGATTTTATCAGTGCTAATGGGTGTTCTAGGATATTTATTTTAAAAAACTGTTAGTTAAATGAATGATTATAATTGAAAATATGTCTTGAAGCAGTGGGTCTCTAAGTCATACACTCCAAATCTCATGTAAATCAGTTGAATAGTCTAGGGCCAGTTTGAAGTAGGTTTTGCAGTAAATACAAAATGTCAGAAAAAAATGTATAGAAAGAAATCGTGACCATTAGATTCAGGACAACTCAATTCGGGAGGTGGGAGGTGGGAGGTGGGTGGTGGGAGGTGGTGATGGGCAGAGAGCGACCGGTTCATCACGTCACCGCAAAGCTACCATAGTGCTATATCTTCTGGTACTTCATTTTATAAAAAAACAATAAAACCATATATATATATATATATATATATATATATATATATATATATATATATATTGTATAAAACATTATACAAGAAAGACATTGTGAATATTGTCCACTGTGCATCATAACAACAGCATTTAGTGATGAATATACTTCAAATTCAAAACAACCTCTCATACTTTATTTTTTAACAAATGCACACCTGTGACTGTGCTGACATCTTGTATAATTACTTATAAACTATTATTTTCAAGAAGAATTCTTTATTCTGATTATTAACAATTTATTATTCATCCTATTGGCTTGACATTCTGATCTACTATTTAAGTTTCTTATGAGACCAAAATTTCAAATTGTGAATGAAAAGTTTTATTTGCAAACTATAGTTTCTTCGGGGTCTAATGAGGTAAAATTGGGTTTGAAGTGGGCTAATATGGTTTGTATGAGATTTTATTTGTTTATTTGTCATACTGTCAGGACAGACTTTGCAAAGCAATATCTTATTGCTGAGCTTAATAAATCATTTGCTTTGACTGAACTCTCTCCCCGCCATTGGCAAATTTCCGGCTTTCTGTGTTTTCACTGTTACACTGTAGGGGGCGCTATTACACATCTTCTGAAAGAGTGCAGAATCTCCTGATCAAAACACAGGAGAAGAAGAAGCAGAACTGAGCGATAGCATATGTAAGCAGATGCATATGTAAAATAACGCGATCATCAACATTAAATCAACATTAAAAAAACATTAAAAAGCTATAATTAAAAAGCTTTTGGGGTGTTGATGGACTCAATATACTCTATCTGTGTTTTGATCATCATTCTGAATCCGATCTGGATGTAGTCTTTGACAAAAATGTGATTTTCTTGATCCCTAAAAGGGGTAGTGGGAACTTTGGACATGTAGCCCGGTCGGAGTCTCAGGATTACGTGAGAGTGAACTCAAGGCACGTTTCACTGACAGAGAACACATCTAGGTCCCCAACCTGCTTGATGAAAGTGAGCGCAGTCAGGAGGGCCGTCTACAAAGAGAGAGTACTTAGCGGACTCTAGCGACTTAAAAGGAGCTCTCTATAGGCCCAGCGAGACCTCAGAGTTGGTGACAGACCACTCAAGTCTTCCACGTCCCGTCCAGGGGCCAGACGTGGAGGTTCCAGAGGTCTGGGCTTGGGTGCCAAATTGTGCTCGTCCCTGCGAATGAAGGTCCTTTCTCAGGGGAATTCCCCAGGAGGGGCTTGTTCTTTGTCTTCCATGACCTTGCAAAACATGAAACTGGAGACGCATACTTGTATAGTCGGGGGCCAGCTGTGTGCCAGAAGATTTGTTCAAACAAGTGTATAGAACATTGCAATAATCCAACCATGAATAAATAAAAGCATGAACAAAGATCTCCATCTCTTTTTTGAAACCATAGATCTAATATTAGCGATGTTCCTGAGATGGAAAAAAAACGTAACGAACCACAGACTTTACATGACTGTTAAAACACATAGATCTGTCAAAAATGACACACAGATTTCTTATGTCACCTCAGTCAGAGGATGATAAACCCCCAATGGCCTGCCTAATCTTAGGCGTAATGTTGTCAGGGGCAAGAATCATCACCTCAGTTTTATCCGTATAAAGTTGCAGAAAGTTGTCAGCCATCCATTTGTTAATGAAGACTAAACAATTCTGCAGAAGGGACGGTTTGTCTAGTCTATCAGGACTAAAAGATATGTATGATTGGATGTCATCAGCATAACAATGATAAGATATTCTTTTGAAAATACTAATAATCTTGCCAAGAGGAAGCATATACAGTACATACTGAACTACAGAGGGCCGAGCACAGAGCCTTGAGGCACACCACAGGACAAAGGAACTGAGTCTGACATGTAAGATCCTATGGACAAAGATAGGAGGAAAACTAATCCAGAGCTGATCCAGAAATGCCCACTAAAGAGTTCAGTCTACCAATCAGAGTGCAGTGATCAACAGTATCAAACTATATCACAGGACATTCGCCTGCATCAGCAGCCATCAAAATATCATTTGAGACCCTAAGGAGGAAAGTTTCAGTTGAATGGTTTTTAAGAAAACCAGACTGAAATTTATCACAGATAGTATGAGCCTCCAAAACATTATTTAACTGCATTGCCACAACCTTTTCTAAGGTTTTAGAGATAAAGGGTAGTTTAGAAATAGGCCTATAGTTGTTAAATGATGCTGCATCAAGATTACTCTTTTTCAAGAGAGACTGAACAATAGCATGTTTAAAACACCTAGGGACTTGTCCCAGCCTAAGAGATAGGCTTATGATTGAAACCAAACACGGGCCGATAGATTTCAGGATGGATTTCATAACCAGAGATGTAGGCAAAATATCCAGAGGGCTTTGGGAAGGCTTCATCGAACACACTAACTTAACCCTCTACTGCACGCATTATTATGCAATCATGGAAAAAAAATTTACAGTGTTTTTTTATATATAAAATAGACTCAAATTATATAAAATATATATATTAAAAATATATATTTTTTTATATTTTTTAATTTTTTGGGGGGTACTTTTGGGTGCGTTGCCATATGGCAACATTGTGCGACAATGGAACAGCCTGATGTGTTTTCTCCCAAAAGACATGAAATTCATAGATGATAGAACATGCATGTGTTTATGCCTTTGCGTGTGTGTGTGTGTGTGCGTGCGTGCACATGTGCATGGGGACTGCACAGCGACTTGTGTCTGTGGTTATTTTTTGTTCACCATACAGATTTTGGAATGACAAAAACCTCAAATTCTTGATCTACTTTACACCTTTCCCAACATCAGCTCAACACTGTGCAAAGGACGACATGTAACCTGAATGTTGAACATACCGGAATAGATACCTGTCTCTTCATCCTCTGAGTCTACTTGGCCTAATTCTGCCTGCCTCTCATACTCCTCGTCACTGATCCCTAGCTCATCCTCACTTTCATGAGATGGTATAACCACTTGTACCCTGTACATTTCAGCCCTCCTCTCAGCCTTGCCATAGAACACTGGCGGCTTCATTTTCTAAACAAAATAAGCATATATATATATATATATATATATATATATATTTTACTTTACTTTTACTTTATAAATATATACAAATATATATAAATATATGAGTATGTGATTTATCTATTCAAAAGAAAACACGTGAGACGGAATGTCTGTCTTCTGACCACAACTTTACTCTGCGTTTTTTTATCTGCGCAAACGCGCGCCCCCGAATATTTCCCAACATTCTCAGCACCCTTAACTACGGAATCTCTACTGTCTCAAATGCAAAACTTGCAAGCATACAATACATCACATTACCCCCCTTTTTAAACAAAGGTACTTTCAGATTCACACTGAAACCCGCGCATGGCATAAAACATTATTGGCTTTACCAACAACATAAGTTACTTTTTTTTTTTTCACAAAAACAAAACAAAACAAAAAGCAACATCAGAGAACAAAATAAGCATTGTATCTATATAAGACCATAGCAGTCCTATACCGTAGTGCTATTGCAATGGGTGTATGTTTCATGGATTACAGGTCAAAACGTTTTGGTGGTTTTCTACTTCTGGATGAGCGGCGTGGACTCGGAGCCACCCCTGTAACCCCTCCACAGTCCTCTTGAGAAGGCTCAGGAACAGCTTGTTTTTCCTCTGGTGCACAGGGTTGAATCGGAGTGTCAGTCTCTGAACAGTCAGTCTCTTTAACAAGCTCATCCTCTACAACCCGGGGTCTCAACTGGTCACCATGTCTCCTGAAAGTGGCATCTGTGTCTCGTCCTTGAACCTTGTAAGACACTGGCCCGCTTTGCTTTACTATCACACCTGGAATCCATTTGTTCCCTCCTCCTGTGGTGTTACGGAGGTACACTGTAGGGATGGGCATGATTAATCGACGATCGATAATTGATCGTTAAGAATTTCGTCGATCACGTTTATTTGTTATCGATTAAACTAATGCAGGTTGCGTTGCGTAGTGTGTCTTGAAGCAATGGAATTAATTTTAGCGCGGAGGTACCTGTGCATCCCGGCAACGTCAGTCCCCGGCTGCCCCGGCTTGACAGTCTCACCCCAAAACGTCATATACTGACGCGTCTTGACCATGCGTCAACATACGACGAAAAGGGTACCCCCATAACGTCCATGTGTGACGATTCGGGTTATGGGTAGGTTTAGGTATGCGTTAGGGTACCGCTAGGAGGCGCTGCTGGTGCGCTTCTGTCTGCGTCTCATATTGACGTTAAAGGGGTACCCTTTTCGTCGTATGTTGACGCATGGTCAAGACGCGTCAGTATATGACGTTTTGGGGTGAGACCGGGCTGCTCAGAGCGGGTGTTTTCGGCGGCTGGACTGGCTGTCACCAGGTTGCGGTCGCGTCTGATCCCAGATCATGTCAACATGCTTATCTTTCTCACCAGAAATCAGTAGACTGGTGCAGAAGTTCTATGGGAACTTCATGCGTTTTCTCAGATCGGATAGCTATCTGATTTATCAAAACGATTCCATTTACACCTGGTCACATAAATGTGTTTTTGCAAAACGGATATAAATCCGATCTTGAATTCCCGCGCTATATGCATATTTAAATTGTTGCACGTCATCGAATGCAACTGATATGAGCTGCATTTTATTGATCATCAGCGAAAATTTCTAAATCAAAGACCGCAACAAGATATTGCGGCAACAGCCCTGGTAAGATCATTTCGGTTCTTTACTTTTAATGAAGATGATTGTGTGTTGATGAATGACTTTCACTTTGATTTGCGATAGTTTGCACGTTAGCTTGATGAATAGATGCTCATCTGTGGTGATGCGTGTTGAAGTAGCGTCGTCATATCTGGATATAACATGACATATAGCCTATAACACGCTCTCACACGTTTATTTCTTATCATTTTTGGGATAAGTCAAATTTACATATGTGGTTTCAACAACCAGATGCATTTACTCTTGTCCAGTTTCGTCTGGAATGCGTCTCAGATATAAAGTATAAAGTGGTTTGAGCGATCGGATTTAAATCCGTCTCGAATGCGTTTCGGAGGGCATTTAGATTTGGTCTTTTCACGACCGGATAGCTATCCGATCACAGAAAACGGATGAAGTGGCCATGGGTGCTCGCAGCTGCAGGTTCCGCTGGTTTAGAGCACCGCAGGAATCTTCAAGTCTACCGAACGTCCAGTTTCACTGCCACAAGTTGATCTTCTTGTAATAAAGATCTCATCGAGGACAAACAAACTGTATTTTTGTATTTTCATTGCATTTTTAATTTATAAAAAGTTAAAGAAATAATAAATTTCAATATAAAAATATTAATGATTAATCGATAGTCGATCGTTAATTCTCCCGACGATCGACTAATAAAATTTAATCGAATGCCCATCCCTAGTACACTGCATCCTTTGCAGAAAAAGACCTCTCCACAGCACGTTGATCATGATAGAACTTCTGCAGGTATTGCTTCCTGCGAACAGTGACAGTGACATCTGGATAAACAAAGTCCAGGCGAGTGCGCACATGTCTGTTAAGAAAAAGATCTGCTGGCGATTGGCCAGTAGTGCAGTTTGGAGTAGTGCGATACTGCATTAGGAAAAGAGAGATCTTATCTTCCAAGTCCATTGTCAAGTGTGCAAGTTTCTTTATTCCACTTTTAAATGTCTGCACATACCTTTCTGCAAGGCCGTTGGTAGCAGGATGACCTGGCGCACTCGTTGAATGAAGAATGCCATTTAGATGCATGAAGTTTTTGAACTCCTCAGACGTAAATTGTGTTCCATTGTCTGTGACAATTTGCTCCGGAAGTCCGTATGCCGCAAACAACCTCCTCAGTCTTGCGATGGTAGCTTGTGAGGTGAGGTTAGGCATTCTCAACACCTCCAGCCACTTTGAGTATGCATCCACAAGTATCATAAATGTGTGTCCTAGAAAAGGACCAGCAAAGTCTATGTGTAGTCTTTTCCAGCTTTGACCTGGAAATTCCCAAGGGTGTAACGGAACCTGACGTGGAGCCTTTTGTTCCATTTGGCACGGCTCACAGGCTCTGCTAACCTGCTCCAGATCTGCATCCACTTTAGGCCACCACACATATTTGCGGGCAAGAGTTTTCATCTTTACTATTCCTTGATGACCGATGTGCAGTTCTTTCAGCACAGTTTTTCTCAGTTTATCAGGTATTATCACCCTGGTGCCCCAGAGCACGCATCCTCTCTCTGCAGACAATTCATATCTGCGTGAGTGGTAAACTTTCAAACTTTCATCCACATCCATCGGCCAACCCTCCATGACATACTTCAGGACTTTGGACAACACCTTGTCTCTGCGTGTTACCCGTGCCACCTGGTCCGCATTCAAAGGAGCATGTTCGAAGTGTTCAGCCATTAGTGCATGAATATTTTCTGACAAGGCGGCTGTGCCCACATCAGTCGTGTCCGGCAGGGGAACACGCGAAAGTCCATCTGCATTACTGTGTTTCTCTGAGGGACAGTATTCAATATGGTAGTCATAAGCTGAAAGGATGATTGCCCATCTTTGAATCCTGGCCGCTGCCATGGTGGGTAGACTTTTATGCTCTCCGAACAAAGTCAACAAAGGTTTATGGTCAGTCACCATCTTGAATTTTCTTCCCCACAAATATTGGTGAAATTTTTTTATCCCGAAGATGAGCGCCAACCCCTCTTTTTCTATTTGAGAATACTTTTTCTCCGCAGGCGCCAGAGTTCGTGAGGCATAAGCCACAGGACGTTCCTCTCCAGTGGGCATGGTGTGTTGCAAAACAGCTCCAATCCCATATGCTGAAGAATCGCATGCTAAGGTGAGTGGTAGACTTGGATCATAATGTACCAGAACCCTTTCGTTCGTAAGCAAGTCTTTACATTTTTCAAAAGCCCTTTGCTCTGACTGCTTTCATTCCCATGGTACATTATCTCTCAACAGTCTGTAGAGGGGAGCTGCCACTGTACTTTGGTTGGGCAAAAAACGTCCATAATAGTTGACCAAACCCAGAAATGCTCTCAGCTCCTTCACACAGGTGGGTGCTGGTGCATCCCGGATTGCAGCAACTTTGTCTGGAGATGGATGAAGGCCCTGGCTGTCTAGCACAAATCCTAGATATTCAATTTGCTTTTTCCCAAACTCACATTTTGACTTTTTCACTCTCAAGCCATTCTCCTGGAGTCTTTGCAGCACTGCCTGTAGCCTCTGCAGATGTTCATGTTCTGTCCTTCCAGTGACCAGAAGGTCATCAAGATAAACAACGACATCAAGATCTTTCATGATGTTCTCCATGATTCTTTGAAAGATTGAGGGTGCTGAACTGACACCAAATGGTAGTCTATTGTAGACAAATAATCCTCTGTGTGTGCTGATGGTTAGCAGCTGTTTGGACTCATCATCAAGAAGAACCTGCTGGTACGCTGAAGCCAGGTCAACCTTAGAAAACACAGTTCCCCCAGTCAGTGTAGCCATCAACTCCTCAATCCGAGGTAGTGGGTAAGTCTCTGTAGTAGCTGCTTGATTCACAGTTAATTTATAGTCTCCACACAGTCTTATGGTTTTATCTTTTTTTACCACCGGCACAATGGGTGCTGCCCATTCACTGTGTTTTACTGGCGTGATTATTCCAGCCTTCTCCAGTCGGTCCAGCTCTGCGTCAACCTGAGCTTTCATGGAAAAAGGCAGTGGGCGTGATTTACAAAAGCGTGGGGGAATTTCAGGATTCACCAGTATCTTTGCCTTAAGCCCACGGAGCGTGCCTAGTTCATCTTTGAACACCTCTGAGCACGACTCTAGCACCTCTTCAAGGGACCTTGCTTGATGCACTTGACTGACATGTTTAATTTTTTTCCAGTTCAAGGTGAGCTTTTGTAGCCAATTTCTGCCACACAGAGCTGGTCCCTCCCCTTTTACTACTATTACGGGTAGCAATTCACATTGTTTTTCGTAGCTCACATTAGCTTGAAACTGTCCTAACACAGGCATAATCTCTCCTGTGTACGTTTTAAGCTTGACTCCGGCGACCTCTAGTGGCTCTTTTGAGAACGCAGCTTGAAATAGTTTCTCAGATATGATGCTCACGGCCGCGCCGGTATCAATTTCCATCATAATTTCTTTGCCATTTACTTTAAATGCCTCTATGAATGACTTTTTGCCGTTCTCATCACTTAGTAGCGAAAACATGGGCAACTCAGCTTCCTCTACCCCCACATACTTAGTGTTTTTCTCCACATAACGTTTACTTTTCCCAGCTTCCATTTTTCCTCTGCAAGCTCTTTTGATGTGGCCAATTTTCCCACAATTGTGGCATTTTGCATTCTTGAAATGACATACCGTCCTGAGGGCTGTGATCTTTGCCATGGCATCTATAGCACTTTTTCCCTCTCTGATCGGAATGTTGCGCTGCTCGCGCCCGCGCATCCACTTTATGCACTACACCCGAGCGCGAGTCGAGCCCTCTCAGCTGTTGTGTGTCTTTCTCCGCCGTCTCCATACTCAATGCGATCTCAAACGCACGTGCAAACGTCAGATTAGATTCTGACAACAGTCGCCGTTGGCAGGCTTCGTTGCGGATTCCACTTACGAAACGGTCACGCAACGCTTCGTCCAGCGTTGCTCCGAACTCACAACTCACAGCGCACTGTTTCAGCTCCGCTGCATATTCCGTCACCGTCTCATCAGCTCTTTGATTGCAATGATTAAAACGGAATCTTTCCGCAATCAGCAACGGCTTTGGCTCAAAATGATTCTTTAAAGTGTCCACAATGTCTTTGTAAGACTTATCCTTTGGCTTCTCTGGTTGTACCAAGTTCCTTAGTAAACCGTAGGTAGTTGCTCCCATCACACTCAACAGGGTCGCAACCTGTTTCTCCTGGCGTATGCCGTTCGCCTCGAAGAACTGCTCAAGCCGTTCAATATAAGCCGACCAAGACTCTGCTTTCGGAACAAACTCGCCTATATTTCCAATAAGCGCCATAATGTGAACAAAACTTTATCCTCGTCGCCAATTTTTCTGTGATGTATCTATTCAAAAGAAAACACGTGAGACGGAATGTCTGTCTTCTGACCACAACTTTACTCTGAGTTTTTTTATCTGCGCAAACGCGCGCCCCCGAATATTTCCCAACATTCTCAGCACCCTTAACTACGGAATCTCTACTGTCTCAAATGCAAAACTTGCAAGCATACAATACATCACAGAGTAGAATACAACCATCCAACTATATCAGTGCATCCATACATTGTCATTCATACAAAGCTACTCTGCATTAGCATGGGCAAAATATTGTTCCATTACCGCACAATGTTGCCATATGGCAACATACCTATTTTATTGAATAAAAAGGTAATAGTAGTATCAAAACAATGTGACAATGATTGAAAAAAGATTAGAACTTATCCCAGATGCTTGATGTCATTTTTAAATTCTGAAGAAATATGAAAAATTGAGGAAAATCTTCACATATTCACGAGCACTTCTTCAGCTACTGGAGTCATCAAAAGTGTGTGAAAAGAATGACAGTGCAAGGGTGTGTAGTGTCATGTGATGTCATCAAATCATATAATTTTTTACCACCAGGTTCTACCATGAATTTAAGACCAATCAGAGCTCATATTTATTTTCAAATTTCAAGAAATGTCCAAAGAAAGGGTATGTTGCCATATGGCAACACCGTGCAGTAGAGGGTTAATAATGTCATTCAGAGAAATGGGGCAAAAGGAGTCCAGTCTTGGAAGTCTTTGTTGGGTATACTGTAAAAAATAATTTTCATGATTTGTTATTACAACTTTTTTTCTTTTGTCAAATCAACTTAGATAATTAAAGTGGTTCAGATAAAATAATATTTTGATTTTTCTGTTGATTAAACCAATCTCCTTCATTATATTAACTCAAATCTTTAATTTTAATGAACTCCAAATTTTAAGGCAACCAGGTAACTTGCTATTTTAAGTTAAACCAACAATATTTTTTACCGTGATAAAGGGGTTTGCTGATGGTGCAATGCCTGCCCTGACAGCCATAACCTTGTCCACAAAATGAGACAAAATGGTGGCAGTCATCATTAGAAAACACAGGGACAAGAGATATAGCAGGAGTAACAATGTTGTTAATAGTCACAAACAGAGTTTTAGGAGTCCTTTTGTAGGCAGATATCAGTTTCATAAAATAAGAGGCTCTGGCATCCGTGATCATCTAAGATCTGTCAGGAGCTCTTTAAGATGCAGGTGGTGTACTTGGATCTGAGTCGCTTTCCATAAATGCTCAGCCTTCTGACAGACACGCCTAAAGCTGCGGATGGCGTCTTTTATCCACGGGGATGTACTGGTATTAACAGCGGGGGTTTGTTGAGTCTTAAAAGGAGCAACTCAATCCAGCAGCAGGGTGCAATGTTCATTAAAGGACTGTACAAAAGAGTCAATGTCATTTGAAATAAGAACTGAGCTAGAGTCAAAAGTGTCTGAGAAGTTCTCATCAGCAAGCTGGTTAATCATACGAGAGAGATCGACACTCGCTTAACAGGCAGAGGATCCTCATTACAAGCAAGATCAAATAAAATGATCACTAACAAATACATCTTCAATGCAAATATTGCAATCACAGACAATAATCACTCTATTCAGCTTAATAATGGATGATAAGAAGTTAGTAAAGTCACTCAGAAAAGAGGCCGCTGGCGCAGGCGGCCGGTACACAAAAAATACAATAAAATTAAATTGAACGACCAACTTTAGTCATCTGTAGTTCACATGAAGAGTACATTCCAGCGCTCATCGACTGACAAATAAAATGCTTTTTAAAAACCACAGAAATGACCAAGTGTGAAAACACTCGTCTCAGAAGAGGTTCGATATGTTGGTTTTCTCAAGCCAACATAATAATTAATTTGATGAATACCCATTGTGAATTTAACACCTTGAGTACCATAAATACCAATAAGCTGAGGAATATAGTTAAAAATACATTTTTCACCACTGATTCGTCAATTCCTCTGAAGTTAGAAGTCCATATAACGATGTTTTCCACTTGACATAGTGATTAACTCTTCCTACCCTTATTTAATATTCAACAATATTATTGATCTGCTGCATTGACACCATTATATGAGAACTGAACTGGACGATGACATCACGGTTTTCTCCAGAGCGGCTGTATATATAAATTAACTAAATTAATAAAAGATTTACAGCAAAAATGAACCATCACTGAACTATGACATAAGCTGGACTATGATGCTATTTTCTGCTAGAAACAAACTTTGTTGCATTATTTTATCTCTGTAAAGCTGCTTTGAAGCAATCTGTATTGTAAAAAGCGATATATATATATATAAAGCTGACTTGACTTGACTTATAACTCCCTTTGTTTGAGGGTGAGCCACTATTTCTCACAGGTTATAGTAAGCGGCGCCACAATTCCAGCACAAATTCATGTTTTTGAAGAACTCGGAGACGATTACGGTATCGTTTTCATAAGTTTGTGTTTTCAGGCTGCCAGAATGGTGTTGTCGTGTAAATGTTCAGACCGAGGGTTAAAACACGCATTATGCAAATATGTAACATGGTGACGTCGCCACGTAAAGGAAATAACGGCTGCAAACTGCAGAGGTGTTTCAGACAGGTGTTTTCTGCTGGAGCGATTCACTCCTGGACTTTATATCTTTGCTGCTAAATGAAAGGTAATATTAAAAAGAACATTATAGGTCACCTGTAAAAATACTTTCCATGATTTGTTTCAGTGCTGAGTGATTGTGTGCTCACAAATGCATTCATTGTGTTTTGCAGTTGTGCCGGTCGTCCTGGACTTTGTGTGACTCATGTATCTCATTTACAGGAGGCTAAAGTTGAAGTTCAGATGGTCAAGCAATCCCAACATATCTGAAGAACGAGAAGCCAAACTGCTTCCTGCAAACTAAAAAGCTTTATACTGATGTGTATGGAAGTTTGTTTCTGCCACAGAATAAAACATTTTAAAAGATACTTGCCACTTTTTTATCCCACAATTGCAAGATATAGTCAGAATTTTCCTCAGGATTGCGAGTTTATGTCTCGTAATTCTGACATTATATCATGCAATTCTGACATTATCTCCCAATTGCGTGTTATAAAGTCAGAATTGCAAAATATAAACACGCAGTTTATTATGACCGCCGCTAGCGAAAGCAGTCATATAGGGATTGTCAAAGGTTTTTTTTTTTTTTTTTTTTTTTTGTCATCTACTGAATTTTTCGTCAACGATACCAGGGACACCGAAACACTGGGGAACATGAAATTTGGTGGGCATGTAGCCCCACTAGACTTTTACGGAAAATTTTCGTTTGGTCCCCCGCGCTGGGCCCCCCCAAACCCAAAAAATTCAGTTTTTCCTAAATAACTACCTGAACCGTGGCACCGAGGATGAAGACATTTTTATGGTATGTTGGTCTTAAGGGCCCACATCAACCTAGCCCATAATCACTCATTTGTGATTTGCGCCCCTCCCATAAAAAATGAAAATGCAATATTATTCTGCTTTAATCGCCCCTATCTTCAGTTGAGATGTTCAGAACTGCACCATATTTCATGTGTATGATTAACTTGACATCCTCTGGGGGTATGCTAAGTTTCGTAGAATTTCATCCATGGGGGGGTATAAAATAAATTCATTTATGTGCACATTTAGTGACTGTACACTCATCGGCCTGTAGATGGTGGTGTTGAGCGAAGGGTTGCTGGTTTAGGATGATACTGTCACACACACACATGCAGGAATACAAACAAACGCAAGCATGCACACACACTGACATCCACACGCACAGACACACACCCATACACACACATACAAATCCACATGCACAGACACACACACACGCGCACACACATGTACGCACGCATACATACATGCACAGACACACACACACACACACACACACACACACACACACACACACACAGACACACACATACACAAACATACACATACACACACACACAGACAGACATGCACATACTATTACTTTTTTTAGGTATATACATAAACACGCAATACAGCCAAATTGCTCCACGTCATTTATTTTTGTGGAAAGCCAGTGCAGGCCTGAGCGGCGGTCATATTTTGTACCGCCATGCGGTACATCTAGTTTATAACTTCTCTTATAATTTCTCGCAATTGTGAGTTTATATCACATAAGTCAGAATTGTGTGATAAAAAGTCGGTTATCTTATTTATTTTTTATTATGTGGTGGAAACAAGCTTCCATAGGACTGCAGTCTTCATGATTTTAAACAGTTTTTTTAATCCCGCTTATTTAATTTTCCCTCTTTACCATATATGTCACTAAATCTCATCTCAACCATTATCATCACCTTAACATTAATCTATAAACATTTGTGAGATGTAATCTAAACCATTTAAGTATATTTTTTATTTAAAGAGTCCTTGTTTAATAATGTCTACATCTTCATCATAATCTATAGGTCAACTGGAATCATTCAGTCTTAATTCATAATATGTTGCTATAATGACATCACTTTAATTCATAAATAATTTAATTGATTCACTTAACTCTATATAGCGTAATTCATATGTAGCTTTTTATCCGTAATTATTCAATTGTTAACTAAATAGTCCAAATGCATACACATATATTTGATTTAGCATTTTGACACTTAATAATTCCCCTTAATAATATGCATCATTATTCGGTACAAGCAAATTAGTTTTCTCTAGAAGCTCATCAGTCAGGGTTTCTTTCTTCTGAGAATGGACTGCAGTTGTCTTGAAAAGAAAGCACATCTAACCAGGACAGAGCGAGACGTGTAAAAGCGTGCAGCAGAACAAGAGGACGAGCAGATCACAGATTAAACACACGCTTCACTGGAGCTCAGGTGAACAGAGAAGAGAAGAGTCTCAAAGAAGAAATCACAGCTGACACCGGCGAAGAAGACCTACAAGAGCAGAGCTCCGAGATCTGATGAGAAACCACAACATGGATGGATGAGTCTCGAGCTGATGGGAACTCTGGGATTGATCATGAGGACAGGGAGAAACGTCCTGCGATCAGACCGGTGGAGGGAGCTACAGACACCATGAATATGATTTAAAAAGAAAGGTTCTGCACAGATGTCAGTGATGAGAGAGGATTTTTGAAGAATACAGCATGTATTTCATAACATTATCAAATGTCTTTACTGTAAATGTAACGCAACCTTGCTGAACAGAATCATAAAAACATCTGATTGTTGGTGTATGATGAAATCTGCAGCACATCACACATAAATGGAGAATGAAATCAGCAAATTGATTGATTTCCACATCGTGTCTCACATGTAGGGCCTGTATCTGCAGTGTTTCAGCAACAGAATCAACTGAAGATTATATAATCATTCTGGAAGAGAAATGTATATATTGACAACACAATATTCACTTGAAGTAATGCAGAAAAGCAGCACATGACGAGCAGAGGAAGAAGCGCAGGAGGACAAACAGTGGAGATAATAAACCAGTGATGGGAAAAGACTAAGAGCAGCAAACAGGATCAGAAAGACTCGAGGGCGAATAAGCAATGACAGCATTTCCATTTCTTTCACATTAATAAGGAAAGAACAATATCGGCAGGGTTTCCGATTAATGTCAAATCTACACATAAATAACGAATCATACCCGTTGCTTTCATAAAGTCATTTTATTATTTCAGTGGTTAAAATCATAAACGTACTGGCCCAGAAACAGCGCCTGCTTAAGATTGTTTTCTGTGCAGCTTCTCATTTACAAGAAATAATTCAAGGATAAAAAAATCATTAAAAACCAAATCTGTCTTTCTTGGAATACAAATGAAAACATACAATGTAAAATGAAGTCTGTAGTGTACCATACACTTTTTTTTTTCTTTCTTAAAAAAAACCCCCAAAAATGATAGTGTTGTTTGTAAAAGTGCATTCTGGCACTCGGAGGGAAAAACTGCTCACCTCAACCAAAGCTATAGATGATAACTACCCTAACCGTACTTACAGAAGAGCTTTACTGTACCTGCTTTTACAAAGCTGGAAGCACAGAAGAAGATAAAGCACAGTGCAGGTCTGTCGGAGTGTTTCAGCTCACCGTCCTGAACCGCGTTAGCCCTTATTTAGTAAAAACATGTTTACACACACACACACTCTGGGTTATGAAGAAACACGAGCTGCCCCTCATGCTCATGTTCACACAGGAACGAACCGCGTACAACATTACAAATCACACTCTTTGTTCGGATGCTGTTGAATTCTGGAATTCTGGAATTAAGTCCAAGCGATGGGAAAGTTCGTGGATTAAGAAACTGGCTACACATTTCTGTGTGAGTGTGTGTGTGTGTGTGTGTGTGTGTGTGTGTGTGTGTGTGTGTGTGTGTTTAAAATTGACACCACCTGAGCTGCCACACGTATAAAAGTATCAATATTCACAAGCAACTATACAAGAATTTAAAAAAAATCAGTAGGTCCAAAAATGCCTGGACTCCGTGTGTCACCGAAAGAAAGAAATGCACCCAGAAAATAAAAAAATAGAGCATAAAAATTCATATTTCTATATTAAAGACTCCGCTAAGACTTGTAGTGCAACTACCTATTGTCAGAAAAGCGACTGAAAAGCACTGGATTTGGAGAGTAAAAGTGTGCGTTCGTTGGCAGGTTATTGCGCTGGAGGTCTTTATAAAAGAAGGCACTGGTCCCTGACGCGGATGAACACGGATGAACATGGGAAAGGGCTCTGGCGTTCCCGGGAGAAAACAGTGAGGAATGGCTCAGCGGGGGCTTCGGGAGACACACACTGGGGAAGAGACATCTCGGAGATAAAGCGGTCACACAGACGTGCTGGTCACTCGCTCCACAGCATTATTGACCTCGTTTTTGTTGGAATCCAGGCCTTTGGCGGCGATCATGTCCTTTCGGATGTTCTCGGCCACTTTCTTCATGTTCTTGAGCTCGCCGGGGTGAGGAGTGGCCCGTCTCAGCAGCGTTCTCTGAGAAACAGAAGGAGAGAGAGAGTAAAGGTGATGATGTCATGGCCTGTGAAACACACTATTCACCGGATTCCCCGCTGAATAAAAGTCACTGTCACAATTAAATAGTCACTGAGTTTGTCTCAGCCTGGCGAGAGGACAACATGCTAGTATAAACTCTTACTATTTCTGCTGTACACACACTGCCGCACACACACTGCCGTACACACACTGCCGCACACACACTGCTGTACACACACTGCCGCACACACACTGCCGCACACACACTGCCGCACACACACACTGCTGTACACACACTGCTGCACACACACTGCTGCACACACACTGCTGTACACACACTGCTGCACACACACTGCTGTACACACACTGCTGCACACACACTGCCGCACACACACACTGCTGCTGCACACACACTGCCGCACACACACACTGCCGCACACACACACTGCTGCACACACACTGCTGCACACACACTGCTGCACACACACTGCTGTACACACACTGCTGCACACACACTGCTGCACACACACTGCTGCACACACACTGCTGCACACACACTGCTGTACACACACTGCTGCACACACACTGCTGCACACACATTGCTGCACACACACTGCTGCACACACACTGCTGTACACACACTGCTGCACACACACTGCTGCACACACACTGCTGCACACACACTGCTGCACACACACTGCTGCACACACACTGCTGCACACACACTGCTGCACACACACTGCTGCACACACACTGCTGTACACACACTGCTGTACACACACTGCTGCACACACACTGCTGTACACACACTGCTGCACACACACTGCTGTACACACACTGCTGCACACACACTGCTGCACACACACTGCTGTACACACACTGCTGCACACACACTGCTGCACACACACTGCTGCACACACACTGCTGTACACACACTTCAAACGTTTGGGGTCGGTAAGATTTTTTAAAATGTTTTTAGATGAAGTCTGTTCTGCTCACCAAGGCTGCATTTATTGAATTAAAAATACAACCAAAAACAGTATTATTGTTAAATATTATGACAATTTAAAATAACTTTTGTATTTTAATATATTTTAAAGTGTAATTTATTCCTGAGATCAAAGCTGAATTTTCAGCATCATTACTCCAGTCTTCAGTGTCACATGATCCTTCACAAATCAGTATAATATGATGATTTGATGCTCAAAAAAAACATTCATTATTATTATCAATGTTGAAATAAAAATAAAAAAATAAAAAAATCAGGATTCTTTGATGAATAGAAAAGTTCAAAAGAATTTAATTTATTTGAAATAGAATCTTTTGTAACATTATAAATGTCTTTACTGTAACTTATGATCAATTTAATTCATCCTTGATGAATAAAAGTATTGATTTCTTTGCTTTCTTTCCCCCCAAAAAAATTAAATACAAATTCTTACTGACCCCAAGTTGTCACTGATAATTGTCACTGATAATTCTGTCTTTTGAACTTCCGCCATTGCCCATCATGAGCCTGTGAAACATTAACTATTCCCCATATTTCCCACTGAATGAACGAAGGCTGAGGTCGGACGCACTCGAGGCGTGTGCCGTATCGTGAGCCGTATCGTGAGCCGTATCGTGAGCCGTATCGTGAGCCGTATCGTGAGCCGTATCGTGTGCCGTATCGTGTGCCGTATCGTGAGCCGTATCGTGAGCCGTATCGTGTGCCGTATCGTGTGCCGTATCGTGTGCCGTATCGTGTGCCGTATCGTGAGCCGTATCGTGAGCCGTATCGTGAGCCGTATCGTGAGCCGTATCGTGTGCCGTATCGTGTGCCGTATCGTGTGCCGTATCGTGTGCCGTATCGTGAGCCGTATCGTGAGCCGTATCGTGAGCCGTATCGTGTGCCGTATCGTGAGCCGTGAGCCGTATCGTGAGCCGTATCGTGAGCCGTATCGTGAGCCGTATCGTGAGCCGTATCGTGAGCCGTATCGTGTGCCGTATCGTGAGCCGTATCGTGAGCCGTGGAGTGCCTGAAACCCCTGCAGTCGTGACTTACTCATGACACAGCTCTAGCCTCGAGTGCTTTTATAAAACCGTTACCACACTGATACATATTTTTGGGCTTTAATATTTGTATTAAGTAAAATCACAGGTTAGAAATTAAATGGGTGGTATAATGCCCTTTTCACAAGATGTAAAATAAGTCTCTGATGTCCCCAGTGTGTGTGTGTGAAGTTTTAGCTCAAAATACCCCACAGATATTTGTATCTAGCATGTTAAAGTCGTCACTTTTTGAGGGTGAGCAAAAACACACCATTCTGTGTCTGTTCCTTTAAATGCAAATGAGCTGCTGCTCCCGGCACAGGGGGCGGAGCTTCAAGAGCTCGTGTTCTTTCACCTCACACACACACGCAATGAAAATTTCAAAAAGTTTTAGCCTTTCATGTTCAAACCGGAGTCAGACAATGATGGAGAGACTCAAGAAGAAGTGACAACATGTAGAAGCAACAGGACATTTCTGAATGATTAGTTGATGAATTTATGTAGCGTATGTGTAGTTATCTTCCAGTCATTGATTAGCATATTCTGTCTTGATAATCTATAAATCGTGTTCAGGGGGCGGGGTTTATGTAAATCTTAGGGTTGGTGATGTCACTAACCCGGGGGCGGGGTTTATGTAAATCTTAGGGTTGGTGATGTCACTAACCCAGGGGCGGGGTTTATGTAAATCTTAGGGTTGGTGATGTCACTAACCCGGGGGCAGGGTTTATGTAAATCTTAGGGTCGGTGATGTAACCCGGGAGGAATGTCGTGTAGTCCCTAGCAGCCGTTTGTTGTAGTCCTTTGAACTTTGAGCGTTGTAACTTTGCAGATGTTGTTTATGCTCAAACATCAACATGACACACTAACTAAAGTTAGAAAAGTCAAATCATAATCAAATACCCCTTTTATAGGCAAAATGCCCCTCAAATTCAAGGTTGTCGTCTCCCCTCTTTCCCACCCTCTACACTCACACTTTTCCACAGCTTTACACGCCGAGTGTTTTTCGAATCCGGTGTGAACGAGCAGTGCTTAAACAGGTTTCATGACACTTTAACAAGCGCTGTATGAACACGAGGCTGTGAGGAATACAGTGTGTTCAATGCACTGAACAACACACCGACTGTTCAGTCGACAACAACTCCATAAAACATTTTTGAAAGACGCGAGTTGTGAAAACTACATGTGATCTAGAACCTTACATATTGTAAAGACTCGTTCACACCAAAAACGATAACCATAAAGATGAAGATAAAGATACTTAGTATTTTTGTCTTGTTTCCAGTCCAAATATCAAACAATTCTTAAATCATGATGCATTTACTAGATGAGTAAAATGACAATATATTAAGTCTGGTTTTCTTAAAAAAAGCAAAATGATCTGCTAATGGGGTCAGAAAAATAATGTTTCTGTGTGAATTAAGATTATTTTTCTGACCCCACTGGCAGATAACTTTGCTTTTTTTAAGCATCAGCTCACTTAATTTTGAATAATTCCCCTGGAAAACTGGACATAATATCTTCTACTCATCTAGGCCAGTGGACTCCTCACTGGCCTTCCCAAAAAGACCATTAGACAGTTGCAGCTCATACAGAACGCTGCCGCCAGGATTCTGAGCAGAACCAGAAAATATGAACATATCACACCAGTGCTCAGGTCTTTACACTGGCTCCCAGTTAGATTTAGGATTGATTTTAAAGTATTATTACTGGTATAGGACTTCCGGTTTGGCGATGTAAGAGAGGGCAGCAGAAGCGAGGACCTCCCAACCACACTCCTTTAAAACATACTTATGCGTCTTCTTTTTCCAATCTAATTGTTTTGCAATATAACATATAAGTATTACACCTACCCCAGAAAGCGAAATGAGCAACTCTAAACAGAAGCAAAGTAACGTTACCGCACCAGCAACACGGTCAGGTGCAACCCTAGCGGGTAAGCTAGCAGTAATGGCGGCTAATGACACCACTACTAGCAACAAGGACATACCTGTAAAAGACAATACGGATAACTTGACAATGAGTCAACTAGTCTCCGAACTGTCAAAACAGCGGACCAGTTTAAAAGAGGACATGGCAAGTTTAATTCAAGATTCAATCAAGCCGTTACAGGCCTCCCTTGAGACGCTACGCGAGACAGTCGGCTCGTTTCAGCACCGACTTACATCTACTGAAGTACTGGCCGGTGAAAACTTTGAAAGGCTGGCCGCCGCGGAAGCGTCGATTAAATCCTTGAAGACACAGAATTCATCTCTTCTTGACCAAATTGACGATCTTGAGAATAGATCCAGAAGGGCTAACCTGCGTATTATCAACATTCCGGAAGGAGCTGAGGACGGAAAAGACCCCATTGGATTTATATCTGGACTGCTTAAAGATGCCATGGAGAGCGTGTTTGACAAACCTCCTGAACTTGAGCGAGCACATCGCGCGCTTCGCCCCAAACCTGGAGCAGGGCAATCTCCAAGACCATTCATTGTCTGCTTCCACCGATTTCAGGAAAAGGAAAAAGCACTGAACTGGGCCAGAAGACATGATACTAAAATCAACGGAGTGTCACTGCGGCTATACCCGGATACGAGTGCAGCTTTAGCGAAGAAACGCGCCGGATTCAAAGAAGTCAAACAATCCCTCTACCAAAAAGGCATAAAGTTTCAACTTCTGTACCCTGCACGTCTCCGTGTCAAATTCGAAGAGGAAACTCACACTTTTGATTCACCTGAGGCAGCCGAGGCTTTTTACAAACAACGTGTCCTTGTACAAGACTAAAGACGACTCTGGCCGTAATATGCTGTCTGTGAGCTTAAATGGCACAGTCAATATACTTCAAGCAATAAGGTGACTTTCTCTATCTGTTCTTCTATCGCAATTTATCTAAAACTTCAAGAAAAGACGGCATGTTTGTTTTTGTTTATTGACTTAAGGCTCATTCAGTACATTGCGTAATATTGACGCTATGCTGTATTCAACGTAAATATTGTGGTTTGGAGTCTCTCAAGAAGATCGCGAGATAAAGACTGGATAATCGGGAGTCACGCAATTTATATAGGTTTCTGCGGCTTGTTTCAGTTGGGGAAGCAAGCATTAGGAAAATGTTGGGAAGTTTGGTTCTAAGTTTCATTTGTCTAAAAGGTTTTGGGAAAGTTTTGTTTTATGTTATGTTTTTATACAAACTGAATAGTGAGGAAACATTTATGCTGTTGTTTACATTTTTGATCTGTGTACTCTTGACTAAATGTATATTTGTTCATGTCTGATATGGCCGATTTAACTAAATCCCATGGGGGGTCGAAAGTTAGATTTGTTAGCTGGAATGTCAAAGGCCTAAATAGCCCAATCAAAAGAGGCAGAATTTTTGCATACTTAAAAAAATTAAAATCTGAAATAATATATTTACAGGAAACCCACATTGTCGATCATCTCAGAATTAGGAAACCATGGGTGGGGCAAGTTTTCCACTCTAACTTTAACTCTAAGGCAAGGGGAACTGCCATTTTGATACACAAAAGCATCCAATTTACTGCCTCTGCTTCTATTGTAGATCCTCAGGGAAGATATGTTATAGTCTCTGGGATATTATATAATGTTCCTGTCGTAGTAGTTAATGTATATGCGCCTAACTGGGATGATGTGAGTTTTATTAATAAGTTAGTCTCTTTATTGCCAGATCTAAACTTCTGTTGGACAAATTGAATATCTACCTATTGTGGAGTCAGACCATGCTCCTTTGCAATTAGACCTTATTTGCAATTTGAGGTATAACGAACGGCCTCTGTGGAGACTAAACACGGCCTTGTTATCAGATCCTGCATTTTGTACATTTGTATCAACGGCTATAGACAATTTCCTATTACATAACAGGTCCGAATCTATTACAGCATCTACATTGTGGGAGACACTTAAAGTAGTTATTAGGGGAGAAATAATTTCATATACCTCAACTCTCAATAAAAAACGTAAACAAAAACTGGACGATCTAATTGATTCTATAAGAAGGGTAGATTACCTCAACTCTACATCTCCGTCACCTGAACTTTATAAAGAGAGGTTGAACCTTCAAGTTCAATACAATCTGTTATCAACAAATAAAACTGAATGGTATTTATCACGTTCTAAAGGTTATATTTATGAACATGGAGAAAAGGCAGGTCGACTTCTAGCCCACCAGTTAAAATCTAAAGCTGCCTCTCAACTTATACCTCAAATTTCGAACAGTAATAATGATTTAATAGTTAATCCAGTTGAAATTAATAACATTTTTAAAAACTACTTCTCAAATTTGTATACTTCTGAAAGCCCTGAATCTAACTCTGAAATTTTTGGAATTTTTAAACAATATAGATATACCCACCCTCAATTCTGTGCAGAAAACTAATTTGGATCAGCCCATACAAATAGAAGAGATCTTAAACTCGATCGCATTAATGCAGAGCAAAAAAACTCCTGGCCCTGATGGTTATCCAATAGACTTTTATAAAAAATGTGCAGATAAATTAGCCCCTATTCTTCTTGATATGTTTGAGGACTCACTGGAAAAGGGTAGCCTGCCACAAACCTTGAATGAAGCAAACATTATACTCTTACAAAAACCTGGAAAAGATCCCCTGAAATGTAACTCTTATAGACCAATCTCTCTCTTAAACTCAGATGTAAAAATTTTGGCAAAAATCCTTGCTTTACGATTAGATACAGTAATAGAGAATTTGATTTCAAAAGACCAAACAGGATTTGTCAGAGGTCGACACTCTTTTAGTAATATCCGGAGATTGTTAGGGGTAATACACTCGTCTAAACTTTCTCAAAACCCTGTTCCTCAGGTAGTCATCTCGTTAGATGCTGAAAAAGCATTCGACAGGGTGGAGTGGAAATATTTATTCTTTGTGCTGGAAAGATTTGGATTTGGTACATCTCTTCTTTCATTGATTAAGTTATTATATTTTTCCCCTAAAGCATCTGTAATTACAAATAGAGTATGTTCAAAGTATTTTCCCCTATCACGGGGCACAAGACAAGGATGCCCTCTTAGCCCTTTACTTTTTACTTTAGCCATCGAGCCCCTATCTATAGCATTAAGACATTCACAGCATTTTACTGGCATCAGCTGTAGGGGCATAGAACATAGAGTATCCTTATATGCCGATGATATGCTGTTGTATCTTTCAGATCCGATCTTAGGTATTCCACAGATAGTTAAAATTTTGAAAAAATTTGGAACTTTCTCAGGCTATAAACTGAACTTTTCGAAAAGCGTTTGCTTCCCCATAAATAGTAAGGGCCTCCAGATTTCGAATACCAATATACCTTTTCAGTTGTCTACAACGGGTTTTAGATATTTAGGTATAAACATCACACAGGGATTCCCTAACCTTTACAAAGAGAACTTTGTCCCTCTAATTGACAAGTTAAAATTAGACCTCAAAAAATGGAATTTGCTATTTCTCTCTCTTGCAGGTAGAATTAATTGTGTAAAAATGAACATTTTACCAAGATTCTTGTACTTGTTTCAATGCATTCCAATATTTTTAACAAAATCCTTTTTTCAGAATTTAGACAGACTTATTTCATCATTCATTTGGGGTGGGAAAACACCTAGGATTAGGAAGGAATTTCTCCAAAGACAGAAATCTCAAGGCGGTTTAGCACTTCCTAATCTTAGGTATTATTATTGGGCTGCAAATATCTCGAAAGTACTTTATTGGCTTCAGAACCCCAAAGATGTCTGGTGTATCTCAGAGGCAAACTCCTGTACCTCATCATCCCTTCCTGCTTTAGCTTTATCTAAATTGCCCCTTTGTATTTCTATGTATACTCTTTGCCCAGTCGTCGCAAATACTCTCAAGATTTGGTTTCAATTTAGACAATGTTTTGGTTTCAAAGACTTCCTCATAGCCAGCCCTATATGCAAAAATCACCTATTCCTTCCAGCTCAATTGGACTCAGTCTTCAGTCAGTGGCAACAGACAGGTCTTGTCAAATTTAGTGATCTTTTCATTGAAGATTTTTTCGCCTCTTTTTCCAACCTCTCCTCAAATTATAATCTGCCAAGATCACACATGTTTAGATATTTTCAGGTTCGTCATTTAATTCAAAATCTTTGTCCCACATATCCTTCCATTCCTCCCAGTACAGAATTGGATGCAATTTTAAACATTCCCTTACATTTGAAGGGAATAATTTCTAATATATATAATATTTTAATGTCAATAAAAAATATTAATCTAGATAAAATCCGTGCAGAGTGGACAAAAGATTTGGCAGTGGATATTTCAGAGGAAACTTGGAATAATGCATTATCTAGAGTGAATGGAACAACCTCCTGTACTCGCTTGGGTTTAATCCAGTTCAAGGTCCTCCACAGGCTTCATTACAGCAAGGTTAGGCTGTCTAAGATATACACAAATGTGGCTGATACATGTGAACGTTGTCGCTCTGCTAAAGCAGACCTTGCTCATATGTTTTGGACTTGTCCCAGACTGCTGGATTACTGGACTGCTATATTTAAAATTTTGTCTGAGGCATATGTTAAGGATATCAGGCCTAGTTTCGAGATGGCTGTCTTTGGAGTACCTGAACAAGATGTGGTCATGTCCAAAAAGTGTCAGGACGCATGCGCTTTTGCGTGTCTTTTGGCTCGTAGAAGAATATTACTTGATTGGAAGTCAAGTAAACCACCCTTAGTTTCACTATGGCTTAGTGATGTGATGCTGTTTTTGAAACTGGAGAAAATTAAATATTCTCTTAGAGGATCCACCAAACGTTTTTATTCAGTATGGACCCCAATGATTTCTTATTTTGAAAAGGATGCAACTCTCCCCCCAAACTAAAACTAATTATTATTAAAAGGCTTGTGCACAGTAGATCGGATGACGTAATCCGACTCAGTTGGCTAACAATGTTGTCAATTATTTTCTCACTGTTTGTAATATAAGAACTTTGAATTATTATTATTATTATATATATATATTTTTTTATACATTGTTTAGATATTGTATACATTTAATTTTTTTCATTATTTTTATTTTTAATTTTTTTTATTTTTATTATTATTATTATTTTTATTTTATTTATTATTATTATTATTATTTCTGTACAGTGGGTGGGTTGTGTGTAAGGGGAAAAAATGTAAAAACAAGGAGTATTGTTAAACTCTTTATGTATATGATACATCACTTTGTTCTTCCTTCAATAAAAAAAATTATAAAAAAAAAAAAGTATTATTACTGGTATATAAATCATTCAATGGCCTAGGACCTCAATACATTGCAGATATGCTCACTGAATATAAACCCAACAGATCACTCAGATCATTAGGATCATATCAGCTAGAAATACCAAGGGTTCACTCTAAACATGGTGAGTCTGCTTTTAGCTATTATGCTGGAACCAGCTTCCAGAAGAGATCAGATGTGCTCCTACAGTGGTCACATTCAAATCCAGACTCAAAACACTTTTGTTTAGCTATGCATTTACTGAATGAGCACTGTGCCACTGTTCGTCCGACTGTACTGTATTGTATTTCATTTTATTTTTATAAACTGTTTTAATTATTCTTATTTCTTTTTATTATTTTAACTTCTTCTATGTAAAGCACTTTGAATTGCCATTGTGTATGAAATGTGCTATATATATAAACTTGCCTTGCCTAGTAAATGCCTCTTGATTTAAGAATTTTTAGATATTTGGACTGGAAACAAGACAAAAATACTAAGTAAGAGAAGCATTTCTTGCAGTGTATTACTCTACTGGCGTCGAGGCCCTCCGATGACGTCTCTCTGACGCTTCAAATGCTCATGTCAGCTGATTCTTACGTCTAGCTGTCAATGTTTTATCACTCATCAGTTGGAAAAATCATTCTGGAAGTGATTTCAACCATATCATTCTTCTGTGTTATTGTCATTGTCATTATAGTTATGGTGTGAACGTCCCTATTCTCATAGAATTATAACGAGTATTAAAACTTTATAGTTATCGTCTTCGTTATCATTATCGTATCGGTGTGAACGTGTCTCTCCCTCTCCTTGTAAAATTCAATATGGCATCTCTCCTGATGAAGGTCTATTGTCTGCAGGGCTGCACGATTAATCGCAATTTACATGAAATCGCACTTAAACGGATTTGGCTTATCGCGATTATGAAATCTCAAAGGTTGAGATTATTAGTTATGTGCAGCTTGTCAGTGACGTACGGCTCTGTAAACTCTGTCCATCTGAAAACACAGAGAGTTTGAGTCGCTTGAAAAATCAAACATGAGAAGCATTTATGAACCTCTTGTCCAACAAAAGACAATATTTAATAGCATGCTTTTATTCCAAACTCACTTCATAAGGACAGTTGAGCTCCTCCTTCTGTGAGATGATGTGCTTCTTACACAGAATAAGGCAGTCGTGTGTTTATTAGTCATGATTAATCAATCAAAGCGTTTCAATCTTCTGTTTATTCAGATACAGATAGTATGATGGCAATAGGGATTTCCTGGGGTAATGTGTGTTATCCTACTTCAGCGGCGCATGTATGTGTGTGTGAAACGCCCTCTGGTGTTCAGAGGGATATATGGTGTGTGTGTGTGTGTGTGTGTGTGTGTGAGACTCTGGTGTTCAGATGGAGCAGCATTTACTACCAATCAGCCGCTGCACTGACAAACTGCACATAAAATATTGACAGCCTTTGCCAAATCCTGTGGGGTTTCATTTCGATTAATTGTGCAGCCCTAATTCACCCTTCGCAAGGAGTTTGATTGACAGGCAATCTGACCAATCATAATCCGCCATCCGCCATTTTTGTCCGATAAAGCAGTCAGGAGAGTTAGTAGATTAACGTTGGAGGATTTGAACTTGAAAATCGGTGTGCTGACGTCTTTCCACGGTTCAAACAACATTCCTTCTGATGTTCATTCATGTTTATTTAATGCTATAAATGAGAACTAGAAGGAAGAGATGATCGGTTCACGAGCAGCTTTAACTGAGACTCTACAGCGATCTTAAAGAACCACAAAACGGTATTTATTGTGTAAATTTTGTTAAAAAAAAATGACCAAATTTTAAAGTTGAGACTTTGTTTCATATCAAAAGTAAGCTGGTCTGTCCTGTCTGTCAGTGTCTCTGCTCTGCGATGTGTGTTTCACTGCGTGAGAACATGGTGTGTGTGAGAGCGGCGTGTCGGACATAGCAACAGTAACTAAAGGGGGCGAACCATCAATTGTCTGTAAATAAGCTTTAGAACTTGATATATATGATTTAGCAGAGCCTCCTCCTTCCTCACCTCATCATCCTCCTCATCGTCGTCGTCCTCCATGAAGCGAATGGTGCTCATCCGGTTCAAGGCTTTGTCGTCCCAGGTGTCGTCCAGTATCCCACTCTCCACGAGACTCTCCAGAGCTCCACAGCGCGCCAGGTTATCCGACCCTGAACACACACACATATCTTCAGGATCAAACACATTCTCTTCTAAAAAAAAAAAACAACTTAAGCATTTATTTCTTCAGAAAGACACACTGAGGAGTTTATACTGCAGTGAAGGCCTCTGTGAGATCACGCTTCAAATCCAGTCTTAGTCACAGGCTTAGTGAGAAACAAACCCCCCAGTGACCTGACCTCACACACACACACACACACACACACACACACACACACACACACACACACACACACGCTCTTCACAGGAAGTGATGTCACGTTTAATGGCCAAACAAAGAGACACGAGTCATTCGATGAACCAGGCACCGTCCTTTTCCAAACCCGAACTGATCTAGACTGAATGAGTAAAGTTGCTAACTCTTTATTCTAGTGTCCGTGTTATTATAAATGATAAACTTACTAATAAGTATGCATAATTACATGCAACTAAACCCTAACCCTTTAGTAAGTACATGTAGTTATGTTATATTACTCAGTACTTAAATATATAATCGCACTGTAACAAAGACACCTTAAAATAAAGTGTAACCAAAAGGTTTTATTAAAAACGGTTTGATCAAGGTTTGATCAAATGTATTCAAGCTTTGATTAAAATACATATATTTTATGATAATCATTTGTTTTTACTTTCCCTTCAAGTTTGATTAAACCAATATATGAGGAAAATATTAGGGATGCGCGATATAACGGCCATCATATCGGTATCGGCCGATATATGTTCATTTTTAATGTTATCGTTATCGGGCCGATAAGAAAATTTGCCTGATATATTAAAGCTGATAAATAATGTATTATTTCCTTCAGCTGAGACGCTTCAGATACACACTGTTCAAATTGCTTGACATATGATTGGAATCACTTCATAAAAAGGAAAATACAGTAAAGTGTAACATGTCCAGCGCAAGTCTGTCATATCGGCTACATAACATTATAATTGTGTTCTTGGGACTTTTGGATTTAGATTTATCGGCCAATATATCGGTTATCGACTGTCAAATTTAAAGAATTATCAGTAATTGGTATCGGCCACAATTTTCATATCCGTGCATCCCTAGAAATCTTATATTTTTTATTTTCTCGTTAAGGAAGAACAAAACACTAAACTTGGTTAAGGTTTTCATCTGACAACATTATTTGGCAAAAAAAGGTAAACTACAGCTACAGGTTTTATTTTACTACGCAAAAAAGAAAATGAATAGAAAAACAAAAAGATTATAGGAAAAAGCTTACATTGACAATCAATTAGTATTTCATTGATTATCTCTTGTTTTTGCATGCGTTCATAGTTTCTTTGAGTGAAAATCTGACCAAAAATCATGTCCGCATGTTATTATCACACATAAAACAATCAACTCCAGACACAACTGCGCAATATACTTGTTGAACATAATATAAATGAAAAGATGTCAATTTTCTTAGGCTGGAAATAGAAATCTTTTGTAACACTGTCAATGCCTTTACCGTCACTTTTGATGATTTTAATGCATTCTTTCTGCATAAAAGTATTAATTTATTTGTTTTTTTGTTTTGTTTTTTTAACAACATACTTTAGTGTTTGTTTTTAAATAAATAAATTTTATATATATTGTCTTTCAAGACGCATTATAGGAGCTTAATAGTAGAAATGAAACGAAACTTGTCTGGCACGTACAAAACTGAAAGCTCTACTGTAATGAAGGAGAGATTAAAGACTGAAGGAAAGACAAGCTTCAGTGGCAGAGGGATAAGATATGAGATATACATATGAGATATGGACGTGGGAGGGTCTGAGGTCGAGCTCAGAGGAGATAAGCCTCTTTAATCATCCAATCCGCTGCAGTGTGGAGAAGGCAAGGCAGAGATATCAAGACCTGCTCAACACACACACACACACACAGGCGGGTCGAGCCCCAGATAAACCCCACAGGACCGGCGCTAGATGAAAGCAAAACATTACACCCAAAAACCTCGGATTATTCTTGCCGATAAACTCTGCAGATCTCGACGATCTATCCACGCCTGGAAAGTGTAGTAGTGTTGGCTGGAATGGAGACTTTCTACATTTAACATTTCCCTCCCTGAAGTCTACATCTTTTAGTACATTTTTTAAAATAAATATTTATAACTGTTTTGCATCTCTGAGCGACACACGGTGGTGTTGCATTACTGAATGAACGAATCGGTTGAATGAATGATTCAATGACTCACTCATTAAGACAGTCAAATGCTTCGTTCCTGAATGAATCAGCCGTTTGAATGAATCGGTTGAATGAATGATTCAATGACTCACTCATTAAGACAGTCAAATGCTTCGTTCCTGAATGAATCAGCCGTTTGAATGAATCGGTTGAATGAATGATTCAATGACTCACTCATTAAGACAGTCAAATGCTTCGTTCCTGAATGAATCAGCTGTTTGAATGAATCGGTTGAATGAATGATTCAATGACTCACTCATTAAGACAGTCAAATGCTTTGTTCCTGAATGAATCAGCTGTTTAAACGAATCGGTTGAATGAATGATTCAATGACTCACTCATTAAGACAGTCAAATGCTTCGTTCCTGAATGAATCAGCCGTTTAAACGAATCGGTTGAATGAATGATTCAATGACTCACTCATTAAGACAGTCAAATGCTTCGTTCCTGAATGAATCAGCTGTTTAAACGAATCGGTTGAATAAATGATTCAATGACTCACTCATTAAGACAGTCAAATGCTTCGTTCCTGAATGAATCAGCCGTTTGAATGAATCGGTTGAATGAATGATTCAATGACTCACTCATTAAGACAGTCAAATGCTTTGTTCCTGAATGAATCAGCTGTTTAAACGAATCGGTTGAATGAATGATTCAATGACTCACTCATTAAGACAGTCAAATGCTTCGTTCCTGAATGAATCAGCCGTTTAAACGAATCGGTTGAATGAATGATTCAATGACTCACTCATTAAGACAGTCAAATGCTTTGTTCCTGAATGAATCAGCTGTTTAAACGAATCGGTTGAATGAATGATTCAATGACTCACTCATTAAGACAGTCAAATGCTTCGTTCCTGAATGAATCAGCCGTTTAAACGAATCGGTTGAATGAATGATTCAATGACTCACTCATTAAGACAGTCAAATGCTTCGTTCCTGAATGAATCAGCTGTTTAAACGAATCGGTTGAATGAATGATTCAATGACTCACTCATTAAGACAGTCAAATGCTTCGTTCCTGAATGAATCAGCCGTTTAAACGAATCGGTTGAATGAATGATTCAATGACTCACTCATTAAGACAGTCAAATGCTTTGTTCCTGAATGAATCAGCCGTTTGAATGAATCGGTTGAATGAATGATTCAATGACTCACTCATTAAGACAGTCAAATGCTTTGTTCCTGAATGAATCAGCTGTTTAAACGAATCGGTTGAATGAATGATTCAATGACTCACTCATTAAGACAGTCAAATGCTTCGTTCCTGAATGAATCAGCCGTTTAAACGAATCGGTTGAATGAATGATTCAATGACTCACTCATTAAGACAGTCAAATGCTTCGTTCCTGAATGAATCAGCTGTGTAAACGAATCGGTTGAATGAATGATTCAATGACTCACTCATTAAGACAGTCAAATGCTTTGTTCCTGAATGAATCAGCCGTTTGAATGAATCGGTTGAATGAATGATTCAATGACTCACTCATTAAGACAGTCAAATGCTTCGTTCTTGAATGAATCAGCTGTTTGAATGAATCGGGTGAATCTCAATGACTCTCTCATGAACAGTGACTTGCTGTCACCTAGTGGCAGTTTTAATTTCACATTTAAAGTATCTTTTCTTTTTCTTTTTATAATTTCAATCTATCTATACTCAACATTTTATGTTTAAAACATAAAAACATTATTTCTGCATTTGTAACTGCAGGTTAAACATTCATGTCCCTCTGAGCTGCATTGAACAGTCTGTGTAAAAGCATCTACATGTCACTTCAAAGATGAAGTTTGTTGATACTGATTTCATTTGATTGGTGACAGCCCTATTGTGTCTTATTATTCTAATAGAATACATATAAATATCTAAAAATGAAAGATCTGCCATCCTTAAAGCAAACCTATCCTACACATAGCATTTTAATAACTACTGCCATATTTGACCCGCTCTCTACAAAACCTTCCACTCGCCAGATCAGCAGGAGAACAGCTGACAGACAGAGAGCGCCGGATCCTGTAATGTCCCGAAAACAGATTCTCCGGGCCGCCACAGAAACACTGTGCTTTCTCAACAGTCGTCAAGTCAAATCATCATTTATATAGCGCTTTTAACAACATAAGCCCCTTTCACACGGCGCACTGATCCCGGGAAATTGCCGTAAAATTGCTAGAGTGCCTTCTGTGTGAACGCAAACACGTCCCGGGATCGATGCCAGGATTGATGCCGGGATGGGGATCTAGTAACATTGCCGGGATCAGTCCCAGAACGCGCCCTGTGTGAACAAAATCCAGGACCAATGCCGTAAGGGGTGTTTTGCTGCTCTTAGAAGAAAGTTTGTGTTCGTCATCAACAAAGAAAGAATAAAATAATGTGTGTAAACTGTAATGAAGCCGAGAGCAGGAGCTCCTGACTGTCCGGCTGAAGCTGAGAGCGCTCGCCAGCTTTGTGGAGCGATACACGTGAGCTAGTGTACGACCGAAGCCGGAAACAATGCTCGAATGTGGTTTCTCCAGATCGAGAGCGCAGATCATTAGTAAACTAAAGACGCGGCGTAAAGAAATCCACCAAGTGCACAACTACAGCGGAGAGAGAAGTAGTGGAAGATTAGACTGGCCTTTCCACAACACATCCTGACGTTACGTGTCTTTAGGGATGTGTGTGAACGCACTTACTGATTCTGGAAAATCACTGGCAGTGTGAATGAACCAAAATCAAACGATCCCGGGACACATTATCCGTGTATTTTCCGGAATCTGTGTGTGAAGGGGCTACAGAAAGCAGCTTTACAGTGATAATAGGAGATTACAGTAACAGAGATTGTTTAGGCTTTACAGCATCTCTAGAATAAAGTTATTGTCCAGCTAAAGTTAGTTTTGATTGATTCACTTCCGTCGCAAAGATCTTTAGTTATTGACTTACTAATAAGAACGCTAACACGACACCGTTCTCACAGAAAACCCTTAATGTGCTCCGGCCGCTCATCCGCTCGACAACAGTGCCTGATGGCTCGAGGACGCAAACATTGAAACACGGTCAAAGGTGCAAGCGTTGAAAAAGTTTGAAAAACGTCATCTCCGCGTAAACTTCAAAAACACGAACCTGTGAGAACGCTGATGGCGCGCACATGCGTATTACGTGTTCAGTCTATCGGTGTGCGCGTTTGAATATATATATGTGTGCAGGCGTGTAGTCTTTCTCTACAAATTGATCCCAACAAATTACTTGTCTGGCCTTAAAAATTCATAATACAGAATTTTTTGTCACTTCTGCGTTCATTCTGACACTGTTTTATCTGTCCAGAGGTAAAGGGAAGGGAAGGGAAGGGAAGGAGGCCTTCACAGGGAGAGACTAGTGGACACTTCAGGACTTGCACTTGAAGTGACATTTTCTGCACATTATTCGATGAAAAGAGTCAGTGTTATGCACATATATCAGAGCTGTACCTTTGTTTTCCGACTCGCAGGGTTGCTGAGGCAAGAGCACGCAGGTCAGGACCTTCTCTCCAGACTCGGGGTCCACGTCCGTCTGGAAGGTGAGCAGGGGTTTCGACTGGTTCTCCGACAGCCAGAGCGCTTTGAGCCGGAGAGTCGTGAGCGTCAAGGGCAGGTAGAGCAGCCTACACACACACACACACACACACACACACACACACACACAGAATATAATTCACAAGACACGCTTCTGCCTTCTCTAATGCTGCAAACTCTCAAAACTCACACCAAAACTGGGAGACGACACCAAGGTCATTCAATGACACAGTAACTGTCAACATGCAATATTGTTAAATACCAGACTAAAGTCTAGTTAAAAAATGTAAACTTTACCAAAATCTCTATTTTGTTTAAATAAAGAGACAAAATATTGTTTGTTTTTGTAAACGCTGACCAAAACTGTGAGCTTTTTTTCCATGATATAAAGACGAGATGACACCAAGGTCATTCAATGATAACTGTGACTATATCAACATGCAATATTGTTAAATCCCAGACTAAAGCCGCGTTTCCACTGAAATTACCCGGAACAATTTGTCTCGGGAACTTTATCCCCAGGAACTGTTTTCCCACCAGGCCTGTTGATGTCTGCGTTCCCACCGCGGTCTGAAGTACCGGGAAGATGAATGAGTGAGGCATTTATATAGATCTAGATTAGGAGATTAGGTGAATTAGTCCGGTGACGTAGGACTTGCGCTACTTTACAGTTCCCGCTGGATTTCATCCTCTGAATTTACGCTTAATAAAGCCTGAACCTCGTCGTCGGTCCATCGGTCGTATTTTTTAAACTCCATTGTTGATTCGGATAGCAAACAACTGTTACTGTACGCACCGCAACAGACTTTTAAAAATGGTGGATGAAATAAAATGCTGCGTAAACTCAACCAATCAAAATGCGGCATGAATCAAAAGTCCCACCCCTGAAAGATCCCAAACTTTGTAAAAGGACTACCCTCGCGAGCAGGGACTTTCAGAAGGGGAAATATTTACCCTGAACTTCATTCAGACCCTGCGGTGGAAACACACGAGTCCCGGCCCAGAGTCCTTAGTTCCTGCGGTGGGAACGCGGCTTGAAATGTAGCTTAAAAATAAAAACTGTCCCAAAATCTCTATTTTTGTTAAAAAAAAAATTAAAAAGAGACAAAATATTGTTTGTTTTTGTAAACTCTGACCAAAACTGTGAGCTTTTTTTCCAAGACTAAGACAAAACGACACCAAGGTCATTCAATGATAATTGTGATTATATCAACATGCAATATTGTTAAATACCAGATGCATTTAAAATGTAGTTAAAAAATTAAAACTTTACCAAAATCTCTATTTTTGTCCCCCAAAAAAAAGAGACAAAATATTGTTTTGTTATTGTCATGTTTGTGGTTGCCAGATGTCAAGAGTTTAAATCCCCCAATCAGAGCTTTTCAGTTAAAAGGATTCATTTTCTGTTTTACTTGATCATGATGATGACACTACAAAACATGTAAGAGATTTGCACTGTTTACTGCGACTAAATCTGCTATCAAACTGTAATAAATCCAAACATGATCTCGAATATATCGTTCGCTATTGACCAGCGGACCAATGGCATCGCAGCGTCTCAAATGTTGGTTTTGGTCAAAGTGTGTGATCAGAATGATTTGGTTTTCCTCCAGAAGCGTCTCACACACACGAGTGTGTTCCCGAACACCAGCATCCGAACGCCAGAGAACATGACAGCGTTTACTGTGTTTCGTCTGAGACTCTGAGACACACTCGTTTATGATGGAGGGAAAAAGAGTCCGATTGCAGAAACTTACAGTTTTATTATTAATATTCTGCACCAATTTCCCAGGAAGTGATGATTTTGTTCTCTTGAACACATGGGATGCAAACACTGCTTTATTCGCAAATGTTTTACGCAATATTCCAAGTTAAATTCGCAACTTTGGTTGTAAACTAGCTACTGATGACTGAACTTTCATTTTAGATGAAGTATATCTTTAATGTATATAATATACCCCTGTGGCTTTAGGTTTAGCATTATCCCAGTCCAACTAACTTCCATTGTGAATGCTTGACCATAAGTTGTATGAATTTTGTGCTTTAAGTGCCATGTACAGTACTTACATCGAAAATAAGTACAATGTACTTATTGTGTTCATGTTGTATTGTAAAACACTTTTGCGACGAGAATACTTTTTGTGCGCAAAAAACACACAAAAACAACGACTTTATTCAACTCTTCATGTTCTTCTGTGTGGGCCTGAGTGAGTTTACGTAGTGTAACAGCGCAGCGCTTCTGGGTCGTACGTCAGAATGGAGGCTCACTATTGGCCGATGCTGGTCATGTGTGTGATGCTGGCCAATAGTGAGCCTCCATTCTGACGTACGACCCAGAAGCGCTGCGGGACCCAGAAGTGGGCCTGAGTGAGTTCACGTAGTGTAACAGCGCAGCGCTTCTGGGTTGTACGTCAGGATGGAGGCTCACTATTGGCCGATGCTGGTCATGTGTGTGATGTGTGTGATGCTGGCCAATAGTGAGCCTCCATTCTGACGTACGACCCAGAAGCGCTGCGCTGTTACACTACGTGAACTCACTCTGGCAGGTTGAACAACATGCGGAAGAGTAATTACTGACAGAGTTTTCCTTTTTGGGTGAACTAACCCTTTAAAGCCACTTAATATAAAGTGAGACCTGAATTTTCTATCGTAATCGACTGCATCCCACAGATATATTAAACCAGAATCTCTTCTTCTCCCCTTCAGTGAGCCATGGACTCAGTAAGATCTGAGCCTCATATAAATGTATAACACACATCCGTGTTCATCAAGCCCCCTGATGAGACGAACCTGTTTCCCGAGACGTCGAGCACGTGCAGATCCACGGCCTGAGAGAGCTCAGGAGGGATTCGTGTCAGTCGGTTCTCTCTCACACACAGGACATTCAGACTGCAACAGCCCCCGATCTGAGACACAGCAGAAAACAACATGAGCACAGGCCCTGGAGACCACTGAGAAACCCTGTCACGAGAGAGCACAGCATTATATGAACATCAGCAGGAAAACGACTAAGACAGACAGACAGTCGAGAACCCAATAAAATGAACACAGTAAGGCTTCGTCCACACGGCCTTCTGTCAAACTGAGAGCGTGTCTATTAATGAAAAATTAATGGAAGCTTTTTGAAAACGTTCTCCAAAGTGGATAAATCTGAAAATGCTGTTTTCGTGTTGTAGTGTGGACTGTGAAAGCGGAGGTATTTAAAAACAGATGACGTAAGTTTAGTCATGTGACGCATATTGAACGCATAGATATTCATGTTTATACCAGTATGTGCCTGTAATGTGCTGTTCACTTTCACACTGTTGCTAATATGTTCCTTCACACACTCTTCATATCACAGTCCTGCAAAGATGACAGAAAACTCACTCACATGAGAGCAGATGCGTTTTAGACCAGACATAATGGTGAGTGTGTGTGTGTGTGTGTGTATGTGTGCGACCTGGACGCTTCAGTGAATGCGGAGATATTTAGCTAAATAAAATGATCCTGCCAGAAGAATTGCGTGATAACTTTATCATTTATTTTTCAGCCTGTATCATCTCAGTGAGCTTTTAGCGTTTTTTTTAAAGTTTCTCATCCACACTGAAACATCGGGAAACGCCTGAAAACGTACTCGGTTACTAACGTAACCTCGGTTCTCTCTAGAAGAGGGAACGAGTACTGCGTAAGATATCTTACGCTAGGGGAAAATCCTTTTCCGCGAGATATTGAAGCCAAAAATTATCCTTAATTTTGTAATAATGCAAAACGCGTTGCAGCAGCAATGCAGACATAGGCGAGACAGCTCGCGCGCCTATTGGCTGCTCTGCGGCAACTGCAGCAGCCTATCGAGCGAGGCCTGGCGTGACGTCAGACCCAATCAGGGCACTTCGCGCCCGCTGCGTCACGTCCCGCCGAAATGGGCGTGGTCTAGGCCTATAAATATCGCTCGCAGGCAGCTATTATCTGGTTTTTCATCATCGAAGCAACCAGAGCGTGTGCATGCATGGCAAGATACGCAGTACTCGTTCCCTCTTCTAGAGAGAACCGAGGTTACGTTAGTAACCGAGTACGTTCTCTTACGAGAGGTCTCTCGTACTGCGTAAGATATCTTACGCTAGGGGACCCAATGTAAAACGCCGTGCATGCTGAGATCTGACACCAAAGACCCAAGGGCGAAAGCCCGGGGTACATATAGTGCACAATCACTCAGTGAACTCACAGAGAGTCCGGGAAGAAGGAGGGGTGCAGCCTCACTTTCCCACATAAAGTAGCGTCAAAGGGACGCAAATTTCATCATACAGACAGGGCGGGGTACGGCCTGAACTGATGGGAAAAAATGTGGGTCTTACACAGTTTGCCCAGCCTTAAACTGTCGAAAATTGAGCTGTGCTCAGCAAACGCAGCATTCTGAGCTGAACGCATCAGGTCAGATAATACTGGTAGTTTAGACCGACAGCAGCCTGGCCTGCAGGGCGGGAACCTCTAGGTTATAAAACCTTATAAATGTAGACGGGGAGGCCCAGCCTGCCGCCATACAAATATCTTGCAAGGCAATCCCACTTGACCAAGCCCACGAAGAGGCCATGCCTCTTGTGGAATGCGCTCTGACACCCAAAGGGCACTGCATGCCCTTGGAGGCGTATGCCAGCGCTATAGCATCAACTATCTATCTGGATAGGCTCTGTTTCGACGCGGCTAGTCCCTTAGAACGTCCGCTAAACGAAACAAAGAGCTGTTCCGTCTGTCTGAAAACAGACGAGCGAGACACATAAGCTCGTAATGCCCTGACTGGGCAAAGGAGGCTCGCGTCTCTTTCCTCATCAGGGACCGGTAGGGCTGACAGAGAGATAATCTGCGCCCTAAACGGTGTGTTGAGGGATTTTGGAACATAACCGTGCTTAGGTTTGAGTATAACTTTTGAGTCATTGGGCCCAAACTCCATGCACGCCGCGCTCACAGAGAGCGCGTGCAGATCCCCTATGCGCTTCACCGAAGCGAGAGCCAGCAAAAACACCGTTTTGAAAGACAGGTGTTTCAAATCGATTGACTGTAAAGGCTCAAATGGCGCACCTTTTATGGCTTCCAGAACCGTAGAAAGGTCCCATACGGGGACTGAGGGAGGTCTGGGAGGATTCAGTCTTTTAGCTCCTTTAAGGAAGCGGATGACTAAATCGTTCCTTCCTATTGACTGACCAAGCGTTGTTTCTGAGAACGCTGCTATAGCCGCCACATAAACTTTGAGCGTGGAGGGGGCCCTGCCCCCATCCAACAGCTCTTGTAGGAAGGAAAGCACCTCCGTCACATCACAGTTTGTGGGTGACACACCACGGGCTGTGCACCAGCCCGAAAACACTGACCATTTCGAAGAATAGAGTCGTCTTGTAGACGGAGCTCTAGCCTGCGTGATCGTGTTTAATACTCCTTTAGGGAGTCCAACATGTACCCGTTGATGGCCCAGACATGAAGGGACCATAGATCCGGGTGAGGATGCCAGATCGAGCCGCGGGCCTGTGAGAGGAGATCTCTCCTCACTGGTACTGGCCACGGGGCAGTACTTGCTAACTGCATCACGGCTGGGAACCAAGGTTGGTTTTTCCAGAACGGTGCTACCAGCAGTACTGAGCATCCTTCTTCCCTGATCCGTTCTATCACCTGAGGCAGGAGAGAGACGGGGGGAAAAGCATAGAGCGGGCGGCGGGGCCACACATGGGACAGCGCGCTCCTGCTCTTGGAGAAAAATTCTTGACAGTGAGCGTTTTCTTGAGACGCAAACAGGTCCACTTCCGCTCTGCCGAATTTCTTCCACAGCAGTTGGACTGTCTGTGGGTGTAGGGACCATTCGCCTGCCGGAACATTGTTCCTGGACAGTCTGTCTGGTCCTATATTCATGATCCCTGGCACGTGCGCTGCTCTGAGCGAGCGCAGGTTGCACTGAGCCCATACCAGGAGGCGTTCTGCCAGCCTGTACAGTTTCTCGGATCTGATGCCGCCCTGGCGATTTATGTAGGATACCACAGACATGTTGTCCGAACGGACCAAGACGTGGTGACCTTTTATTTGGGGACAAAAACGCGTCAGCGCGTTGTCTACTGCCAGCATTTCGAGGCAGTTTATGTGCAGGAGCTTCTCCCGTTCTGACCACTGGCCGAAGAACGGTCTGCCCTCGAGCAGCGCTCCCCATCCCGAGGTGGACGCGTCCGTGGACACCACTTTCACCCTCGAGGAAGTCCCCAGGCTTACACCTGATTGGTACCAGTCGTTCGCTTTCCAGGGTTTCAGAGCTGTAACGCATTTCTGATTGACCCTGAGGCGAAGCAAACCGGGTGCCCACGCTTTGCGTGGGACTCGCGCTTTCAGCCAAAACTGCAGCGGGCGCATGCGGAGCAGACCCAGCTGGAGTACTGACGATGCTGAGGCCATGAGACCTAGCATCTTCTGAAATCTTTTGAGCGGGACAGACGCGCCGCAGCGAAAAGAGTTCGCTGTGCGTCGAATGTCTACCGCGCGCTGTTGTGATAGTCGCGCTATCATGGATAGTGAGTCCAGTTCTGTGCCCAGGAAAGATATTTTCTGACTGGGTGACAGGGAGCTCTTCGCCCAATTGACACTCAGACCCAAAACCTCGAGGTGATCGAGTAAAATGGTCGTGTGTTCCATGAGCACTGCGCGAGATTGCGCTAGAATCAGCCAATCGTCCAAATAATTCAGCACTCGCATGCCTCTCATTCTGAGGGGTGCGAGCGCCGCGTCCATGCACTTCGTAAATGTACGGGGTGCTAGGGACAAACCGAACGGTAGGACTGTGTACTGATATGCCTGGCCCTCGAAGGCGAATCTCAAAAATCGCCTGTGACGTGACGCTATCTGTATTTGAAAATACGCGTCTTTCAGATCTATTGACACAAACCAATCTCCTTGGCGAATCTGCACAAGGATTTGCCTGGTCGTGAGCATCCTGAACTGTCGCTTCACAAGCACTTTGTTCAGTTGCCTTAGATCTAGTATGGGTCTGAGACCCCCGTCTTTTTTCGGTACCAGGAAGTATCTGCTGTATAGCCCTCCCTCGCTCTGATCTTGAGAGAGAGGTTCTATGGCCCCTTTTCTCAATAGTTTCGTCACTTCGGCTCGAAGTAGATGTGCTACTTCTGTTTTTACCGTGGTCTCGACGCGCGCCACATAGCGGCGAGGGCGTCGGCGAAACTGCAGCGAATAGCCTCTTTTTATAATGTTCAGCACCCACTTCGAAACCCCGGGTAGCTTTGCCCATGCGTCTGCATGGATAGCTAGGGGTCGAATACGAAGCGCGCTCCGCTCGCTCAGCGATGGAGAAGCTTCTGTGTGCTGTAACACAAGCGTGTCGCTCGTGACATTTGAGGCATGGGGCGCGCTGATGACAGCGGGCAGATTGCCCGCGCTCGACTCCTCTACGGTGGTTAACCGCGAGGGGGAGGGCTGGGCGGTTCCCGTGGGAACTGTCATGTCTATGTGTGGATGTGGGCGCGGGACAGCGGGCACATTTATCACACCGAAAGCATCGTTCGCTTGCGTGAAGCGAGTGCACGTTGGTTTCGTTTTTACAGAAACCGTGAGACATGCATAACGCGGTGTTAGTGGGCACTGGGTAGTGGGCACATTCACCATGTTTGAAGCGCAACCGACCTGAGTCGGTTTTATGTGCGCGAGCCCTGTGTGACAGGCTGTGCTTATGTGTAGGGATGGGCACTGGGCAGTGGGCATTCTTACTACACACGAAACACCATCGGCCGAGGCCGGGACACCAGAAAATACGCTCTTTTGGGGATTTATCTGGGTAGCCGTGAAAACGGCATTTGTGTGCAGGCAAGCGGGTGACAGAACCGACTTGTTGGCTGCAGAAAACACTGGAACAGTCACATTTTCTGGAACTGGACGAGCGAATAGCTTTGGTGTGAGTCCGGCCGCAGCGGGACTGGAACACCGTCGTTTTCCTAGCTGTGCTAGGACGACTTTGGGGCCTCGGGCTTCACCGTAATCCTAGGTCGCGAGCCGCGTCCTGCGGGGCGGCGACCGGATGAGCGGGAGCGCGGTCTCGCGCTTCTGGCCTGGCGGCGCTGTGAAGTGGAGGCAGTGGACGGTGGCTGTGGCTGTGAGCTCTGAGCAGACGGTTTCGCACGGCCTGCTGCAGAGCTGGAGCGCTTCGGGAGGAAGTGCTTCATAGCCTGAGACGCTTTCTGTACCTCTGCGAATCTCTCCGCGAAATCTTTGACGGAGGATCCGAAGAGGCCTGTGGCGGAAAGCGGGGCGTCGAGGAACGCGGTGCGCTCAGACTCGGCCATTTCCGAGAGCGTCAGCCATAGATGTCTCTCAGACACGGTGAGAGAAGCCATAGTCCGTCCAATGGCTTGCGCTGCGGACTTAGTAGCACGAAGAGCGAGGTCCGTGGCACTCCTTAAGTCCGGCACGCAGATCGCGTCAGGTCCTTCCTCATCCAGCTTACGGAGGAGATCGGCCTGGAAGATCTGGAGCGTTGCCATGGTGTGCAACGCTGACGCAGCTTGCCCGGCGGCGGAGAAAGCGCGGTGGAGCAAGCTCGACGTCGTGCGGCAAGCTTTAGAGGGTAGGGCCGGCTTAGCGCGCCGTCCAGCGGAGGGCGGGCATAAGTGGGCCGCTATCGCCTCTTCAACCGGCGGCAGCGAGAGGTATCCTCTGTTCTTAGCATCGTCAACGGCGGAGAATGCCAAAGAAACAGCAGGACGCACTCTAGCAGAATAGGGGGCGCTCCAGGACTTGGCGACTTCTTCGTGTAACTCAGGAAGAAAAGGCGCCGGTCTGGACACAGGTGAAGCGCGCTCCCCAGGCAGGAAAAATCCATCCAGCCGGTTGTGAGCGGGCTGCTCAGGCGAAGACCACTCGAGGCCGAGGCTCGCCGCGGCCTGTGCGAGTACTCGCATGAGTTCCGTCTCGATGGAAGCTCTCTTGCCTGACGAAGTGCGGGCAGGGGGTGCGGGGTCCTCAGAGCCCGCCCAATCCTCACTGCCTGACGCCAGGATAGAGCAGGAATCATCCTCTCCCAGCAGGGCTTCCTCATCCGCGATATCAACGGAAGCGGCGGCAGACGGCGGCCGCTGTCCGTCAGGAAGCGAAACAGAAGAAGCCGGGGAAGCAAGCGGGCGAACCGGCGAGCTTTGGCGGCTGAGGGAGGGTTCCGGGGCCCGCTGGGCACGGCGCTTTTTACGGCGCGACGCCGCGGCGGGCGGGGGAGCAGTCTCGGTGAAGACGGCTAGGCGAGTCCTCAGAGTCGCCATTGCCATCAGCTCGCAGTGAGGGCATCCGCCGTCAGCGAGCGCGAGAGCTGCATGTTCCTCACCCAGGCAGGAAACGCAGATCACGTGGCGGTCCCCGTCGCTGAGTGTGGCTCTGCACGAGCCGCAGGAAGGCATCTTTAAAAAGACGCTAGCTCTTTTAGAAACGTGTGTCGCGGCGGCGACACACACACACAGAAATACAGTGTAATAAAGAGAAGGATATATAAGCGCCGGAAAGCGCAGCAGGAAGGCAGGAAGGCGGCGCGGCCAGCGACTTCAGTGACTCGTCCCGCTGAAGGTGCTCTCTCTCGACGGCGCGGCTTCTAATCCAGCTCCAGCGATGCGTGTGCTTCGCTTGAAGGATGAAAAATCAGATAATAGCTGCCTGCGAGCGATATTTATAGGCCTAGACCACGCCCATTTCGGCGGGACGTGACGCAGCGGGCGCGAAGTGCCCTGATTGGGTCTGACGTCACGCCAGGCCTCGCTCGATAGGCTGCTGCAGTTGCCGCAGAGCAGCCAATAGGCGCGCGAGCTGTCTCGCCTATGTCTGCATTGCTGCTGCAACGCGTTTTGCATTATTACAAAATTAAGGATAATTTTTGGCTTCAATATCTCGCGGAAAAGGATTTTCCCCTAGCGTAAGATATCTTACGCAGTACGAGAGACCTCTCGTAAGAGAACGCTAGTGTGGATGGAGAGCATTTTTAAACGAAAACGCCGTTTTCAAATGTATCTGGATTAATGTAGACGTAGCCTGAGGGTGCATTTTCACGACAACGATGCACTTAAAACGGAGACGTTTTTTCTTTGAGTTTTCTGCACATCATCGTCAAAAAAGAAACACCAGTGTTTTTGAGACTGTCTTTGGTTCACTGCAGTTTTAAAGGGATACTCCACTTTTTTTGGAAATAGGCTCATTTTACAGCTCCCCCAGAGTTAAACAGTTGAGTTTTACTCAACTTACGGGTCTGGCGGTACCACTTTTAGCATAGCTTAGCATAGATCATTGAATCGGACAGGACCATTAGCATCTCTCTCAAAAAAATGAGCAAAGAGTTTCGATATTTTTCCTATTTAAAACTTGACTCTTCTGTAGTTACATCGTGTACTAAGACCGACGGAAAATGAAAAGTTGTGATTTTCTAGGCTGATATGGCTAGGAACTATACTCTCATTCCTGCGTAATAATCAAGAAACTTTGCTGCCGTACCATGAGTCCAGCAGGCGTAATGATATGACGCAGCGCCTGAAAATAGTCGACCCTATAGTCTACCGAGCTGGGGACTATTTTCAGGAGCTACGTCATATCATTCACTCTTTGGTCATTTTTTTGAGAGAGATGCTAATGGTCCTGTCCATAGACAGTATAAGAAATGGACAGAGTCATCTCATTGGAACTCAATTGAGGCAAGTGAAGCCCGTTTTCAGCTATTTTTTAGGACTTCCGTTCCTGACGCGCAGACTCAAACTGAGCTTGACGACGTAGATGTGACGTGAGCAACCCGTCTGTCTTCTAGTGGCTGTGGCATGAGAAATCTGAATCATTCCCTTCCGAATCTTGCAGAGACGGAGATCGTGAGTAGGAGGTGTCCATGAGCTAGGAGCAGGAGAAACTTTTGCTAGGTATTCTGATTAATTATTTTGTCATTTTGCCTCCACGTCTCCCCGATTGCCCACGAGCTTCTCCTCCCGTCAATACGGTAATCTCTCTACTGTGCGACAGAGAGTCGTGTGGTTATGACGCAATCGTTAGCCTACTTTTACAAAAACTGTTTTTACGGGGCCATAACATAAGCTACAAGGTAATGGAGCATTTTATAAATTGTCGTGTTTCTTTAGAAATAAATTATGGACAAATGGAGTCTTTAAACGCCTCAGATGTAAAGTTATTCGCTGTCAAAGTGACGCCAAAATGAATGGGAGTCAATGGGATGCTAACAGCAGGTGAAGTTCTGCTACAAGATGGTGGCACGCGGCCGGCTTCAACTTCCGGTCGACTTCCTTCCCGCTTGGTCCTGTCCGATTCAATGATCTATGCTAAGCTATGCTAAAAGTGGTACCGCCAGACCCGGAGATCGGCTGAATGGATTCGAAAACGGTCAAACTCAACTGTGTAACTCTGGGGGAGCTGTAAAATGAGCCTATTTCCAAAAAAAGTGGAGTATCCCTTTAAGGTGGAAATACTCAGCAATGGTGTCGACTTATACATTTACACATGGTTTGTCTTAAAGCATATTAAAAACACCACATAGACACATAAACAACATTAAAAGCTGGATTTTCACCACAGGTAAAACATTTTACTTCATGCTTGCATTTTAGAGGCATAACAACGAATGAAATGGTATTAAACTGATCCCAGATAACAAAATCAATTTATATTTTAAATGCACGATTAATCATATTTTAATTCTGATCACAATCATGATTCCTGCATTTCTCGATTAAGCAATCATCTGCAAAAATGTCCAGCTAGTTATGAGCTTAAATAAACCTTGTGTAATGAGTTGACCTTCTCTTGATTGGTGCAATAAGTCTGAAGAAATGAAATAGTAAAATTTCCAAATGAGAACAATAGTGATTAATAATCTGATAAAGCTTGAAAATGAAATGATATGAGATGACGACATTTTGCTGGCTTTTGTGCCTGAATCGTTGTGTGAGGTCGGAGAGGTCACAGCTGAGCAATCGCTCTCAGAGAACAAGCTGCCTCATTCATTCAAAGCCCTTGTTTAAACAAGACAATAACATTCCTCAAATCTCATTCAGATTCCACCATGAAAAACCCTTTCAGAATAAGAAATGAGGGTTTCTCAAGAACATACGACACTTGAGGACCGTTGAAGAAGACACAAGAGGCAGAACAGGAGCACAAAGAGCCGTGTGTCCATCCCGAGACATGCCACAATAACACACAGTACTACAGTTTGTACAAGCAGCCAAAGTCATGTGACTGGAGTCATGTGACGTGTGATGGCATGTTGCCACAGGACAGTATGCTAATAACACTGACTGACCTGAGGTGTGGTGTCACTGAACTGGATTAGGCCCTGAAACTGGATTTGCTGGTTAGGAAGTGTAAGGATTACCTGTCATTAGACCAATGAAAGCAGCAGGGTCACTATCGGATGAGTCGACATGTAAACCACAGCACTCGTGACACACACGCTCACACCAGAGGGAGATTTACTGGAGTCAGCACACGCCTGTGCTATCGCTCCAAGCAAAGAGTTGAGAGAGTCTTAAAGAGGCCATATTATGCTATTTTAAAAGCTTTATATTTTGTTCAATATTTTTACATATACACTGCCATTCAAAAGATTTGGATCGGTAAGATCTGTAATGTTTTTAAAAGAAGTCTTGTATGCTCACCATGGCTGCATTTATTTGATTAATCAAAGAATCCTGGAAAAATAACTGTTTTCAACATTGATAATAATCATACATTTTTCTTGAGCATCAAATCATCATATTATACTGATTTCTGAAGGATCATGTGACTCTGAAGACTGGAGTAATGATGCTGAAAATTCAGCTTTGATCACAGGAACAAATGACATTTGAAAATATATTAAAATAGAAAACAGTTATTTTAAATTGTCATAATATTTCACGTTACTGTTTTGTTGTTGTTTTTTTGTATTTTTAATTAATGCAGCCTTGGTGAGCAGAAGGGACTTATTTTAAAAACATAAAAAATCTTACCAATCCCAAACTTTTGAACGGCAGTATATATACACATGTATATAAAAATACACACACATACAGTATAGTATATATTAGGGGTTTCATCAACTAGTCGACTAGCCGACTAGTCGACTGTCACAACCACTAGTCGGCGCTGTCGGCCCTAATCGACTAGTCGGAAAACAAAATGGCGTCAGGCGCTGAGGTACCTATGCGTCCAAAACGGTCAAGGTCATGGAGTGCAGTGTCGCATTTGGTGCAATATAGATGGACACGCAAAACGGGACACATTCAGAATTAATAAACATTTAGTAAACTACAGAACAGCGCGAGTGGGAAATGGCGCACTGGTGATATAAAACGCACACACACAGGTCTGTTAACTTAAGCGATACTTTTAAGGTTGTCTAATATTTTTCTGACTAACAAATTACTGACACAGTAGGCTAAAGGGTAGATTTAAAAAAAGAAAAACGAAATTTAAATAAAGAAAAAACAAAATTTAAATAAAGAAAAAACGAAATTTAGGCTAAATAAAACAAATGAAATTTAAATTAAGAAAAAACGAAATTTAAATAAAGAAAAAACGAAATTTAAAAAAGAAAAACGAAATTTAAATAAAGAAAAAACGAAATTTAAATAAAGAAAAACGAAATTAAGTTAAATTAAAAACGAGATTAATTTAAATTAAAAACGAGATTAATTTAAATTAAAAACGAGATTCATTTAGATTGATAATAACGGGTAAAAAGACTAATACATTTTGTTTCTATTATTCTATTTTCCACAATGTCAAAGCAACGCAGCTTAACCGAAAACACAAGCTCAGGCATGCACTTCGGTCCATACAAACTCCGCTGTTCTGCACTCTAGCGGTTCGAGCCGCGCCTGAATCGCGTGTTTCACGCAGGCAGTGTGCAAACTCCAACCTGTTAAGCTGAGACGCTCACGCCACGCAGCCAGTGTGTCGCAGGTGATACAAAAATATAGTGGTTCAGTATAACCTACATCAAACTTGTATCGGCCTATATGCTTAAATGATATTTGCTTAAAGATGCAATGAAAAATGCACAGTTAAACTATATGCAAAAAATATGTCGTGATGTTGACAATGTTATTGTCTGAGGCTAGCCATGTGGCAATGCTTATCTGCAACGTTCGCTGATGCGCGTGGTGTGGCAGTTCATAACAAGAATGTTTTAAATGAATGCTGCTGTTTTTGTATTAACACAAGAATAACTGATGAATTTATTTATTATGTTATTTCTGAATTTCAAACACACATTTCCAATAATTCACCAGAACTCCTTCCTCTGTCTTCCTTAACAATGCTCAATGCGTTAATGCGTCAATTTAATGAATAAATAATTTAACGACTAGTCGACGACTGTTATGCAAAACTAGTCGACTAGCAAAAATCAGTAGTTGTAAAACCCCTAGTATATATACACATACATGCATACATACATGGGGCCACACAAGCCAAAATCTATTCTTCTGCTGTCACACACATACATTCTCCTTTCACATACATAGGCCTACATTTCTACTGTCACACTCATACATTCTCCTTTCACATACATACATTTCTACTGTCACACTCATACATTCTCCTTTCACATTCATACATTTCTACTGTCACACACATACATTCTCCTTTCACATACATACATTTCTACTGTCACACACATAAGCCCCTTTCACACAGAGATTCCGGAAAATACACGGATAAAGTGACCCGGGATTTGACCCGGGTTCGTTTGATTTTGGTTCATTCACACTGCCAGTGATTTTCCGGAATCAGAGAGTGCGTTCACACCATAGACTGTAAAAAATATGGACAAAGCGTCTGTGACGTCACCCATAGACTTCTGAAGAACGGTTTTGAGGCCGTTTATGGGGGGTATGGGCGGCGCCATATTTCAATACAAATGTTCAGAAAGGATAACTTACAGGTATGATGTGTTGTGTCAGATCATGGCCGAGACGTCAAATTTCAGGAATTCCACTCGGCGCAGCCTATGCTCGTTATCAGCTGTCAATCAAGCTGTCAATCGCGCCCTTATTTGTCATACATTTTATATCTAAATACGATCTAAACTAACGAGTTAGAAAAAAAAAAAAAAAAAATCACCCCCCTCACAGTTGTCAGGCACTCGGAACCTATCGAAAAATACAATAAAAGTCCATGGGACCAACCTGTAAAAACATGAATTTATGCTGTGAAAACGGACATTTTAACATGGGGGTGTATGGACATTTGCTCCCTTTTGGGACCTCCCTCTAGCGGATTTTCGATGTATTGCAGTTTTTCGCACTTCCGGGTAGGCTTCATTTTTCAGATTAGAATGTTGCCGCTTGGTTCACACACAACCCGTAAAAATGCCGTAAAGACACGTGACATCGATGTGACTTGTAATCTCAGCAGCGTCTTAAGTTTGCTTATGAGCTGTGATCTCTCTCTCGAGAAACCACGCTTGTGCATTTTTTTCTCTGATTCAATCATAAAATTGCGCTTTACGTACCGTTACACAGCTGGCGAACGATCCCGCGCTTCAGCGTCATCACATACGACACGGCATTATTACGGCTTTTGTTCACACAGCGCGCGTTCCGGGACTGAACACGGCAATGTTACTAGGTCCCGACCCGGCATCGATCCCGGCATAAATCCCGGGTCGAGTTTGCGTTCACACAGAAGGCGCTCTGCCGGCAATTTGCCGGGTTCAAAGCGCTGTGTGAAAGGGGCTATACATTCTCCTTTCACATTCATACATTTCTACTGTCACACTCATACATTCTCCTTTCACATTCATACATTTCTACTGTCACACTCATACATTCTCCTTTCACATTCATACATATGGAGCTTATAATATGACAAAATGATTTGAATTTGAATTGTGTAAATTTGAATTATTTGCAAGTGTAATCTAACAAAATTGAATTTTAGGTGGTAGTTTAAATAGTTCTGAATTTGATTATTTTTAAACGAATATTGAACGTTTGAAATTTAACAAATTGAAATGTTTTTATGGCTGAATTGTATAGACATGTATTTTCAAACAGCTAGTTTTTTTGTTCTGAATTCGTATAGTGCAAATATTCAGTTTAAAAAAATACAGATTCAAGTTTTCAAGATGAAGAAATTCGGAACTTCAAATTCAGTTTTCTAAAATTCAAGTTCAAAAATTCAAGTTCAAAAATTCAGATCTTACAGAAAGTAGGTCACAGGTCATCCACAGGGAAGAGTAAAGGATCTCAGATAAGTCGAACAGAGCATTTTGGCTGCACTGCAGTAGTTTTCTGCCGCAAACGCGGTGGTGGTTCAAGAGAATCCGTGTATCTTTCGTTCAGTCGTTTTTTTATTTAATATTAAGAGTAGAAAAATGAGAAAACAGCTTGAGTATTAGATTTCTTCTAATATTCTAGTAATAATAGTCCGCTGCAGCAGTTGCACGGAGCTTACAAAACGCGTGTATTGCAACTATAGGCTACATTTAATTTTCTCATCAAACAACTAGACTAACGAATGGCTCGGCACAACAGAAGAGCTTAGACAGGGCTTTCTCTCTGTGTAGACCAGCAGTTGGTCTGAATTTGCCTATTTTCTGGACTGTATAGGCTAAGTCACGTTTTATCATGAAACACGCTGTGATTTATTCCAAAGTGACTCAGGCATATATAATGCATTTAACGTTAAATAATCTAAATGTTGGCTTTCAAAAGTAGGCGCGCCAAGAAGGCTATTCTCTGTATTTTGGTTCATTTTTGGTGTGCGCCAGAAAGATCTAAAGAGACCGAGACGCGCATCATGTTGTTTTATTTATTTTTCAATGGCATGATATTTTGTAGTCATTTTGAATGTACACAGATAAAAATATACATTTTACTGTTTCGGATGATGTCATATTATCTGTATGACTAAATAACAGAGTATTAAGTTATTTCCCAGCAGTGGAACAAATCCAAGTGATGGCGCTCGCGCATCGCGCTCTCACACAACATAGTAGGATATCAGTTCTGGCGTTGCTTCATATCGCAGACTGTTCATTATCAAAATGAAACACAGTCAACCAAACATATAAAAAGTTATTCTGCATAATTTAATTGGTCTGTTGTACAATATAAAGGGCAAGCTGTGCCACACACAGTCCCACTCCAAACATTTCCCTTGCTGTGAAGACGCTGATTTAGCCTATAGGCCTACGTGTATTTTGGGACTCGACTGAAGTATGAAGCCTTCTTTATATTAATAGTTAGCATCCACATGTTACATTGCAATGAAAACTTTTGACTGAATGAGAGATGCGTGACCGTTTCGATTTAAATAAATTTGTTGAGGCTTGGCGTTTATAAAGGGCACAATATAGGCTATTTTTATAGTCTGTAGCCTATATATTATTGTATTATAGCCTAGCCTACATACTTATTTTTCATTCTTGTTGTTTTCTGCATTCATTTGTCATAAGGGAAAGTAAAATAGGCAACACATAGCCTACATGTTAATAGTGTTTATCATGTAAATGTTGTATTTTATTTACAGGTCTTTTACACTATTGCTGAATAGGCTAATATAAAAAAAATATAATAATAATTATGACGCCTTTCTCTCTCAACATGATCCGGTGTGACTTGCACTCATGTGCATGCGACTTATTTTCTGGCAAATACGGTCAGTTAAAAAATGTTGCTGTATTATTACAAAATGCATAGAGTGGAGACCATTTGGGCAAAAAAAAAACAAACAAACAAAAAAAACATATTGTGTTCATTACCGCCACCCACATTTGGGCTTAATCACTGTTATTATTAGGAAATGTATTTAGGTGTAGACAAAATCAGTTTTGTTTAACATCAATTGATACTCAATATTAATTAAATAAATAAATATAATGTCAGAGAATGCACAAAGCGCATCCTTTTGAGATGTAAATTATAATACATTTTAATAAAACACACAAGGCCTACATCATAAAACTCAGAAGATTATGTATTTTAATATATTATATTATAATACAAATAAAAAGGCGTCATACTTCAGTCGAGTCCCAAAATACACGTATAGGCTAAATCAGCGTCTTCACAGCAAGGGAAATGTTTGGAATAACAAGTAGGACTGTGTGCGGCACAGCTTGCCCTTCATATTGTACAACAGACCAATTAAATTATGCAGAATAACTTTTTATATGTTTGGTTGACTGTGTTTCATTTTGATAATGAACAGTCTGCGATATGAAGCAACGCCAGAACTGATAGCCTACTATGTTGTGTGAGAGCGCGATGCGCGAGCGCCATCACTTGGATTTGTTCCACTGCTGGGAAATAACTTAATACTCTGTTATTTAGTCATACAGATAATATGACATCATCCGAAACAGTAAAATGTATATTTTTATTTGTGTACATTCAAAATGACTACAAAATATCATGTCATTGAAAAATAAATAAAACAACATGATGCGCTGCTTTAGCGCGTCTCGGTCTCTTTAGATCTTTCTGGCGCACACCAAAAATGAACCAAAATACAGAGATTAGCCTTCTTGGTGCGCCTACTTTTGAAAGTCAACATTTAGATTATTTAACGTTAAATGCATTATATATGCCTGAGTCACTTTGGAATAAATCACAGCGTGTTTCATGATAAAACGTGACTTAGCCTATACAGTCCAGAAAATAGGCTATAGGTTATAGCAAATTCAGACCAACTGCTGGTCTACACAGAGAGAAAGCCCTGTCTAAGCTCTTCTGTTGTGCCGAGCCATTCGTTAGTCTAGTTGTTTGATGAGAAAATTAAATGTAGCCTATAGTTGCAATACACGCGTTTTGTAAGCTCCGTACAACTGCTGCAGCGGACTATTATTACTAGAATATTAGAAGAAATCTAATACTCAAGCTGTTTTCTCATTTTTCTACTCTTAATATTAAATAAAAAAACGACTGAACGAAAGATACACGGATTCTCTTGAACCACCACCGCGTTTGCGGCAGAAAACTACTGCAGTGCAGCCAAAATGCTCTGTTCGACTTATCTGAGATCCTTTACTCTTCCCTGTGGATGACCTGTGACCTACTTTCTGTAAGATCTGAATTTTTGAACTTGAATTTTTGAACTTGAATTTTAGAAAACTGAATTTGAAGTTCCGAATTTCTTCATCTTGAAAACTTGAATCTGTATTTTTTTAAACTGAATATTTGCACTATACGAATTCAGAACAAAAAAACTAGCTGTTTGAAAATACATGTCTATACAATTCAGCCATAAAAACATTTCAATTTGTTAAATTTCAAACGTTCAATATTCGTTTAAAAATAATCAAATTCAGAACTATTTAAACTACCACCTAAAATTCAATTTTGTTAGATTACACTTGCAAATAATTCAAATTTACACAATTCAAATTCAAATCATTTTGTCATATTATAAGCTCCATACATACATTTCTACTGTCACAATCATACATTCTCCTTTCACATTCATACATTTCTACTGTCACACACACTTACATTGTCCCTTAACATACATGCATGTCTATACGCACACACACATACATTCTCCTTATATATATACTGTATATATTTTTTTTCTTCTTCTTCTGATTAAATAGAGTTGTGTTGTGTAGAGTTGTGTCGCGCATGTGTCATGGTGCACTCATGAATGTGAGTTGGAGATTTGCTCACTTTAATAACTCCGTAAACTCAATCACTTTATGAGCCAAGCTTAAACGACAAGCCCAAAAACGCTTATAGCCTAATAAGTGGACATGATAACACTGAAAGAGTGGTTCTGTGAAGCAGCAAAACACCACACCTCCGCCGACTGTGCTTCAGGCTGAACATAACGACAAGAGGACTCACTCCCACTCCATAAAATCAACTTAGAGGACTCACACACACTCCATAAACTCAACTTAGAGGACTCACTCCCACTCCATAAACTCAACTTAGAGGACTCACTCCCACTCCATAAACTCAAGTTAGGGGACTCACTCCCACTCCATAAACTCAACTTAGAGGACTCACTCCCACTCCATAAACTCAACTTAGAGGACTCACTCCCACTCCATAAACTCAAGTTAGGGGACTCACTCCCACTCCATAAACTCAAGTTAGGGGACTCACTCCCACTCCATAAACTCAAGTTAGGGGACTCACTCCCACTCCATAAACTCAACTTAGAGGACTCACTCCCACTCCATAAACTCATTTTAGAGGACTCACTCCCACTCCCTAAACTCAAGTTAGAGGACTCACTCCCACTCCCACTCCCTAAACTCAAGTTAGAGGACTCACTCCCACTCCCTAAACTCAAGTTAGAGGACTCACTCCCACCCCCTAAACTCAATTTAGGGGACTCACTCCCACTGCCTAAACTCAACTTAGGGGACTCACTCCCACTGCCTAAACTCAAGTTAGAGGACTCACTCCCACTCCATAAACTCAAGTTAGAGGACTCACTCCCACCCCCTAAACTCAAGTTAGAGGACTCACTCTCACTCCCTAAACTCAACTTAGAGGACTCACTCCCACTCACTAAACTCAAGTTAGAGGACTCACTCTCACTCCCACTCCCTAAACTCAAGTTAGAGGACTCACTCCCACTCCCTAAACTCAAGTTAGAGGACTCACTCCCACTCCCTAAACTCAACTTAGGGGACTCACTCCCACTGCCTAAACTCAAGTTAGAAGACTCACTCCCTAAACTCAAGTTAGAGGACTCTCTCCCACTCACTAAACTCAACTTAGAGGACTCACTCCCACCCCCTAAACTCAAGTTAGAGGATTCACTCCCACCCCCTAAACTCAACTTAGGGGACTCACTCCCACTGCCTAAACTCAAGTTAGAGGACTCACTCCCACTCCATAAACTCAAGTTAGAGGACTCACTCCCACCCCCTTAACTCAACTTAGGGGACTCACTCCCACTGCCTAAACTCAAGTTAGAGGACTCACTCCCACTCCATAAACTCAATTTAGAGGACTCACTCCCACTCCCTAAACTCAAGTTAGGGGACTCACTCCCACTCACTAAACTCAAGTTAGAGGACTCACTCCCACTCCATAAACTCAAGTTAGAGGACTCACTCTCACTCCCACTCCCTAAACTCAACTTAGAGGACTCACTCCCACTCACTAAACTCAACTTAGGGGACTCACTCCCACTCACTAAACTCAAGTTAGAGGACTCACTCCCACTCCCTAAACTCAACTTAGAGGACTCACTCCCACTCACTAAACTCAACTTAGAGGACTCACTCCCACTCACTAAACTCAAGTTAGAGGACTCACTCCCACTCCCTAAACTCAACTTAGGGGACTCACTCCCACTCCCTGTCACCAAGACAAATTCCTTATGCGTGTAAGAATACTTTGCAATGAATCTAATTGTAGATTACATGCAAACTCATGGTTATGGTAAGGGGCGAGACATTTCCCAAACATGCTTGAAGCGCTTGACCAAACACAACACACTGCTCCAGCCGACCAATCAGAGCACAGTGTGCTTTTCAGAAGGAGGGGCTTCATAGAGACAGGAACTAAACAGAGCGTTACTGACAGACTGGGAAGAGAGGAGCTGCAACAATGGAGAATATGGGGAAAATAATCAACCTGTTCTAGTAGAGCCCAAAAACAACATCAAGACTTTGAAAAAGGGCAGAATATGGCCTCTAATAATAAACCACCACAAAACTATTAACTAATAAATTATTACAGCACTGTGACATCACAGAAAATCTAAATAAATTTCAAACAGGTGATGGATACTATTTTCTCTATGTAAAGAAGCATGTGATACTAGATATTGTATCTGACATGCACCTCATTTCTTATCACAGTTGTATTATAACACCATGATTTAACCTTAAAGGTTTCTGGTCATTCATGTATAACTAACAAAAAGAGCCTTGTTCAAGTCACATAAAAAAAAAAATCAAGTCAAGGTTCTGGGAAAAACCATCAAGGCCTTGTTCTAGTCATAAACAACAAAGTCCTTCAGTGAAGGTAGCCATTAAAAAGTAGTACACTGACATTTTAACCCAACGTAGGAGTACTTCAGCATTTCAGTTCAGAAATACCTGCAGGACGACCTTGAGCCGACACAAAAGACAAACTCTTACTCCACTCACTTAAAACCGTCTTGTTATAAAAGTAATTAGCAAACGGTAAGCAATAAAAGCATAACTTCCATTCTTGATACTGTTAAACATATTTGGTGAACATTGTGAACCTGCTTGCAAAGTGAAGTCTAAATATAAAGTGTATAAGTAAACAAGCAACAGCAAGAGAAACTAGTTCCAAGTATATCAGAGCAGTTAGTAAGAATTTGCTGTAGGCAAACTTGAGTGAACACAGTTTCACCAACAGAGGCACAGAGAAGTGTGACAGATGTTTTATAAGATAGCTTGTTATGCTGCCATCAAGTCCGTGTTTAAGTTGGGAGATCGTAATTAGGGTGTGATGAGCATTAAAGTGACTTAGGTAAAAAAGAAATGCACAGGTTGGGCAATTTGAAGCTTTTAACACAAGCACAATGAAATGAAGGATAGGAAAAAGATTCACATTAGGTGTGTAGTTTATCATTCTCGTGCTGCCACAGAGAATGATGGGAAATGTAGTTATGTTACCTAAGCCTACTGGTTTTTTATGAATAAGGCCCATTGACTGGGATGGCATACCTCTTTGGGTAAAGACGTCAGTCGATTCCGATCACAGTTGAAGTTGGACAGTTTCTTTAGTTTTCCAATACTTCTTGGCAAATTCTGAGAGACAAAAAAACAAAAACAAAAAAAACACAGACATTCTGTGAAAATGAAAATGACTTTACATCAACTGTCAGGGGGAAATGCCTACACTGCAAAAAATGCTTTTCTTTCCTAGTATTTTTGTATTGTTTCCAGTCCAAATATATCAAAATTATTAAATCAAGAAGCATTTACTAGATTAGTCAAATACCATAAGATATTATGTCTTGTTTTCTGGGTAAATAAATCAAAATTAAAGCGAGTTGTTGTTTAAAAAAAGCAAAATTGTCTGCCAATGACGTTAGAAAAATCTTAATCTTAATTCAAACAGAAACAAGATTATGTTTCTTACCCCACTGGCAGATAATTGTGCTTGTTATAAGCAAAAAGTCACTTAATTTAGATTTATGTATTTTTTTTCCAGAAAACAAGACATTATCTTATGGCATTTTACTACTTCAGTAAATGCATCTTGATTTTTCAATATTTTGATATTTGGACTAGAAACTAGACAAAAATATTAAGAAAAGCATTTTTTGCAGTGTATGATTAATATTCAACAATAATAAACTCTGCATATCACAGTTCTTCCCATCATTTAAAGTATTCACTTTAGTCAGCCACACATTCTTAAACTCAATTAATTTTCAATGGGACAGGCGTGCCAAGCTTGTTCAACAGAATCTTTATGAATCTCTTCATTGCTGCTGCTACTAGTCATTGATAATTCAGAGTTTACTGTATTCATAACCAATATAATGGCTTTTGGCTTTTATCTGATCTAAATCAACAGAGGAAAATAAGACAGGCTACTTACAGTTGCTGATTTTACTCATTTTATTGTCAACGGGACATGATTAGAAAATGCTTAACGTGGCTTAGTGTAAATTGTACATTTTTAAGAGTAATACTTAACACATTAATCTGACTGACTTTTTTATTACTCTGATTTCCCTCTTGTTAATCTGCTCAGAATGCAGAAGACGACTTTTTGTTTAGAATTGCGACTTTATATCATGCAATTCTGAGATAAAAAGTCGCAATTGCCTTTTTTATTTTTTATTCTGTAGCGGAAACAAGCTTCCATAAGGACCCTACATATAAATGAAAAATAAAATAAAATAAAATAAATAAAATAAAATAAAATAAATAAAATAAAATAAAATAAAATAAAATAAAATAAAATAAAATAAAATAAAATAAAATAAAATAAAATTGAATTAAAATAAAGTTAAATATTAGAGGAGTAGTACTTAAGACATTAATCTGACTGACTTCTTTCCTCCTCTGATTACACAGCTCAGAGCGCAGAAGAGATCAGGTCGAGGAGCGTAACTCACCACCAGCTGGTTCTCTGTCAGCACTAGTTCTGTCAGGCTTTCACAGTTACCGATGCTCTCCGGCAGCTGAAGTAATCGGTTCTGATCCGCTTTCAAAATCGAGAGCCGTCTTAATTTTCCTAAGGGAAAACATATTTCACAGTATGAATACTGGTTAAAAAAAATCAATCATCACACATCAGCGAGTGTAGATGAGTGTGTGAACTGGAGCGAGTGTAGATGAGTGTGTGAACTGGAGCGAGTGTGGAGGAGTGTGTGAACTGGAGCGAGTGTAGATGAGTGTGTGAACTGGAGCGAGTGTAGATGAGTGTGTGAACTGGAGCGAGTGTGGAGGAGTGTAGATGAGTGTGTGAACTGGAGCGAGAGTAGAGGAGTGTGTGAACTGGAGCGAGTGTGGAGGAGTGTGTGAACTGGAGCGAGTGTAGATGAGTGTGTGAACTGGAGCGAGTGTAGATGAGTGTGTGAACTGGAGCGAGTGTAGATGAGTGTGTGAACTGGAGCGAGTGTAGATGAGTGTGTGAACTGGAGCGAGAGTAGAGGAGTGTGTGAACTGGAGCGAGTGTGGAGGAGTGTAGAGGAGTGTGTGAACTGGAGCGAGTGTAGAGGAGTGTGTGAACTGGAGCGAGTGTAGAGGAGTGTGTGAACTGGAGCGAGTGTGGAAGAGTGTAGAGGAGTGTGTGAACTGGAGCGAGTGTAGATGAGTGTGTGAACTGGAGCGAGGTGTGGAGGAGTGTAGATGAGTGTGTGAACTGGAGCGAGAGTAGAGGAGTGTGTGAACTTGAGCGAGTGTGGAGGAGTGTAGAGGAGTGTGTGAACTGGAGCGAGTGTAAATGAGTGTGTGAACTGGAGCGAGTGTAGATGAGTGTGTGAACTGGAGCGAGTGTGGAGGAGTGTAGATGAGTGTGTGAACTGGAGCGAGAGTAGATGAGTGTGTGAACTTGAGCGAGAGTAGATGAGTGTGTGAACTTGAGCGAGTGTGGAGGAGTGTAGAGGAGTGTATGAACTTGAGCGAATGTGGAGGAGTGTAGAGGAGTGTGTGAACTGGAGCGAGAGTAGATGAGTGTGTGAACTGGAGCGAGTGTAAATGAGTGTAGATGAGTGTGTGAACTGGAGCGAGAGTAGAGGAGTGTGTGAACTTGAGCGAGTGTGGAGGAGTGTAGAGAAGTGTGTGAACTGGAGCGAGTGTAGATGAGTGTGTGAACTGGAGCGAGTGTAGATGAGTGTGTGAACTGGAGCGAGTGTGGAGGAGTGTAGATGAGTGTGTGAACTGGAGCGAGAGTAGATGAGTGTGTGAACTGGAGCGAGAGTAGATGAGTGTGTGAACTGGAGCGAGTGTAGATGAGTGTGTGAACTGGAGCGAGTGTGGAGGAGTGTGTGAACTGGAGCGAGTGTAGAGGAGTGTGTGAACTGGAGCGAGAGTAGAGGAGTGTAGAGGAGTGTGTGAACTGGAGCGAGAGTAGAGGAGTGTGTGAACTTGAGCGAGTGTAGATGAGTGTGTGAACTGGTGCGAGAGTAGAGGAGTGTGTGAACTGGAGCGAGTGTAGAGGAGTGTGTGAACTGGAGCGAGTGTAGAGGAGTGTGTGAACTGGAGCGAGTGTAGATGAGTGTGTGAACTGGAGCGAGTGTAGATGAGTGTGTGAACTGGAGCGAGTGTAGATGAGTGTGTGAACTGGAGCGAGAGTAGAGGAGTGTGTGAACTGGAGCGAGTGTGGAGGAGTGTAGAGGAGTGTGTGAACTGGAGCGAGTGTAGAGGAGTGTGTGAACTGGAGCGAGTGTAGAGGAGTGTGTGAACTGGAGCGAGTGTGGAAGAGTGTAGAGGAGTGTCTGAACTGGAGCGAGTGTAGATGAGTGTGTGAACTGGAGCGAGGTGTGGAGGAGTGTAGATGAGTGTGTGAACTGGAGCGAGAGTAGAGGAGTGTGTGAACTTGAGCGAGTGTGGAGGAGTGTAGAGGAGTGTGTGAACTGGAGCGAGTGTAGATGAGTGTGTGAACTGGAGCGAGTGTAGATGAGTGTGTGAACTGGAGCGAGTGTGGAGGAGTGTAGATGAGTGTGTGAACTGGAGCGAGAGTAGATGAGTGTGTGAACTTGAGCGAGAGTAGATGAGTGTGTGAACTGGAGCGAGAGTAGATGAGTGTGTGAACTTGAGCGAGAGTAGATGAGTGTGTGAACTGGAGCGAGAGTAGATGAGTGTGTGAACTTGAGCGAGAGTAGATGAGTGTGTGAACTGGAGCGAGAGTGGAGGAGTGTAGAGGAGTGAGTGAACTGGAGCGAGAGTAGAGGAGTGCGTGAACTGGAGCGAGTGTAGAGGAGTGTGTGAACTGGAGCGAGTGTAGATGAGTGTGTGAACTGGAGCGAGTGTGGAGGAGTGTGTGAACTGGAGCGAGTGTAGAGGAGTGTGTGAACTGGAGCGAGAGTAGAGGAGTGTGTGAACGAGCGAGTGTAGAGGAGTGTGTGAACTGGAGCGAGTGTAGAGGAGTGCGTGAACTGGAGCGAGTGTAGAGGAGTGTGTGAACTGGAGCGAGTGTAGAGGAGTGCGTGAACTGGAGCGAGTGTAGATGCGTGTGTGAACTGGAGCGAGTGTAGAGACAGGAGTGTGTGAACTAGAGCGAGTGTAGATGAGTGTGTGAACTGGAGCGAGTGTAGATGCGTGTGTGAACTGGAGCGAGTGTGGAGGAGTGTAGAGGAGTGTGTGAACTGGAGCGAGTGTGGAGGAGTGTAGAGGAGTGTGTGAACTGGAGCGAGAGTAGATGAGTGTGTGAACTGGAGCGAGAGTAGAGGAGTGTGTGAACGAGCGACTGTAGAGGAGTGCGTGAACTGGAGCGAGTGTAGAGGAGTGCGTGAACTGGAGCGAGTGTAGAGGAGTGTGTGAACTGGAGCGAGTGTAGAGGAGTGCGTGAACTGGAGCGAGTGTAGAGACAGGAGTGTGTGAACTAGAGCGAGTGTAGATGAGTGTGTGAACTGGAGCGAGTGTAGATGCGTGTGTGAACTGGAGCGAGTGTGGAGGAGTGTAGAGGAGTGTGTGAACTGGAGCGAGTGTGGAGGAGTGTAGAGGAGTGTGTGAACTGGAGCGAGTGTGGAGGAGTGTAGAGGAGTGTGTGAACTGGAGCGAGTGTAGAGGAGTGTGTGAACTGGAGCGAGTGTAGAGGAGTGCGTGAACTGGAGCGAGTGTAGAGGAGTGTGTGAACTGGAGCGAGTGTAGAGACAGGAGTGTGTGAACTAGAGCGAGTGTTGATGAGTGTGTGAACTGGAGCGAGTGTAGATGCGTGTGTGAACTGGAGCGAGTGTAGAGGAGTGTGTGAACTGGAGCGAGTGTGGAGGAGTGTAGAGGAGTGTGTGAACTGGAGCGAGTGTAGAGACAGGAGTGTGTGAACTGGAGCGAGTGTAGAGGAGTGCGTGAACTGGAGCGAGTGTAGAGGAGTGTGTGAACTGGAGCGAGTGTAGAGGAGTGTAGAGGAGTGTGTGAACTGGAGCGAGTGTAGAGACAGGAGTGTGTGAACTGGAGCGAGTGTAGAGGAGTGCGTGAACTGGAGCGAGTGTAGAGGAGTGCGTGAACTGGAGCGAGTGTAGAGGAGTGCGTGAACTGGAGCGAGTGTAGAGGAGTGCGTGAACTGGAGCGAGTGTGGAGGAGTGTAGAGGAGCGTGTGAACTGGAGCGAGTGTAGAGACAGGAGTGTGTGAACTGGAGCGAGTGTAGAGGAGTGCGTGAGCTGGAGCGAGTGTAGAGGAGTGTGTGAACTGGAGCGAGTGTAGAGGAGTGTGAGAACTGGAGCGAGTGTAGATGCGTGTGTGAACTGGAGCGAGTGTAGAGGAGTGCGTGAACTGGAGCGAGTGTAGAGGAGTGCGTGAACTGGAGCGAGTGTAGAGGAGTGCGTGAACTGGAGCGAGTGTAGAGGAGTGCGTGAACTGGAGCGAGTGTAGAGGAGTGTGTGAACTGGAGCGAGTGTAGAGACAGGAGTGTGTGAACTAGAGCGAGTGTAGATGCGTGTGTGAACTGGAGCGAGTGTAGAGGAGTGTGTGAACTGGAGCGAGTGTAGATGAGTGTGTGAACTGGAGCGAGTGTGGAGGAGTGTAGAGGAGTGTGTGAACTGGAGCGAGTGTAGAGACAGGAGTGTGTGAACTGGAGCGAGTGTAGAGGAGTGCGTGAACTGGAGCGAGTGTAGAGGAGTGTGTGAACTGGAGCGAGTGTAGAGTAGTGCGTGAACTGGAGCGAGTGTAGAGGAGTGCGTGAACTGGAGCGAGTGTAGAGGAGTGTGTGAACTGGAGCGAGTGTAGAGTAGTGCGTGAACTGGAGCGAGTGTAGAGGAGTGCGTGAACTGGAGCGAGTGTGGAGGAGTGTAGATGAGTGTGTGAACTGGAGCGAGAGTAGATGAGTGTGTGAACTGGAGCGAGAGTAGATGAGTGTGTGAACTGGAGCGAGTGTAGATGAGTGTGTGAACTGGAGCGAGTGTGGAGGAGTGTGTGAACTGGAGCGAGTGTAGAGGAGTGTGTGAACTGGAGCGAGAGTAGAGGAGTGTAGAGGAGTGTGTGAACTGGAGCGAGAGTAGAGGAGTGTGTGAACTTGAGCGAGTGTAGATGAGTGTGTGAACTGGTGCGAGAGTAGAGGAGTGTGTGAACTGGAGCGAGTGTAGAGGAGTGTGTGAACTGGAGCGAGTGTAGAGGAGTGTGTGAACTGGAGCGAGTGTAGATGAGTGTGTGAACTGGAGCGAGTGTAGATGAGTGTGTGAACTGGAGCGAGTGTAGATGAGTGTGTGAACTGGAGCGAGAGTAGAGGAGTGTGTGAACTGGAGCGAGTGTGGAGGAGTGTAGAGGAGTGTGTGAACTGGAGCGAGTGTAGAGGAGTGTGTGAACTGGAGCGAGTGTAGAGGAGTGTGTGAACTGGAGCGAGTGTGGAAGAGTGTAGAGGAGTGTCTGAACTGGAGCGAGTGTAGATGAGTGTGTGAACTGGAGCGAGGTGTGGAGGAGTGTAGATGAGTGTGTGAACTGGAGCGAGAGTAGAGGAGTGTGTGAACTTGAGCGAGTGTGGAGGAGTGTAGAGGAGTGTGTGAACTGGAGCGAGTGTAGATGAGTGTGTGAACTGGAGCGAGTGTAGATGAGTGTGTGAACTGGAGCGAGTGTGGAGGAGTGTAGATGAGTGTGTGAACTGGAGCGAGAGTAGATGAGTGTGTGAACTTGAGCGAGAGTAGATGAGTGTGTGAACTGGAGCGAGAGTAGATGAGTGTGTGAACTTGAGCGAGAGTAGATGAGTGTGTGAACTGGAGCGAGTGTAGAGACAGGAGTGTGTGAACTGGAGCGAGTGTAGAGGAGTGCGTGAACTGGAGCGAGTGTAGAGGAGTGCGTGAACTGGAGCGAGTGTAGAGGAGTGCGTGAACTGGAGCGAGTGTAGAGGAGTGCGTGAACTGGAGCGAGTGTGGAGGAGTGTAGAGGAGCGTGTGAACTGGAGCGAGTGTAGAGACAGGAGTGTGTGAACTGGAGCGAGTGTAGAGGAGTGCGTGAGCTGGAGCGAGTGTAGAGGAGTGTGTGAACTGGAGCGAGTGTAGAGGAGTGTGAGAACTGGAGCGAGTGTAGATGCGTGTGTGAACTGGAGCGAGTGTAGAGGAGTGCGTGAACTGGAGCGAGTGTAGAGGAGTGCGTGAACTGGAGCGAGTGTAGAGGAGTGCGTGAACTGGAGCGAGTGTAGAGGAGTGCGTGAACTGGAGCGAGTGTAGAGGAGTGTGTGAACTGGAGCGAGTGTAGAGACAGGAGTGTGTGAACTAGAGCGAGTGTAGATGCGTGTGTGAACTGGAGCGAGTGTAGAGGAGTGTGTGAACTGGAGCGAGTGTAGATGAGTGTGTGAACTGGAGCGAGTGTGGAGGAGTGTAGAGGAGTGTGTGAACTGGAGCGAGTGTAGAGACAGGAGTGTGTGAACTGGAGCGAGTGTAGAGGAGTGCGTGAACTGGAGCGAGTGTAGAGGAGTGTGTGAACTGGAGCGAGTGTAGAGGAGTGCGTGAACTGGAGCGAGTGTAGAGGAGTGTGTGAACTGGAGCGAGTGTAGAGTAGTGCGTGAACTGGAGCGAGTGTAGAGGAGTGCGTGAACTGGAGCGAGTGTAGATGAGTGTGTGAACTGGAGCGAGTGTGGAGGAGTGTAGAGGAGTGTGTGAACTGGAGCGAGTGTAGAGACAGGAGTGTGTGAACTGGAGCGAGTGTAGAGACAGGAGTGTGTGAACTGGAGCGAGTGTAGAGGAGTGCGTGAACTGGAGCGAGTGTAGAGGAGTGCGTGAACTGGAGCGAGTGTAGAGGAGTGCGTGAACTGGAGCGAGTGTGGAGGAGTGTAGAGGAGTGTGTGAACTGGAGCGAGTGTAGAGACAGGAGTGTGTGAACTGGAGCGAGTGTAGAGGAGTGCGTGAACTGGAGCGAGTGTAGAGGAGTGCGTGAACTGTAGAGGAGTGCGTGAACTGGAGCGAGTGTAGAGGAGTGCGTGAACTGGAGCGAGTGTAGAGGAGTGCGTGAACTGGAGCGAGTGTACTGGAGCGAGTGTAGAGGAGTGCGTGAACTGGAGCGAGTGTAGAGGAGTGTGTGAACTGGAGCGAGTGTAGAGACAGGAGTGTGTGAACTAGAGCGAGTGTAGATGAGTGTGTGAACTGGAGCGAGTGTAGAGGAGTGTGTGAACTGGAGCGAGTGTAGAGGAGTGTGTGAACTGGAGCGAGTGTAGAGGAGTGTGTGAACTGGAGCGAGTGTAGAGGAGTGTGTGAACTGGAGCGAGTGTAGAGGAGTGCGTGAACTGGAGCGAGTGTACTGGAGCGAGTGTAGAGGAGTGCGTGAACTGGAGCGAGTGTAGAGGAGTGTGTGAACTGGAGCGAGTGTAGAGACAGGAGTGTGTGAACTAGAGCGAGTGTAGATGAGTGTGTGAACTGGAGCGAGTGTAGAGGAGTGTGTGAACTGGAGCGAGTGTAGAGGAGTGTGTGAACTGGAGCGAGTGTGGAGGAGTGTAGAGGAGTGTGTGAACTGGAGCGAGAGTAGAGGAGTGTGTGAACTGATCTGAGTGTGTGAACTGATCTGAGTGCGTGTAGATGTGTGTGTGAACTGACCGAGGCCCTCTGGCAGCAGGTCGATGAGGTTCTGGGACACCAGCAGATCCGTGAGGCAGAGCAGATTCCCCATCTCTTCTGGGAGATGCTCCAACTTATTCTCAGATACATCCAGACACGTAAGGCTTCTCATACTGCCCAGCTCCTGAGGCAGAGGAAACACACACACACACACACACACACACACAGACACAAACGTAAACACACATGCAACCACAACCACACACAAAAGCCTCTAGGATCCTGAGGAAGTCGAGTAGCTTGTTCTTGATGAATCGAGAATAACTCAAATCAAGTGTATATAAAGGAGCAGAATATATATCGCTTCATCAGACATTTGATTAGAAAATTAATGCTAACAAAATTTTGGTAACACATTCTATGAAGTCCATACTTATAATGCATTAAAGCTCCATTTAGACTTATTTATAAGCAATATTACTATTCTATAAATATAAAGCCTCATTAAGACTTATACTGCATTATAAGAACAGTTTACATATATATTATTTTTATAATTAGTTACTTATAAATCAGTGTATAGTGGATTATGAGCATGCACGTTGAAAAAGCAAATGCATGACTTACAGTATAAGTAATAATTAGTCAGTCGTATGTTAAATCTATTTATAAAGATGCAGCCTGCATTGCTATAATGTAATTATATAATAGTTAGTGACTTTTTAGAAATTCAGATTTATTCCTGTCAATTAAGTGAATATATTGTTATTAATAGTCGTGTTGTGTTCTTATAAATACTTATTGTAAGTAATATTACAGTTACTAACCTCTATAAATGCAGCATTGATGGTTTTAAGTAAAGTGAAAACAGGATGCATGTTCTTAATATACATTTTAAGTTGTTTATTTGTAAATTTAACTAATGAACAAAAATTTCTGTAATAAAATAATGGAAAAAAAAAACATTAATACAAACAGTTGATTTTTTCTTTTCTTATTTTAATGTTACATACTAGCAAAACACTGCAACAATATTTTTTAAAGTATAATTTCAAACTGCTATACCATGCATATGGCTGAGGAGATATAGATTTTAATAAATCATAATTACCCTCTTCATGACCTCTAATGCAAACATTATCCATTAAACACATAATTGATAACTTATTGGTACAGCAAACAAGTGTCTCTAGAACAATTTTATATTTGATCATTTATAAATCAGTGTATAGTGGATTAGTGCACATTGAAAAAGCAATGCATGACTTATAATTATGAAAAGTAATATAAATGTAACTAACTGTTCTCATAATGCAGTATAGGTCTTAATGAGTCTTTATAAATAGATTTAGAGAATAGTAATACTTTCTTATTTTATAGGCTATGATTCATTATAAGCATGCACTTCATAGAAAGTGATTCCTAACTTTTTTGTGAAAACGACATGAACTCATGAAGTTTGAGAAATACTTCACCGGTGGTATTTCAGACAGCTGGTTTCCGTCCAGCCACAGGTCCTTCAGGCTGACCAGACAACCTATTGTCTCCGGCTGCAAGAAAACACGTTTGACAGAGTTCAGATGAGCAGCCCAGCACTGAGTGTTACCAGCAAACACAAGAATGCAGATCAGTGCCAAACATTCGTGAGATGCATTCCAGTGCAAAACATGAGAAAACAGGGGCTTTAAACCTGCAGTGGACTACATCATTCCAGTGCAGAACATGAGAAAACAGGGGCTTTAAACCTGCAGTGGACTACATCATTCCAGTGCAGAACATGAGCAAAAAAGGGGCTTTAAACCTGCAGTGGACTACATCATTCCAGTTCAGAACCTGAGAAAACAGGGCTTTAAACCTGCAGTGGACTACATCCTTCCAGTGCAGAACCTGAGAAAACAGGGCTTTAAACCTGCAGTGGACTACATCATTCCAGTGCAGAACCTGAGAAAACAGGGGCTTTAAACCTGCAGTGGACTACATCATTCCAGTGCAGAACATGAGAAAACAGGGCTTTAAACCTGCAGTGGACTACATCATTCCAGTGCAGAACCTGAGAAAACAGGGCTTTAAACCTGCAGTGGACTACATCATTCCAGTGCAGAACCTGAGAAAACAGGGCTTTAAACCTGCAGTGGACTACATCATTCCAGTGCAGAACCTGAGAAAACAGGGCTTTAAACCTGCAGTGGACTACATCATTCCAGTGCAGAACATGAGAAAACAGGGGCTTTAAACCTGCAGTGGACTACATCATTCCAGTGCAGAACCTGAGAAAACAGGGGCTTTAAACCTGCAGTGGACTACATCATTCCAGTGCAGAACCTGAGAAAACAGGGCTTTAAACCTGCAGTGGACTACATCATTCCAGTGCAGAACCTGAGAAAACAGGGCTTTAAACCTGCAGTGGACTACATCATTCCAGTGCAGAACATGAGAAAACAGGGGCTTTAAACCTGCAGTGGACTACATCATTCCAGTGCAGAACATGAGAAAACAGGGGCTTTAAACCTGCAGTGGACTACATCATTCCAGTGCAGAACCTGAGAAAACAGGGCTTTAAACCTGCAGTGGACTACATCATTCCAGTGCAGAACCTGAGAAAACAGGGCTTTAAACCTGCAGTGGACTACATCATTCCAGTGCAGAACATGAGAAAACAGGGGCTTTAAACCTGCAGTGGACTACATCATTCCAGTGCAGAACCTGAGAAAACAGGGGCTTTAAACCTGCAGTGGACTACATCATTCCAGTGCAGAACCTGAGAAAACAGGGCTTTAAACCTGCAGTGGACTACATCATTCCAGTGCAGAACCTGAGAAAACAGGGCTTTAAACCTGCAGTGGACTACATCATTCCAGTGCAGAACATGAGAAAACAGGGGCTTTAAACCTGCAGTGGACTACATCATTCCAGTGCAGAACATGAGAAAACAGGGGCTTTAAACCTGCAGTGGACTACATCATTCCAGTGCAGAACATGAGAAAACAGGGCTTTAAACCTGCAGTGGACTACATCATTCCAGTGCAGAACATGAGAAAACAGGGGCTTTAAACCTGCAGTGGACTACATCATTCCAGTGCAGAACCTGAGAAAACAGGGGCTTTAAACCTGCAGTGGACTACATCATTCCAGTGCAGAACATGAGAAAACAGGGCTTTAAACCTGCAGTGGACTACATCATTCCAGTGCAGAACCTGAGAAAACAGGGCTTTAAACCTGCAGTGGACTACATCATTCCAGTGCAGAACCTGAGAAAACAGGGCTTTAAACCTGCAGTGGACTACATCATTCCAGTGCAGAACCTGAGAAAACAGGGCTTTAAACCTGCAGTGGACTACATCATTCCAGTGCAGAACATGAGAAAACAGGGGCTTTAAACCTGCAGTGGACTACATCATTCCAGTGCAGAACCTGAGAAAACAGGGGCTTTAAACCTGCAGTGGACTACATCATTCCAGTGCAGAACCTGAGAAAACAGGGCTTTAAACCTGCAGTGGACTACATCATTCCAGTGCAGAACCTGAGAAAACAGGGCTTTAAACCTGCAGTGGACTACATCATTCCAGTGCAGAACATGAGAAAACAGGGGCTTTAAACCTGCAGTGGACTACATCATTCCAGTGCAGAACCTGAGAAAACAGGGGCTTTAAACCTGCAGTGGACTACATCATTCCAGTGCAGAACCTGAGAAAACAGGGCTTTAAACCTGCAGTGGACTACATCATTCCAGTGCAGAACCTGAGAAAACAGGGCTTTAAACCTGCAGTGGACTACATCATTCCAGTGCAGAACATGAGAAAACAGGGGCTTTAAACCTGCAGTGGACTACATCATTCCAGTGCAGAACATGAGAAAACAGGGGCTTTAAACCTGCAGTGGACTACATCATTCCAGTGCAGAACCTGAGAAAACAGGGCTTTAAACCTGCAGTGGACTACATCATTCCAGTGCAGAACCTGAGAAAACAGGGCTTTAAACCTGCAGTGGACTACATCATTCCAGTGCAGAACATGAGAAAACAGGGGCTTTAAACCTGCAGTGGACTACATCATTCCAGTGCAGAACCTGAGAAAACAGGGGCTTTAAACCTGCAGTGGACTACATCATTCCAGTGCAGAACATGAAAAACAGGGGCTTTAAACCTGCAGTGGACTACATCATTCCAGTGCAGAACCTGAGAAAACAGGGCTTTAAACCTGCAGTGGACTACATCATTCCAGTGCAGAACCTGAGAAAACAGGGCTTTAAACCTGCAGTGGACTACATCATTCCAGTGCAGAACCTGAGAAAACAGGGGCTTTAAACCTGCAGTGGACTACATCATTCCAGTGCAGAACCTGAGAAAACAGGGCTTTAAACCTGCAGTGGACTACATCATTCCAGTGCAGAACCTGAGAAAACAGGGCTTTAAACCTGCAGTGGACTACATCATTCCAGTGCAGAACCTGAGAAAACAGGGCTTTAAACCTGCAGTGGACTACATCATTCCAGTGCAGAACATGAGAAAACAGGGCTTTAAACCTGCAGTGGACTACATAATTCCAGTGCAAAACCTGAGAAAACAGGGGCTTTAAACCTGCAGTGGACTACATCCTTCCAGTGCAGAACCTGAGAAAACAGGGCTTTAAACCTGCAGTGGACTACATCATTCCAGTGCAGAACCTGAGAAAACAGGGGCTTTTAAACCTGCAGTGGACTACATCATTCCAGTGCAGAACCTGAGAAAACAGGGCTTTAAACCTGCAGTGGACTACATCATTCCAGTGCAGAACCTGAGAAAACAGGGCTTTAAACCTGCAGTGGACTATATCATTCCAGTGCAGAACATGAGAAAACAGGGCTTTAAACCTGCAGTGGACTACATCATTCCAGTGCAGAACCTGAGAAAACAGGGGCTTTAAACCTGCAGTGGACTACATCATTCCAGTGCAGAACCTGAGAAAACAGGGCTTTAAACCTGCAGTGGACTACATCATTCCAGTGCAGAACCTGAGAAAACAGGGCTTTAAACCTGCAGTGGACTACATCATTCCAGTGCAGAACCTGAGAAAACAGGGGCTTTAAACCTGCAGTGGACTACATCATTCCAGTGCAGAACCTGAGAAAACAGGGGCTTTAAACCTGCAGTGGACTACATCATTCCAGTGCAGAACCTGAGAAAACAGGGGCTTTAAACCTGCAGTGGACTACATCATTCCAGTGCAGAACATGAGAAAACAGGGCTTTAAACCTGCAGTGGACTACATCATTCCAGTGCAGAACATGAGAAAACAGGGGCTTTAAACCTGCAGTGGACTACATCCTTCCAGTGCAGAACATGAGAAAACAGGGGCTTTAAACCTGCAGTGGACTACATCATTCCAGTTCAGAACCTGAGAAAACAGGGGCTTTAAACCTGCAGTGGACTACATCATTCCAGTTCATGTGTGAATCTCAAGAGACCTGCCAAAAACATGTTTCACAGTGCATACATTTAGCATAAAGAATTTTTTTTAGGAGCATTCTTTTTTAATCTGTCACCATGAAATCAAAATGGTAAATTATTTTCAGTGTTTATTACAATTGATTTGTCCAAGCGCATCATTTTATATGACTTTAAGCACATTTTCTCCAAATTCATATTTTTGTATTGCAAAAAAAAAACTAAAATAAATAAATATTTATTTAATTAATAAGTAAATAAAAAATAAAATACTCGTACATTATGGTAGTGTTTCACATCATTTTTTTATTCCAATTAAGAAAATATAATAAATAAATAAATAAATAAATTTAATATAGACTATAAAATAAAATATAATAAAAAATAAATAAATAAATAAATAAATAAATAAATAAATAAAAAATTTATACATTATGGTAGTATTTCACATCATTCCTTTATTCCAATTAAATAAATAAAATAATAAAATAAAATAAAAATATATATATAAAAAATAAATAAATAAATAAATAAATAAATAAATAAATATCTAATATAAAGTCAATATAATATAAATATAATAAACATAAAATGTAATAAGTATTTTATAATATAAAATATAATAATTAATTAGTATTTAATTAATAAATAAATAAATAAAATACTTATATATAATGGTAATATTTCACATCATTCCTTTATTAAACTTCTTTTATTTTTTAAATTCCAGTAATTTTTTAAATTCCAGTAATTTTTTAAATTCCAGTAATTTTTTCGTCTCATGAAATTAAAAGGGCCTCATTCATGAAACACGGGCAGAATAAATTCTGTTCGTATGTCATTTTGACATACATTTTCATGAATGTGTTGATATTTTCAAACTGTCAGCTGGCAGTGTTGGGGTTAACGCATTACAAGTGGATTAAAATCAGATTACTTTTCCAAAGTAATTTATGAAGCAACACATGACTTTTGAAGAATTCCTTTAGACTCCAGCTCTGATAAACCCCGGGACAGCTGGGAAGATACTGATGATAACACACACGTTAAGATGGAGATACACTCCCCCAGTTCACTGAACCATTAGAGGAGCTCAATCCACAACTATCTGAGTTTAGGAATTTCAATTATTAACGAAATTTATTAGTTACGTGTGAAAATAAATTTCTTTTATAGAAAAAAACAACTGAAAACAACAGTCCGTGAGCCGCTTTCCTTTTTATTATAGATTACTATTATTCTAACCCCAGTAGTATTTACACTTTCATTCAATTATTTAGCTAGGCATTTGGCCAGTTACTCTCTTTTATGCAAAATACTGGATGAAACCTGAGACGCGAGATCCCACAACATTCCTGAACAAGCTATTCGCACAGTTGTAGTTCATGGACGGATTACACTAATTGTGTGTGTGTGTGTGTGTGTGTGTGTGTGTGTGTGTGTGTGTGTGTGTATATATATATATATATATATATATATATATATATATATATATATACAGGTCCTTCTCAATAAATTAGCATATTGTGATAAAGTTCATTATTTTCCCTAATGTAATGATAAAAATTAAACTTTCATATATTTTAGATTCATTGCACACCAACTGAAATATTTCAGGTCTTTTATTGTTTTAATACTGATGATTTTGGCATACAGCTCATGAAAACCCAAAATTCCTGTCTCAATGAATTAGCATATTTCATCCGACCAATAAAAGAAAAGTGTTTTTAATACAAAAAAAGTCAACCTTCAAATAATTATGTTCAGTTATGCACTCAATACTTGGTCGGGAATCCTTTTTGCAGAAATGACTGCTTCAATGCGGCGTGGCATGGCCGTAATCAGCCTGTGGCACTGCTGAGGTGTTATGGAGGCCCAGGATGCTTCGATAGCGGCCTTAAGCTCATCCAGAGTGTTGGGTCTTGCGTCTCTCAACTTTCTCTTCACAATATCCCACAGATTCTCTATGGGGTTCAGGTCAGAAGAGTTGGCAGGCCAATTGAGCACAGTAATACCATGGTCAGTAAACCATTTACCAGTGGTTTTGGCACTGTGAGCAGGTGCCAGGTCATGCTGAAGAATGAAATCTTCATCTCCATAAAGCTTTTCAGCAGATGGAAGCATGGAGTGCTCCAAAATCTCCTGATAGCTAGCTGCATTGACCCTGCCCTTGATAAAACACAGTGGACCAACACCAGCAGCTGACATGGCACCCCAGACCATCACTGACTGTGGGTACTTGACACTGGACTTCAGGCATTTTGGCATTTCCTTCTCCCCAGTCTTCCTCCAGACTCTGGCACCTTGATTTCCGAATGACATGCAAAATTTGAGCAACCACTGAGCAACAGTCCAGTGCTGCTTCTCTGTAGCCCAGGTCAGGCGCTTCTGCCGCTGTTTCTGGTTCAAAAGTGGCTTGACCTTGGGAATGCGGCACCTGTAGCCCATTTCCTGCACACGCCTGTGCACGGTGGCTCTGGATGTTTCTACTCCAGACTCAGTCCACTGCTTCCGCAGGTCCCCCAAGGTCTGGAATCGGTCCTTCTCCACAATCTTCCTCAGGGTCAGGTCACCTCTTCTCGTTGTGCAGCGTTTTTTGCCACACTTTTTCCTTCCCACAGACTTCCCACTGAGGTGCCTTGATACAGCACTCTGGGAACAGCCTATTCGTTCAGAAATTTCTTTCTGTGTCTTACCCTCTTGCTTGAGGGTGTCAATGATGGCCTTCTGGTCAGCAGTCTTACCCATGATTGCGGTTTTGAGATATGAACCAGGCTGGGAGTTTTTAAAAGTCTCAGGAATCTTTTGCAGGTGTTTAGAGGTAATTAGTTGTTTCAGATGATTAGGTTAATAGCTCGTTTAGAGAACCTTTTCATGATATGCTAATTTATTGAGACAGGAATTTTGGGTTTTCATGAGCTGTATGCCAAAATCATCAGTATTAAAACAATAAAAGACCTGAAATATTTCAGTTGGTGTGCAATGAATCTAAAATATATGAAAGTTTAATTTTTATCATTACATTATGGAAAATAATGAACTTTATCACAATATACTAATTTATTGAGAAGGACCTGTATATAAAAAAAAAAAATCTTCAATTTAATGCCATTAATGCAACATCTGTTTTTTCCCATCATTCTTTGGCTAGTGTCACATTATATGATCACGCTCTTATTCATGCAAATGCTTTTAAACCATTCACACGCAATAAAATAAGTCAGCTGGTGAGCGTCTGTGAATCTCCTGTCTGTGACACACACACACACACGTGCGCACAGAAAGCCACTTCAGACAGCGCTTGAATGGACAAAAACACACACAATTATGCCAAAATGCCCTTTCTGTGGAGTATCCTCGTAAGCACAGTCTTAAATGAGTTAATGAAGTCTTAAATGAGTTAAAGAAGTCTTAATTGAACATAAAGAGTTGTGAGAGAATAGGATGTGAGAGAATAGGATGTGTGTCGGATCCGCATCATGTGCTTCAGCTCTTAAAGTGACAGCAAAGTAATAAACCTGATGATCATAACCAAACAACAAAAGAAAAAGAGTAAATTACTCACTAATCTTGACTGAACATCTTTTGTAGGTTTAATAAGGATTAATCTATATTTTATTTATAAATCATTAGGGCTGGGAGAAAAAAAATCGATTCTCCTAGATATCGAGATTTTTTTTTAACGATTTTAAAATAGATTTTTTTTATTCCAGAATCGATATTAAGTCAAATTAAATTGCTTTATTTTTGTCGTTATCTATGAGTGTTGAGTGGCGTAACATCCCAAGCTGACGTGTGGAAGAGACGCGAGACTGAACGCACTGAAAGCCCTCGCGCTGCGGAGAGAGAGAGAGATGAGACACTAGAGCTGCACGATTCATCTTTATAATACTGTGATCTCGATTCAAACACACACGTGATCATCTTCCAATCTGTCCGTCTAGTAAACCTTTGACAAATCATATCGCAACATTCAGATCTGTGTTGGCGCCGACCTGGAGAGAGTAGTCATGAAACGGCTTCACACACAGTCTTTTCAACCTCACAGTATCATTATTTCTGTGATATAATAGTTCATATTATCATAGAAGTACTTGGATAAGAGTTTAAGGTTCAAATATAAACACTGGTGATGTCTACGATATCGATCAACAGAGTAAATCAGCTTTTGATAGAAACTTGGCGCTTAAAATAACGCATTTATCGATTACATTGTTTCGCCTCTAGGTGGCGACAAGTGACCGTTAAAACTCGTTTTGTACGATCACTTTTATTTTGTTAGAATATTTAACATTTCACAGATTCAGAAAGGTGTATGCAAACTTTTGTACACGTGTGTGTGTGTGTGTGTGTGTGTGTGTGTGTGTGTGTGTGTGTGTGTGTGTGTGTGTGTGTGTGTGTGTGTGCGTGCATGAAAGTTTCATGTCTTCATGCAAAATAAACTTTATTTTTTCTTTTGACTTTAGGATTAAACGTGACCATCATATTCAGCCCAATAATCCAGAGATGGCGTGACAGCTGACATAATCCAAGCCTTGTGTAGCCAAACACATTATTATCATCATCATCTATTCTATAGTCATTTTAAAGCATGTTGTGAATCTCTCAACACTTACCAGATTATACAGTTCATTGCTTCCTACATCCAGTTCTTCAAGTTTCTGAAGTTGAGACAGAGACCTGATTGAAACAAAATGGAATAAACATTCATTTGCTTTTGACTTATGCACACACACACACACACACACACACACACGTACTAAAACACACACATAGCATTGTGAGGTGTGCACTTACTCTGGTAAATATGTCAGCAAGTTCTCTCTGAGTTCCAGTGATACCAAGTTACAGAGGCTAGATGAAAACAGATAAACATTGCATAATTATTAAGTATATGTATAAAATTACACAGCCACAAATAGGACGAATGAAGCTTGTTTCCATGTTCATCTGTGTTTAGTGTGTAATGTTGCTGTTTGAGCCTGAAAAAGCTCCAGTTCTTCTCCATATCAGTGTCAGTGTTTCTGAACTCCTGAAACGCCTCCATTGTAGTCTTGAGTTTCTCCCGGGAACGAACACATCACAATATTCCTCATTATAATAATTAATACGCAGAATAAAGGGGCGGGGCCTGGTTGAGTTAGTTAGCAGTGTGTTAAACTGCCGGTTATGGTAAGGGGCGGGACATTTCCCAAACACACTCGAAGCGCTCGACCAATCACAACACACTGCTCCAGCCGACCAATCAGAGCACAGTGTGCTTTTCAGAAGGAGGGGCTTCATAGAGACAGGAAGTAAACAGAGCGTTACTGACAGACTGGGAAGAGAGGAGCCGCAACAATGGAGAATATGAGGAAATAATCAACATTCATGGTACTATGGTACATGATTTTATGGTACTAAATTATATTTACGCTGTATTTAAAATCCATTTATTCACTTTTTGAGTATAGACCTGAAAATGTAATTTCCAACTTAAACCGTGGTATATCTTGAATGCTTTAGAGCGACAGACTGAAGTTGGATCTCTATTCAAAGACAACACGTGGCAGATTATTGCTGAAGTGACAAAAGTTTCAAAAAGTGAACTTAAAAGTTACAGAATTTTACATTTATTGTTATGAAAAATGTGCACAAATACTATTTTAAATTGTATATGAAATAAATATTTTCAAAAACATGTTTTACTCTAAAAGTGAGAAAATCAAAACCATAAATATAAACAAGTAAAAAAAAAAAAAAAAAGGACTTTCAGTCAGATGTTGTTCGGCCGCAGTACCAAAAGTTTCCACTAGATGAAATTCGTCTCTCATTCATTTTCATGTCATTTCGATCATTTTTGACCATGAGGAGCACAAGTGTGACTATTTTATTCAGGATCATTTAACCTGTTCGATTTTTTATTCATTTTTTATGTATACATAGAAAGTGATAAAACCTTTACCAAATTTCATACCATTCTGATGAATAAAACAAAAATCATAAAAAAAACTTTACAAAAAACAAATGTAAATTTTTACAGAAGAGCACCAGAGGGTTAACTAAGTAAGTAAGTAAGTAAGTAAAGTTTATTTGTATAGCACCTTTCACAGACAGAAGGGTCACAAAGTGCTGCACAGTAATGAAAATAAACAAGAAAATTAAATAAAACAGCACAAGTACAAACCTAGTACAACTCCACAACTGTACTACCACCAGATTCATAAAAATCCACTAATAAACACGTCAAATTGTTAGTTAAAAGCTTGTCCAAAAAGATGAGTCTTTAAGTGTTTTTTAAAAGATTCTACAGAACTCATAGTTCTCTTACGAGAGGTCTCTCGTACTGCGTAAGATATCTTACGCTAGGGGAAAATCCTTTTTCCGCGAGATATTGAAGCCAAAAATTATCCTTAATTTTGTAATAATGCAAAACGCGTTGCGGCAGCATGCAGACATAGGCGAGGCAGCTCGCGCGCCTATTGGCTGCTCTGCGGCAACTGCAGCAGCCTATCGAGCGAGGCCTGGCGTGACGCCAGACCCAATCAGGGCACTTCGCGCCCGCTGCGTCACGTCCCGCCGAAATGGGCGTGGTCTAGGCCTATAAATACCGCTCGCAGGCAGCTATTATCTGATTTTTCATCCTTCAAGCGAAGCACACGCATCGCTGGAGCTGGATAAGAAGCCGCGCCGTCTGAAAGAGAGCACCTTCAGCGGGACGAGTCACTGAAGTCGCTGGCCGCGCCGCCTTCCTTGCCTTCCTGCTGCGCTATCCGGCGTTATATCCTTTCTCTGCTACTGTGTTTATGTATGTGTGTGTGCTCGCCGCTGCGACACACACTCCCATTGCACTAAAAGAGCTGGGCGTCTTTTTCAAGACGCCCCTTTTCCTGATCACGCAGCTCTCGCACTCACTGACGGCGACTGCCCTCACTGCGAGTTAGTTACTGCCTATGGTGACTCTGAGGACTCACCTGGCATCCTTCTCCGAGACTGCTGAATCGACTCAGATCGATTGCGCTTCAAACATGGTGAATGTGCCCACTAACACCACGTTATGCATGTCTCACGGTTTCTGTAAAAACGAAACCAACGTGCATTCGCTTCACTCAAGCGAACGATGCTTTCAGTGTGGTAAATGTGCCCGCTGTCCCGCGCCCACATCCACACATAGACATGACAGTTCCTACGGGAACCGCCCAGCCCTCCCCCTCGCGGTTGACCACCGCAGAGGAGTCGAGCGCGGGCAATCTGCCCGCTGTTATCAGCGCGCCCCATGCCTCAAATGTCACGAGCGCGACGCTTGTGTTACAGCACTCCGAAGCCTCCCCCTCGCTGAGCGAGCGGAGCGCGCTTCGTATTCAACCCCTAGCTATTCATGCGGACGCATGGGCAAAGCTGCCCGGGGTTTCGAAGTGGGTGCTGAACATTATAAAAAGAGGCTATTCGCTACAGTTTCGCCGACGCCCTCGCCGCTATGTGGCGCGCGTCGAGACCACGGTAAAAACAGAAGTAGCACATTTACTTCGAGCCGAAGTGGCGAAACTATTGAGCAAAGGGGCCATAGAGCCTCTCTCTCAAGTTCAGAGCGAAGGAGGGCTATACAGCAGATACTTCCTGGTACCGAAAAAAGACGGGGGTCTCAGACTCATACTAGATCTAAGGCAACTGAACAAAGTGCTTGTGAAGCGACAGTTCAGGATGCTCACGACCAGACAAATCCTTGTGCAGATTCGCCAAGGAGATTGGTTTGTGTCAATAGATCTGAAAGACGCGTATTTTTCAAATACAGATAGCGTCACGTCACAGGCGATATTCGAGATTCGCCTTCGGGGGCCAGGCATATCAGTACACAGTCCTGCCGTTCGGTTTGTCCCTGGCACCCCGTACATTTACGAAGTGCATGGATGCGGCGCTCGCACCCCTCAGAATGAGAGGCATGCGAGTACTGAACTATTTGGACGATTGGCTGATTCTAGCGCAATCTCGCGCAGTGCTCATAGAACACACGACCATTTTACTCGATCACCTCGAGGATTTGGGTCTCAGTGTCAATTGGGCGAAGAGCTCTCTGTCACCCAGTCAGAAGATATCTTTCCTGGGCACAGAATTGGACTCGCTGTCCATGATAGCGCGACTATCACCACAGCGCACGGTAGACATTCAACGCACAGCGAACTCGTTTCGCTGCGGCGCGTCTGTCCCGCTCAAGAAATTTCAGAAGATGCTAGGTCTCATGGCCTCAGCATCATCAGTGCTCCAGCTGGGCCTGCTCCGCATGCGCCCGCTGCAGTTTTGGCTGAAAGCGCGAGTCCCACGCAGAGCGTGGGCATCCGGTTCGCTTCGCCTCAGGGTCAATAAGAAGTGCGTCACAACTCTGAAACCTTGGAGAGCGAACGACTGGTACCAATCAGGTGTAAGCCTGGGGACTTCCTCGAGGGTGAGAGTGGTGTCCACGGACGCGTCCACCTCGGGATGGGGAGCGCTGCTCGAGGGCAGACCGTTCTTCGGCCAGTGGTCGGAACGGGAAAAGCTCCTGCACATAAACTGCCTCGAAATGACCCACAGACAGTCCAACTGCTGTGGAAGAAATTCGGCAGAGCGGAAGTAGACCTGTTTGCGTCTCAAGAAAACGCTCACTGTCCGGAATTTTTCTCCAAGAGCAGGAACGCGCTGGCCCATGTGTGGCCCCGCCGCCCGCTCTATGCTTTTCCCCCCGTCTCTCTCCTGCCTCAGGTGATAGAACGGATCAGGGAAGAAGGATGCTCAGTATTGCTGGTGGCACCGTTCTGGAAAAACCAACCTTGGTTCCCAGTCGTGATGTAGTTAGCAAGTACTGCCCCGTGGCCAGTACCAGTGAGGAGAGACCTCCTCTCACAGGCCCACGGCTCGATCTGGCATCCTCACCCGGAACTATGGTCCCTTCATGTCTGGGCCATCAACGGGTACATGTTGGACTCCCTAAAGGAGTATTAAACACGATCACGCAGGCTAGAGCTCCGTCTACGAGACGGCTCTACTCCTCGAAATGGTCAGTGTTTTCGGGCTGGTGCACAGCCCGTGGTGTGTCACCCACAGACTGTGGTGTGACGGAGCTGTTTTCCTTCCTACAAGAGCTGTTGGATGAGGGCAGGGCCCCCTCCACGCTCAAAGTTTATGTGGCGGCTATAGCAGCGTTCTCAGGAACAACGCTTGGTCAGTCAATAGGAAGGAACGATTTAGTCATCCGCTTCCTTAGAGGGGCTAAGAGACTGAATCCTCCCAGACCTCCCTCAGTCCCCGTATGGGACCTTTCTACGGTTCTGGAAGCCATGAAAGGTGCGCCATTTGAGCCTTTACAGTCAATTGATTTGAAACACCTGTCTTTCAAGACGGTGTTTTTGCTGGCTCTCGCTTCAGTGAAGCGCATAGGGGATCTACACGCGCTCTCTGTGAGTGCGGCGTGCATGGAGTTTGGGCCTAATGACTCAAAAGTTATACTCAAACCTAAGCACGGTTATGTTCCAAAATCCCTCAACACACCGTTTAGGGCGCAGGTTATCTCCCTGTCAGCCCTACCGGTCCCTGATGAGGAAAGAGACGCGAGCCTCCTTTGCCCAGTCAGGGCATTACGAGCTTATGTGTCTCGCTCGGCTGTTTTCAGACAGACGGAGCAGCTCTTTGTTTCATTTAGCGGGCGTTCTAAGGGACTAGCCGCGTCGAAACAGAGCCTATCCAGATGGATAGTTGATGCTATAGCGCTGGCATACGCCTCCAAGGGCATGCAGTGCCCGTTGGGTGTCAGAGCGCACTCCACGAGAGGCATGGCCTCTTCGTGGGCCTGGTCAAGTGGGATTGCCTTGCAAGATGTTTGTATGGCGGCAGGCTGGGCCTCCCCGTCTACATTTATAAGGTTTTATAACCTAGAGGTTCCCGCCCTGCAGGCCAGGCTGCTGTCGGTCTAAGTTTACCAGTATTATCTGACCTGATGCTATCAGCTCAGAATGCTGCGTCTACTGAGCACAGCTCAATGTTCGACAGTAAAAAGTAGCAGCACGAGATGTGCCTGGGCAGACTGTGTAAGACCCACATTCCCCCATCAGTTCAGGCCGTACCCCGCCCTGTCTGTATGAAATTCGCGTCTCAGCGACGCTGCCATATGTGGAAGAGTGCGGCTTCGCCCCTCCCTCTTCCCGGACTCCCTGTGAGTTCCCTGAGTGATGGTGCACTATATGTGCCCCGGGCTTTCGCCCTTGGGTCTTTGGTGTCAGATCTCAGCATGCACGGCGTTTTGCATTGGGTCCCCTAGCGTAAGATATCTTACGCAGTACGAGAGACCTCTCGTAAGAGAACGTACTCGGTTACTAACGTAACCTCGGTTCTCTCTAGAAGAGGGAACGAGTACTGCGTATCTTGCCGTGCATGCACACGCTCTGGTTGCTTCGATGATGAAAAACCAGATAATAGCTGCCTGCGAGCGGTATTTATAGGCCTAGACCACGCCCATTTCGGCGGGACGTGACGCAGCGGGCGCGAAGTACCCTGATTGGGTCTGGCGTCACGCCAGGCCTCGCTCGATAGGCTGCTGCAGTTGCCGCAGAGCAGCCAATAGGCGCGCGAGCTGCCTCGCCTATGTCTGCATGCTGCCGCAACGCGTTTTGCATTATTACAAAATTAAGGATAATTTTTGGCTTCAATATCTCGCGGAAAAAGGATTTTCCCCTAGCGTAAGATATCTTACGCAGTACTCGTTCCCTCTTCTAGAGAGAACCGAGGTTACGTTAGTAACCGAGTACGTTCTCAGAGCTAAAGGGAGCGAGTTAAACATCACAACACAAAGCTGCTCCCAATTCCACATAAAGACTATTAAACGGACACCAATATGGCTCATGATGCATTGATTTTAGTCTCCAAATCACTTGTTGTGCTTTTCTTTGTATCTTTGCATCAACACAGGCCTTCATATTCATCATCTTCTGTTAAAAAACAAGGATAAGGTTCATCTATCAGGGGCGAGGCGTTGAGGGAAGTACATACACACATCCTGAGATAGCAATCTAGTGTCGTCAGCGTGATCCAAACACAGTCCAGTTGATTTACTCCAAGGCCTCCGGGGGGATTTCTGCTATTTAAAACCTCATCTGCTTTTAAAAACAATAACTTCACCAAATTAAGCAGCACTTCCCCGTTCAAACCGAACATAAGCCAGTCATTCAGAGATAAAAACTCACATTTCTAGAAAAACAACTTTCAGGGTTAAAGGTTTTAATTTTTCAGTGGACTGATCCAAAGACAAATGAGAAAGTAAGAGGAAAGTGTGTGTGTGTGTGTGTGTGTGTGTGTGTGTGTGTGTGTGTGTGTGTGTGTGTGTGTGTGTGTGTGTGTGTGTGTGTGTGTGTGTGTGTGTGTGTCCTCGTGAGTCGGACGGCTTGATTTAGAGGACGGGAAACGCTGTGATTCGTCACTATAACCCTACGGAAATTTAATCAAAGCGCAGAAGGGCCGAGGGTTCAGCACGCTCTCAGACGTCTGCAGCTCAAGGCTACGCAGACAGCTACACACACACACTCACTCACACACACATTAATCAGGTTTGTCTCCTGAAATGAAAACGGAGAGAATGAAAGAGGATTATTGGTCGAGGCTGTAGCGAATGGAATATTTCAATTCCACAAACTAAAGCCTTTGAATAGCGCAGTAATAATAACTTTCTGCCATCATTGCAGGGGGAAATGTTGGCATTGATGTTTCTGGTGTGTATCCGGAGTCGTGTGACGTGTGTGTGACTGAGGTGTGTTCACTGAGAGCTTAAAGATCATAAGGCAGTGTTAAGCATTCTGGGATTGATCGTGGACAAGAAAAAGGAAACCTCGTTTATTCCTCTCTCAGGCGTTATGGTTGTGTTTAAGGTTATGGTTTGGATGGTTCTTTGACTAAAACTGGCATTTTTGTGTTTTATACATAAGTATATAAAAGTCAGGCACAAATTCACCCCAAATGTTCATAATGCCCAAGCCCATACATCTGACTTTAGGTTACAGGCAGTGCGACTACTACTACAGTGATGTTTGAAGAAAAGAAAAAAAAACATGTTTTTTGGCATTGCAGTAATAAAACTTGGATTGTTGTGGTTATTTTCTTTAAGCAAAATATAATGTCGTATTTCTTTGCATTTTGGATGAGATTGTTGTTATCATGGTTATGAAAATTTGTCATGAAAATGAAACAATCAACCCCCAACACCGCATTGTCTTAATGTAATACTTTGAATTTAAATGAACACACACTACCTCACTCACACACACTCTCACCACTAACTCTCCCACACACACACACTCCCACTCCACACACACTCCCACACACTACCTCACTCACACACACTCTCACCACTAACTCTCCCACACACACACACTCCCACACACTACCTCACTCTCACACACCCACACACTCTCACAATACACACTCTCACAACACACACACACACACAAAAACACACACAAAAACACACACAAAAACACACACTCTCTCCAATTTAGACTTTTTATGTGATGGCCATACACAAAATAAGGTTGTCTGTTGTTTCAATATATGTGTGTGTGTGTGTGTTTTTGTGTGTGTGTGTGTGTGTGTGTTTTTGTGTGTGTGTGTGTGTGTGTGTTTTTGTGTGTGTGTGTGTGTGTGTGTTTTTGTGTGTGTGTGTGTGTGTGTGTTTTTGTGTGTGTGTGTGTGTGTGTGTTTTTGTGTGTGTGTGTGTGTGTGTGTGTGTGTGTGTGTGTGTGTGTGTGTGTGTGTGTGTGTGTGTGTTTTTGTGTGTGTGTGTGTGTTTTTGTGTGTGTGTGTGTGTGTGTGTGTTGGCCTGGACAAGTGTGAGATTTCCTGGCCTGAAAATGTCCCAGTCGGCCCTGAAAACACAGTATGGTTCTGTTTATTATAAGCGCGCTGCAGTTTTGTCGACTGTCTCTTTAAACGCTCGAGCTCTTTAAAGCAGGACGGATTCTGATTGGCTGTCCATGATTTTATTGTTCATCAGCTGAAAAAAAAAAATCACAGTCAAATAGATTCAAACGACATCGCTCCTCTGTCATTATAGTTATGGTGTGTTATCTGCTGTTCTTCTATCGTCCTTCGTGTGAACGGGCATTTACATGGAAAATCAACTCACTGTTCATGAAATGAATAATCAGGGGATTTCTAGACACTTTCTGCAGGGTCAGACAGAGATAGCGGGACGACAGGCACGGAAGAGGAAATTACTCCGGAAATGAAGAGAGCCATGGAATCACACAAGGGAGAGAAGACAAAGGTTACCCAGACGCTTCCCAGATTTCAATCTGAATGAAGTCCAAGTTACCCAGGAGTCAGTGCTGAGGAGATATTAACATCAGGCCGAGACACTCACAGCATCAGCACTGTTTTACGGAAACAATACGTCGTCCTGGAGATAAACTGTGTCATAGAGCAGATAAGGAAATACAGACAAACATCGACTAAACAGACTAAACTACAAAACCACTGACTGGAAGTCTCAGTGAACATTTTAGAAATATCCCTGAGGATGATTTTTAATAAATTAGTGCCTCTATTGTGCTATTAGGTTGCAGATGTTGTTTTGGAGTCTCCTACAACAGGTTTACACACATCCAAGTTAAAAAAAGCTCTTTTCTCTCAGTCTGAAACGGTTTGTTCGAAGATTCAGTCTATCTAAACCCCGCCTCTCTGAGAGCTGCTCTGCTCTGATTGGTCAGATGGTCCAGTCTGTTGTGATTGGTCTACTCTGCTCTGATTGGCCAGATGGTCCAGTCTATTGTGATTGGTCTACTCTGCTCTGATTGGCCAGATGGTCCAGTCTATTGTGATTGGTCTACTCTGCTCTGATTGGCCAGATGGTCCAGTCTATTGTGATTGGTCTACTCTGCTCTGATTGGCCAGATGGTCCAGTCTATTGTGATTGGTCTACTCTGCTCTGATTGGCCAGATGGTCCAGTCTATTGTGATTGGTCTACTCTGCTCGGCCAGATGGTCCAGTCTATTGTGATTGGTCTACTCTGCTCTGATTGGTCAGATGGTCCAGTCTATTGTGATTGGTCTACTCTGCTTTGATTGGCCAGATGGTCCAGTCTATTGTGATTGGTTTACTCTGCTCGGCCAGATGGTCCAGTCTATTGTGATTGGTCTACTCTGCTCTGATTGGTCAGATGACCCAGTCTATTGTGATTGGTCAACTCTGCTCTGATTAGTCAGATGACCCAGTCCATTGTGATTGGTCTACTCTGCTCTGATTGGTCAGATGGCCCAGTCTATTGTGATTGGTCTAGTAGTCTGTTCTGTTCTGATTGGTCAGATGGCCCAGTCTGTTGTGATTGGTCGACAGCTTACAGTGCGTGTTGGAAACCAAACGCTCATTATCATATCTGAATTTAGGCTCTTCCTCAACACTTGTTGCACAGTAATACGAACAGTAATGACGTTTATGTTCAGCCAATGAAGACCGTAGGCTGGCATTATGTAAATCTGTTATAAACCTACACAGGTTCATCAGGAAGTGAGACTGGAATCACTGACGACTCGTTTCAAGGCAGTTCAAAATCGCTTCTTTCTTTTGGGAGATGAAAACTTCGAGATCTTGATCTTTGAGACTTTGCAACCTTTTACATTTACAAACAGCTCTATTACACGCTTTATCCCGGAAAACATAATAGGGGCACTATCAAAGTCCCGCTGAAGTGCCTTGGATCGCGCAGCTTTGTTTGATGCGTTGACGTAATTTCCACTGAAACAGAAGCTAAGGCGGGAATTATTGAATGGCTCCTCCCCCTTTTCAAACAGCCAATAGTGTTTAGTTTCCCTCACAGACTGACGGCACCATGGAAGCGAATCCCAGCGCTGATGATACGTTGGATTCAATACATTTACATTTATGCATTTGGCAGACGCTTTTATCCAAAGCGACTTACATTGTATTATCCTATACATATATACATAGGTATGTGCAATCCCCTGGGATCGAACCCACAACCTTGCGTTGTTAACGCAATGCTCTTACCACTGAGCTACAGGAAAGCTGGACAGGAAAAACAGGAAAGAATAGTAGAAATGTGAATAAATTCTAACTATTTTATTCTTAACCAACGTACTGTTGCAAAACAGAATAAACCACAAGCGTTTGAGCAACCGAACACACACTCCAACACATTTTGCTCTGTGACGTGTCAACGGTGGCTTTGGCCAGGTGGTGTTTACAGCACAGGGGGCGGAGCTTCAGATTCTAGAGAGCATTTGATTGGACAGACAATGTGATGAGAAGCTAAAGTCCAGGATGATGTCATAAAAATCTGTGATCCATATCAGCGGAAGTGAGAGACTAAGTTTTAAATGCTTATATTTCCTAAATGTGAATTTTGTCATTGTTTTGGAACACATCAGCTTATTCATAACCTTAAGGCCAACATATTCATACTAAAAGCTAAAAATTTTGATTTCAGGGGGCCTTTAACGAAACTGATTTGAAAATGTGGATCAACTGTCTGAGATCAGAGTCATGGTTTTAGATCATCATGGGATGATTATTACAGTAGCTATTCAGAGATACCGATACAGTAAGTGTCCTACAAAAGCAATACAGGGAAGAAAGACGTCACGACTAGAGTAGATAACATGAAGTGAGTCAATATAAACCAAACCCTGCTGATATCATAAGAGAAAATATCCCTCTATAGATTGCAAACGAACGAGAGTGCATGAAAAACTGGATTTGCAGCTGAAAGATGCTCAACAGAGGAGAGAAAAACACTTACTTTCCGATGTTGTCTGGAAGTGCTTGTAAAGAAATGTCATTGATGGAAAGGCATGTTAAATTCTGTAATTCAGAGAAACTTTCTGGCAACCTGAAACAAAACAAAAACAAACATAAAACTCACAGTTCACACCGGGAATGACAGATAGATAAATAACTACTCTATATTAATGACAACATTAATCATGAACAAAAAAATTCTAAACAAGAAAGATCTGCCAGTAAACTAAGCCATATGGTGGTTTGGTAAAACATTAACCAGAGAGTCAAGCATTGTATAATCCAGCAAAATGGGGAACAAACTGGCAAACTGGGCCACTGGATCCAGTGCTAATGCATAACGCATGACCTGTCAAGCACAGCACGGCTATTAGGATATCGTCAATAAACCATATTTTGTGTGGTGAATTACACATGCAATTAAGACTCGTTTAAAGAAGCACCCAGGCCCAGTGCAAGTAATCATATATTTTATAATATTTTATGCAATAAAACACCATATGTTGGGCTTTTTAAAATGATATGTCCGTAGTTATGCAGAATCAGAATATGAAATGCACATCAATTACCTTGTCAAAGGATTTCCGCTAAAATCTGCTACTTGGAGGGTTTTACAGTATGAAATGCTTTCAGGGAGTTCCATGATGTCTGTGAGGAAAAAGAGGAAACAGATGTAATACACTTACAACAAGAAAAAGCAAAACCTCGAGAGCTGCCCATTTTAAGGCATCATTGGGACACTTCCAACATGAAGGCAGAGATATCATTTCCCCATCTAGCTCAACATTATACATTGTTGTACTTCGTAGAGCGTTGTTGGCGATCTGTCACTGCACGACTTCACCAATTCTTGTGGATTGTTTTTAAACAAATTCAATTTAATTTACAAAACCACATCTTGTAGACTAACGTTTAATCGAGGATTAGGGGGCAACCCTATTAAAAACAAGAGTGAACTATTGATATGAATCGACATTTATGTTTATTGCGATCTACATATTTAAAGTCCCCCTGTAGTCAATTTTATCTTTTAAAACTCTTTGATCATTAAAATTACATATTTAAACGTTTTTTCCTTGAAAAAAAATTATTCATGTCCTAAAATATCTTGAATGTAACTCCGACACCCTTGCCTCATTTAGTATGCACGGTTCTATGAATATGCAAATGAACCCCGCCTCCACTCACTCACTCAGCTCAGAGATCCACTGGTTGACAATCACACGTTGATCTGATTGGTTACAAGGTAGTTTGTGACGTCAGAAACACCAGCGATTTCAAAGCGTGTTTTTGAGACTGTCTTTGGTTCACTGCAGTTTTAAGGAGAAAATACTCAGCAATGCTGTCGACTTATGAATTTACATATGGTTTGTCTTAAAGCATATTAAAAACACCACATAGACACATAAACAACATTAAAAGCTGGATTTTCACCACAGGGGGGCTTTAAGGAGTTTGAGAGCATTGGGAAACTGACTCTATGTCATTCGCAGTGCTTCATGTACGTGGTCAGCAATGTCCACTAAAAAAAACCCTTTCTTGAGACCAGCGTATTATTTCAATTGTTTTTACATACTTAACATATCAGCAGCATTTCACGCTCATCACCATAGACATAATATAGAGATAGACGCCCTATCGACCCCTACACTTTCTCTATATTATGTCTATGCTCATCACTGTCACTTTTTACCCAGCCGTCCAATCACAGTGGAGGAGGGGCGGGACCAAACTGGCCAACGGTCACATCCTGATTGTACAACGACAACAACCAAAACAAATAATTTAAAACAAGGCCCAGAGCAAGTATGTCACATTGTGTATCGTGTATTTTTCAGCATAACTTTTGTCTTTCTGTAGCTTGATATAGAGAGCTATACTACTCTAGATCACCTTTCTCTTTCAGTTTACTCTGTTTTCAAAACTTCAAAGCTCATCAACTTTTTTTGTTCATTCTTGAATTGAACTTTTGCCTGTTTGGGTGATTACATTAACTGTTTTGGCCTGGTGTGTGATCACCCATTAATTTTGTTAAAAGAAAGAGAAACGTGTAAAGATCTAGCCTTCAAGATCAAAGCGCTACAGATCATTGACAAATATCTTTTTGTGTAAAAAGTTGTAATCTGAGTTTTCATCAGGAATTTCAATGCTGAACATGATTCAATAAAAAATTAGTTGAACTAATGTGGTCTGACAGCTTCAACATAAGCATATCCCATCGATCGACGACCTCGCAGCTCACAGGAGGTCCGTCTTTACACGTTTTTTTCTAAGTCAAACGCACAGAGAAACTGAATGGGATTTGTACTTGCAGAAGCCACTGTTGCTCTGGTTGTTGCTATGTGTGCAGTGGACAGACAGCAAGGTAGCTCACAAGGGTTTGGAAAATAGCCAATATTTCAAGAATTTATGTGCCTGCCATAAAAATGTGCTGTAACTAAGAGAGATCAGAGTTCAACTAGAATATGTCGTCAATTTATAAGGCAGGCACTTCCCAGGTGAGAGCATAAACTGTTCTTAAAGGGACAGTTCACCCAAAAATGAAAATCTGTCGTCATTTATTCACGCTCATGTCATTCCAAATATATATACAGTCAAACCAAAAATTATTCAGACACCAGATATAATGTTTGATATTGTTTTACTAGTGTGTGCAGGACACTATAGTTCATTTATGTAAGCGAGGTAAACTGTGACATATTATACCCAAACATTCTTCATACAGTGACTACCAGTGACATTTATAAACATTTGGAACCAAATATTATTCCGACACTTTGAGCTGATCATGTTTTGCTGAAGTGTTTTGTCTTTAATTGCTAATGCTCTTTTTACACACAGACTGAACAAAATGAAGCATTGCTTGGTGATTGGTTGAGCTAAACTGGTATTATCTAATGGTGTAGTTAAATTTAACAGCTGACAGATATTCAACATAATTCATGTGTGAGACAGTCTAACAGAAGAATGGACAAAACCAGTGAAACATCAACTGATCTGATAACTCTGAGTAATATTGTATTACCATTTTCTAAACTAAAGCGAATAAACTGTGATAATGTTGAAGGTGTTTGAATACATTTTGGTTTGACTGTATATTTTAAAGAACAATGGGGCCAAATCAATATTCGACCCCATCGACTTTCATTGTATGAACCATAAAAACAACAATCATTTTTTTGAAATATCCTCTCTGGTGTTCATAGAAGAAAGTCAGTCATACAGGTTTAGAGAAACATGAAGGAGAGCAATTGATGGCAGAATTATAAGCTTTTTATGAAATATCCCAGTGCATTTAAAACCACGAGACACCACAAACCAAGAAGTCTAGTTTTAAAAATGGTGCTTGAACAAATACAGTAAAAATAGCCGAAATGAAAACTAAATCTCGGGCGTGGATACGCTGGGAATCACTATGACCGGCGCTGAAACGTCGTGTAATTGCTGAGCACAGAAAACCAGCAGCTGAAATATACTGGGCGTATGCTGGAAGTGTGTGGGAAGGGCAAGACACACACGAGGCCAAAGTTTCTCACACACACGTACAGTAATTAAACAGTGGTCTGATAGACCAGAGAGCTTCTCACCGTTCCTGGAGATGTCGAGCTCTACGAGCAGGTTGAAGTTCGCTATATCCCCCGGCAGCCGCTGGATCTCATTGTCGCTCAGGCCAAGTTTTCTAAGCCTAGTCAAATTGAAAAATGGCTGAAACAGAGAAAGAAACGACAATTAGTTCAGATTAGCGACACACAATCATCAATACATGGTGCAATATAGTTGTCAAGTCAAGTCAGCTTCATTTATATAACGCTTTTTATAATACAGATTGTTTCAAAGCATCTTTACAGTGATAACGGGACAATAATGCAACAAAGTTACAGCAGATCTAGAAGAAAATAGTGTCTTAGTCCAGCTTAAGTAAGTTCAGTGATGGTTCATTTCTGTTGTAAAATGTTATTAATTTAGTTCATATATATGGAGAAAACGGTGATGTCATCGTCCAGCTCAGTTCAGTTCTCATATAATGGTGTCAATGCAGACAGATCAATAATATTGATGAATATTAAATGTTAAATGTCCCAACTAAGCGAGCCGAAAGCCAAAGGTGACAGTGGCAAGGAACCAAAACTAACAAGTTGTGTTATAGCCAATATTGTCTGATTGAAGGACTAGTGTTTGTGTGATGCTTTGACCTTTAAAGGGTTTGATCTCCCAAAAATTAAAACTGTCATTTTCTCACCCTCATGTTTTTCCAAACTGTAGGACTTTTCAGATTGTTTTATTTTTGTCCATGCAAAGAAATCAGTTACCACCACCATCAGTTTAGTTACCACCATTGGTCCTACTTTATATTATGATTCTTTAACATTGCACTTATGTATAAAAAAAGTATTATTTGGTACAATGCTTACATTTGAAATACATACATATATAGTTTTGAGGGGAATGTGGGTAAGGTTAGGACAGGTTTGCTGGTGTGGACAGGTTTAAGTGTGGGTTAATGGGTAAGGTTAGGACAGGTTTGCTGGTGTGGACAGGTTTAAGTGTGGGTTAATGGGTAAGGTTAGGACAGGTTTACTGGTGTGGACAGGTTTAAGTGTGGGTTAATGGGTAAGGTTAGGACAGGTTTACTGGTGTGGACAGGTTTAAGTGTGGGTTAATGGGTAAGGTTAGGACAGGTTTGCTGGTGTGGACAGGTTTAAGTGTGGGTTAATGGGTAAGGTTAGGATAGGTTTGCTGGTGTGGACAGGTTTAAGTGTGGGTTAATGGGTAAGGTTAGGACAGGTTTGCTGGTGTGGATAGCTTTAAGTGTGGGTTAATGGGTAAGGTTAGGACAGGTTTGCTGGTGTGGATAGCTTTAAGTGTGGGTTAATGGGTAAGGTTAGGACAGGTTTGCTGGTGTGGACAGGTTTAAGTGTGGGTTAATGGGTAAGGTTAGGACAGGTTTGCTGGTGTGGATAGCTTTAAGTGTGGGTTAATGGGTAAGGTTAGGACAGGTTTGCTGGTGTGGACAGGTTTAAGTGTGGGTTAATGGGTAAGGTTAGGACAGGTTTGCTGGTGTGGATAGCTTTAAGTGTGGGTTAATGGGTAAGGTTAGGACAGGTTTGCTGGTGTGGACAGGTTTAAGTGTGGGTTAATGGGTAAGGTTAGGACAGGTTTGCTGGTGTGGACAGGTTTAAGTGTGGGTTAATGGGTAAGGTTAGGACAGGTTTGCTGGTGTGGACAGGTTTAAGTGTGGGTTAATGGGTAAGGTTAGGACAGGTTTGCTGGTGTGGACAGGTTTAAGTGTGGGTTAATGGGTAAGGTTAGGACAGGTTTGCTGGTGTGGATAGCTTTAAGTGTGGGTTAATGGGTAAGGTTAGGACAGGTTTGCTAGTGTGGACAGGTTTAAGTGTGGGTTAATGGGTAAGGTTAGGACAGGTTTGCTGGTGTGGACAGGTTTAAGTGTGGGTTAATGGGTAAGGTTAGGACAGGTTTGCTGGTGTGGACAGGTTTAAGTGTGGGTTAATGGGTAAGGTTAGGACAGGTTTGCTGGTGTGGATAGCTTTAAGTGTGGGTTAATGGGTAAGGTTAGGACAGGTTTGCTGGTGTGGACAGGTTTAAGTGTGGGTTAATGGGTAAGGTTAGGACAGGTTTGCTGGTGTGGACAGGTTTAAGTGTGGGTTAATGGGTAAGGTTAGGACAGGTTTGCTGGTGTGGACAGGTTTAAGTGTGGGTTAATGGGTAAGGTTAGGACAGGTTTGCTGGTGTGGATAGCTTTAAGTGTGGGTTAATGGGTAAGGTTAGGACAGGTTTGCTGGTGTGGATAGCTTTAAGTGTGGGTTAATGGGTAAGGTTAGGACAGGTTTGCTGGTGTGGATAGCTTTAAGTGTGGGTTAATGGGTAAGGTTAGGACAGGTTTGTAATTAGAACAACAGTGTAATTATAGTCAATATGCAGTTACACTTACAGTACAAGCAGGTTTTTTAATTTATTTAAGTACATTGTGAAAAAATAAGTGCATTGTATCAAATTATTAATTAAACTGTTAGTACATAGTAGTTTAAAACACATATAAAATGTGTCCCCAACATTCTTCAAAATATATTTTGTGTTCTCCAGAAGACTTGCATACAGGTTTGGAATAACGAGGGTAAATAAATAATGCCGTAATTTAAATATTTTGGCTGAATCTCCAGCTTATTGAATTAAAAAAGATGATGGAAACGCCAAGATGCGCCCAAACTACCATAACATCCACATCAAAGACTAATGGGATGAAAACATGGGATGGAAATGGTGGAAATATGAGATGGTTAATGTCTTCTAATGATGAGAAGTTTAATTGACAACTTTGGACGGAAACATGGAATACTAGATTATTACATAATGAATATTAGGCACTGTTTAATACAGACTTTTTTTTTTATAATAAAAGGGAACAAGTTGTCATCGTTGTCTCATAACCATTACACTTAGCATGTAAATGTGCCGCTCATTTATCATCTAGCATGAATAATGACTTTACATTATCTATTCAATATTGTGAAAAAACATTGTAGGTCAAGTCGAGTGCAATGCATTGTGGGGTTCACGCAGTACGCTGCACATGTAGTGGGTTATTCCTAGCATACAGAACATTACTATACTACAACTGCAGAGCGGTACATGAGAGGATGATATTCTAAACATTCCCTATGCATTATGGGTAATTCTGATGCTCTACTGACTCATATTTGAGTATTGCTGATGTGCTGGTCTAGAAACACAAGAAACTCCCCATGCAAACGTGGTACAAACCGAACCGAGTGTCCCACAATCCATTCACACAAACACACAAAACTAGTTAAAAAGGTTAGCAATTACTAATGTCCAGTGGCCTGGCAAAAGCAGCTCAGTGTGTGGCTCTCTGTGATGTAATCTGCTATTCATGTGTCTCTGACCTACTTGTTGAGTTCCTCCCACCTCTCGCTCGCACCATGGAGGATGCTGGGAAAACTGCATGTAAGCACCCCGTAAAACAGCACAATCAGATGAAGGCCTTCAGAAACTATCAGCTTCTCTTCAGCAACTTCAAGACACAATCCAGAAACTTATCCTGTCGTATTCAAACCTTACAGACAAACTTTTTCAATCCTTAATTACACAGACAAAGGGAATCATTAATAAATGTAACATTCTGGTTCCGCCTCCAATGATTCTATTAAAGCGGATTTCTAATGCTATTTCATGCATTCTGACTTATTACACGGCTCTGTGGAATGCTTGATTCTGATTGGTCAATCGCACCATCCAGCGGTGTGAGAACCTCTGAGAACAGAAACACAGGCTCATCGGGTCACTGAAGTCAGCAGCGCTAGGAACAGTTTTTCTTTGTGGAAGTTTTGCATTTGATGAGCTAATAAAATTTTCAAACTCAGTAAAATCAATATTTTGTGTACAGTTATTTAATTATGCCATCCAGTATCGTGACTCGCTCTCTCTCGTTTCATACAAACGCAGCGGCGGCCATTTTGTGACTATTGTTTTGTACACTGCTGAATTACGAGATACAAACAGGTGCGATTTTAAAACAGTTTATTCTGAAATCAATATCTCTTACCGCCATCATTATTTATGTGGTGAAATGCTGTGTAATAAGTGTTATGAATGACTGTAAACCGTATCTCTTAAATGTCCGTCTAGTTTGATCTTGCCGCTGAAACTGCTCTTCTCCGCGGACACTTTGTGTTTAAAGACCTAATAAAATATCTCAACTCAGATTAATATTTCGTGTCTAATTATTTACTTATGTGGCAAGTGTCCGTGTAATAAGCGGGATAATGTACATCCAGCCAGTTGTTATCTCAGAATAAACCCCCTTCAGGTGTGTGTTTGTGTGTGTGTGTGTGTGTGTGTGTGTGTGTGTGTGTGTGTGTGTGTGTGTGTGTGTGTGTGTGTGTGTGTTATCTCAGAATAAACCCCTTCAGGTGTGTGTGTGTGTTATCTCAGAATAAACCCCTTCAGGTGTGTGTGTGTGTGTGTGTGTGTGTGTGTGTGTGTGTGTGTGTGTGTGTGTGTGTGATCTCAGAATAAACCCCTTCAGGTGTGTGTGTGTGTGTGTGTGTGTTATCTCAGAATAAACCCCTTCAGGTGTGTGTGTGTGTGTGTGTGTTATCTCAGAATAAACCCCTTCAGGTGTGTGTGTTATCTCAGAATAAACCCCTTCAGGTGTGTGTGTGTGTGTGCCAAATACACTCCTTCAGGATTCGTATAAGTTTCGGAACGTTTTTTTCAGAGTATGGCCCTGTATGATGTCATACAGGGCGTAATTCCTTGTATGGGCACTTCTCCCAGAAGAGCGCGCACACACACACACACACACACACACACACACACACACACACACACACACACACACACACACACACACACACACACACACACACCAGCCAGAGCGAGAGCAAAAGCAACGCCCATCAACGTGCTTCGTTCGGGTTCCGGAAGCCGTCGGTAGCGCTGCCATTTTGTTTTTAGACCACGAAATCAACAATGTCACCAAAGAAGTGTGTTTTTGGTTGTGAGGGAAAGATAACCTTATTCCGCTTCCCAAAGAACCAGCGTCAGGAGAACAGTGGATGCAGTGTGTTTTTCCGGGTCAGCAACGGAGTTGTGCAAGTGTGTTTGTTTCTTCCCGGCATTTCGGTGACAAATGTTTTATAAACGAGGCCCAGTTCGACGCGGGATTGGCAGATCGTTTGAAAATGAAAGATGGAGCGATTCCAGCGATAAAATATCTCCGTCATGAGTCGGAATTGCAGGCGGTAACGAAGTAACATCAGATGCCTGTGTTTTGTTGCCAATCGGCGCGTACGTGAATATAATCAGGGTTTGAAATTAACTTTTTCGTCCAATTTGGCAACTAAATCTTTAAGTTACCGGCCATAAAAATAAATAAAGAAAGAAAGATTCTATAACTTTTGGCAAAAGTTCCCACTTTTTGGTGTTTTCGTACCACATGAGCTTGGGAAGATTTGACTTATTGGAACGCTTTTTGGGCGGAGCTAAAGCTGTTTACACGACATTGTTTTAAAAACGTACAACTTTTTATGCGTTTTGGCCGTTCATTTACACGACAACAGTGTTTTGGGTGCGTGGAAACACAAACAGGGTTCTTGAAAATGGTCTCTGTGTAAACAACAAAAATGTGAATCTCTGGAAATGATGACGTCATGCACATGGTATTACGTGTTCAGTTTATAGTGTTTCATCGCCATCTACTGGCCTGGCAGCAGAAGACAACGAGACTCTGTCTAACCCAGCACAATAGGAACTACCAGCAACACACACTTTACATATACTCCATGAACTAACATACAGAATGCTAATATTAACGGCATTTACCTGTCGCCTTTATCTGCGCCGTTGTGTTTCAGGGCTGGGTATCGATTCAGATGTCCCGATTCAAAAGATCTCAATTTGATTCAATTAATTCAAGAAAAGAATAAAATAGTTTTTTTTTTTTTTGACCCATGTATTCTTGTATTGTAATAAATAAGGTTATGACACCCAATATTTTTGATACCAGCAAAATATAACAATTCTCAATTTCAATTGCGATCCCACAGCTAAAACTACTAATATACATTTCAAAGATAATTAAAGACAAATAAACATTCATTAATAAAACAAGAACAAATAATTAAACTACAAGCAATAGCACAAATAAATAAATACAAAAGAACAAAGATACAAACTAAATAAACAGTGCTTTTCAGATCTAACAGTAGTTTTCAGGTACAGAAACTGAATAAAGTAATCAAAATGTAAAATAACACTGCATAGAATCTTCACTGTACAAATTAAAGGTTAATCCTTATTAAAATTACAGAAACGATATTCAGTGAAGAGCAGAGAGTGATTTCTGTGTCTTTTGTAGTTTGATTAACATTAAAATAGCAGCAGGAATATTAGGCTACTGTCGCTTTAAGACTAATGCACGGATCCAATATAATGATACACATGCGTTCTTTCTCTACTGTTCACTTACGACATGACCGGATAGGTTTACTCGGATACTCACAAAGGGCATTTTGAGATAAATCTGTGTGAATTTGTCCGTTTAGGCGCAAAGAGACATGAAAGAGAATTCATTTTTATTTGTCTGGTATCGCGCAAGGTAGATAAGATGACGACCAATTATAGTATATATTATAATAGGCTAGTATAACGGTTATATTATTAACTAGTGTTGGGGAAAGTTACTTTTAAAAGTAATGCTTTACTCCCTAAAAAAAAAAAAAGTTATTAATCTATCATTATTTTACTTTTAATTGATCGTAATGTGTTGCATTACTTTTTCTCACCTGTGCTCTGCTTGCGTTGGTTAATAAAATAAAAAAAAGACAAAAAAAATAAAAAAAGGATCTCAGATAGCCTAATTTGTTGTAAATTTAAAAGTAATGTACTTTAGTTACTTGAAAAAAGCAATCGGATTAGTGATTACATAACATTACCCTAACACTGTTAATAACTATATTAGTAAATGTAACATTTGAGTATATCAAAACATTATGTTTTAGTAATGAGTTTAAATACCTTTAGATTAAAGGTGGATTGCTCCAATATTTCTTTGTCTTATTGTCTGATGAAGGGCTGTGCTGCTGGAAACATCATATTGTAATGTTCTGGTGAGCCCAATAATTTTGCTGTTGTGGGAGCAACAAGCTGACTTTGTATTGTATTGTTTTGTCCTAGTGTGTAAAATTTCATGTTTTGCATAACCTTGCTTGTTTGAGTCCATTCTGCTTCACAATAATAGGACCTGCTTTTTCACAGTCCATATAAGAGTGCATTAGTGCCCGATACCCATCCACTTTTTCAGTGTTGGTTCCGGAAGTGTTTTTTTTTTCCAATAGGGATTAAAAAAAATAAAAGTCTTCACTAAAGTGTTAGAAGCATAAACCAAAACAAACAGCTTAGAGGTAAATCACAGCACAAAAAAAAAAAATAATAAGGCACAAGACTATGCACTTAAACTGCTTTAATGAGGGGAAGAACTACAATCCCAAAAGCACTGCGAATCAAATTGTTGAATACAATGGAGAAATTTAAAACTATTAATTTAAAGTGGTTGATCATATCTATTGAAACAATATATTTTAAGTGTATTACAAAATATGCACTTACAAAAGGTTTGGTTATAATTGGAAAATTTTCTGTACAGCATCATGGGTAATGTAGTTTTTCACCACAAATTAAATGCGATTATAAAAAAAAAAAAAAAAAAAAGGTTCAAATAATGCGGGCTAATGGCAAAAACCACCAAATAAACTTGGATTGAGGAGAAAATATATATATATTTTTTATTATTCCAGTAAGATTTACAACTGTGTTGGACATCCAGCAGAGAACGGTGTGAAATTGACTTCAAAAACTGACTGCTCTTTGAGTTCCATGCAATAAATGAAAAAATGCATTGCGTTTCACAGAGCATTTCAGACACAGTCTGCCAAAGCATCTGAAGACCTTCATGGTGATTTACAGGAAGCCACAAAAAAGGGGAGCCATTTTGGATATCATAGTGTAAAAAAATAAATAAAAAAATGTGCAAATAATTTTATATGACTCAACTTGCATGGACAGATATAGAAATTGATCTCTTAAATTATAAAAAAATTAAGTCTTATTAATTCCACTTATGCCGTCCCAACCCTGACCTTTACTTTTTACTTTCTTCCATTAAACACAGAAAAAAAAGAATATCAAAGCTTCTCATTACAATATAACACAACTGGATGATGATTGAATTACACTGCCAAGCACTTTGAAGTTATACAATAGCTTTGTAGGAGGAAAAGCACAAAATGTAAGTTTTGTGCACAGATAATCATCCTCTCTGCTATGGATCATTTAAATTACACTGGTATTCAGGTACAGGCATTAAGGTGGTTTATAGTACCTATCGCACAGTTACCATTTTATTTATTTACACAGGGAATTATCCAAGTTAATGTCTGTAAATTACGGAGTGCCACAAGGCTCTGTTTTAGGCCCTCTTCTATTTTCAATATTCATGCTGTCCCTATAATATTCATGCTGTTAGTTAGTTTCCACTTTTAGTTTCCATTAGTTTCCACTGTTGTCCTGACGATACTCAGTTATATTTCATCATGACCAGATGAAATCTCTAAGTTGACAGAGTGTGTTAAAGATATAAGACTAATATTATTTACTGGACCAAAAACCTGTACATAGAATCTCTTTGCATGTCGAAGGATTTACTGTTACTTCATCATCCACAGTTAAAGGAACACTCCACCATATTTTGAAATAGGGCTTATTCACCTTCTTTCCTACATTTAGATAGGTGGGCAAATGCATTTTTGTCTCAGTGCATGCATTGTTTTAGTTTGACAGGGTCGGCGCTAGCTTAGCTTAGCATAATGAATGGAATCCTTTGTTGCCAGCTAGCATGTCCTGAGTAAAAGTGATATATAAAAAAAACAACAACACCTAATTACTTCTTGTGGCTTGAATATTTCACAACAAGAACAAATAGCGATGCAGATTAACACTAGGCGATTTCTTATGCAGATATTGACTTGGGACTATATTAGGGGGAAGCACAGGCGAAGCACTGCTACTTGAGCACAGAGATATCAAGCCCAAGTAGCAGTGCTTCGCCTGTGCTTCCCCCTAATATAGTCCTTAATATATAAGTCAATATCTGCCTAGGAAATCGCCTAGTGTTAATCTGCATCGCTATTTGTATACTTGTTGTGAATACGCAGGTCACAAGAAGTAATTAGGTGGGTTTTTTTTTTTTTTATATATCACTTTTACTCAGGACATGCTAGCTGGCAACAAAGGATTCCATTCATTATGCTAAGCTAAGCTAGCGCCGACCCTGTAAAACTAAAACAATGCATGCACTGAGACAAAAATGCATTTGCCCACCTATCTAAATGTAGGAAAGAAGGTGAATAAGCCCTATTTCAAAAAACGGTGGAGTGTTCCTTTAAAGAGCTGGATGTTACATTACACACTAATACACAGCGACTCATCTTTCATAGGTTACAAAAACAGCTTTCCACCTCAGAAACATCACTAAGCTCTGGAACATGTTATCTATTTCTGATGCACAAAAGATAGTACATGCATTCATGACCTCTAGACTAGATTACTGTAATGCATTACTAGGTGATTGTCCTGCATCCTCAATAAACAAGCTACGGCTAGTCAAAAATTCAGCTGCTCGAGGGACATATTGTTTACAAGTTGCTTTACTGACGTCATTCCGCGATTAAACCACAGATTGAGCGATTACATGAGACGATTCATTTCAGCACGTTGTACTGTATCTTTCAACATTCCTTTTGATGTCATTTTTGTGATTTATTGGGTGGGAGAGGTGTAACATATAATGTTTGGTGAAGTTTTGTTCATGTATCAATTGAAAACAGATTGAAAGATTTTGAGGAAAACGTTCTTCAAACGAGACTTCAATGGGGTCCAACAGGTTGAAGGTCCAAATGTGAGTTTCAGTGCAGCTTCAAAGTCTCGACACGATCCAGCCGAGGAATAAGAGTCTTATCTAGATAAACCAGCGGACATTTCTAAACAAAATAAACATTTATATACTTTTTAACCACAAATGCTTGTCTTGCACGTCCACGACTTCACCCATAACGTAATCATGTTCGTGACGTAGTCGGAAACTGTAGAGTAGGGTGAAAAACTACATCTCATTTTCTCCTCCAACTTCAAAATCGTCCGACATCGTTGTTTTACCTTTTATTTATTTAAATTTATTTGGTAAATGGCGTTTGACTTTGTCTTTGCACGTTCTCTTTGTAAACACCGGGTCTGTTCTTCCTCCTACATCACGCTTGACCTTTCAACCTGATTACGTAATGCGTGTCGCATCACAGCTAGTGCAAGACCAGCATTTGTGGTTAAAAGTATATAAGTGTTTATTTATGTTATAAAATGACTTATGGTTTGTCTAGATAAGACTAATATTCCTCGGCTGGATCGTGTCGAGACTTTGAAGCTGCACTGAAACTCACATTTGGACCTTCAACCCGTTGGACCCCATTGAAGTCACTATATGGAGAACAATCCTGGAATGTTTTCCTCAAAAACCTTCATTTCTTTTCCACTGAAGAAAGACAGACATGAACATCTTGAATGACGTGGGGGAGAGAAAATGATCAAGAAATGTTAATTCTGAAGTGAACTAATCCTTTAAGAATCAACATCAATTCATTAAAATGAGAATCAAGAAATCAATATTTTCAAACCAGTCCTAGTTTTGTATTTTTGTTTGATAATATTCCAACATAATAACTGGAGAAACAGCAAGAAATCAATGTGACTGCCATCAGACATCCTCGAAAAGACAAAATTATTCATTCAACTGCACTTGACCACCTAATCTGACCTTCAGAAAGCTAACTAACCCCGTAACCAATGAAACGAAACAACCAGAACCACAAACAGGCCATTATCAAAAAGAGAAGAACAGAAATGCTACTCTTCTTGTTTTCTGGTCCCTCTTCTCACTCTGTAATAAACACATCAGGGTAGCACAGGAAGAAAACATCGTCTACACAATAGACACACAGAAACCTCCCAGACTGCAACAGGTACGGCACACAATAGAGCTCTTTAGACTCAGAAGTTCACACCACATTCATCTCGATACTTCCGTTACGATGGCTGCTATCGTTTATAAAAGGTTTAGGAATGAAACCAGCAATCTATGAGAGGACAAAACCATCAAGTGGTATTGGCGTGTTATTGGGCGGATACATTGACAAACCGGCCGCTGAGGCGTAAAACTGAACCCGTTCTTCCAGTTCATGAACCCTCCTCCAGCCTTCAGCCCGCTAATACAAGTTTACATTAACCTTTTTAAACCCCTCGGTCAATATTTGAAGCCTGATTGGAATCAAACACAGTTAGACCCAAAGCTAACAATAACCTTACGAATCCAAGAAGATACACATTAGGCAACATCAGCTACATTTTTAATACAAAAAAAAAAAAAAAAGTATTTGCTTGAAAATTTTCCTTTACCTTTTTTTTTATTTTTATCTCTTATCATTCTTAAGAATTTCGCATGTCATTTTTACCCATTTACCATATTAAAAAACTAGAGATGGCCATCAATCGGAATCTGCCTATTTTTGCTCCAAGCACACGATTGGTTTTTAGTCGGGTATATCGTGTCACAATATATCACAATAAAAAAATTCAACAATATGTATCGTGGATAGTGACAATATGTATTGTGTATATTTCACCCAAAATAAAAATTACAGTGAGTTTTCAGTTTTATAGTGTCAGTACTACATTAATCTGCTATATACTGTATAATGTTGAATATAATGCATAATAATGCAATGGGGGAATATTTGTGTATCCTAATAATGCCAAATGTCTTAAGTTACCAGTAAAAAGTGTCCGACATTATTTTAATTATATCTAGTCAGTAAAAGAGTGAAAGCATATTCATCCAAGATTTTCAATTTCAGAATCATGAATATGTTTATTCTGGTGTCTCTATTGTCCTGTGCTTTGGGTTTCCAGCACCAAGTCCAAGCCTATTCACTTACACACACAATGTAATACCAAATTTAGCATTGCAATAGCAGTACTTTTTGTTAACCTTATATCGTATGTCTTGGAGTATCGCAATAATATGGTATCGTGAGTTCAGTATCGTGATACCGAATCGTGACATGAGGCTGTCGTTACACCCTTAGTTTTTAGTTTTATATTTTGGCTGATCTCTATTTCAGGACTTGTACGCAAACTATTGCGATAATTTCTCAAAATGTTATTTGTGTGGGAAAATATTACAAAAGTCTGTAAACAGACCAGAGATGGGACACGCAAAAAGAAGAGGAGAGCACAGAAAATACTGGACCAGGCACAGCAAGCTCAGTTCCCACGCTTAAAGTACTGGAAAACAAATATGAATATTGAATTGGGGGTGTGGGGGCTTACATTAATGTATCGCTGAAGTCTTCAGTGCTCCTCTTACTTCCGTATATTGCCTATAAAAGTAGTGTTTATAAGTGCAATTGTGTACGAAATCACTGCTGTTCCATAAGCGCCACCTACTGTCAGAGAGTGAATTTGCATTTTCATTCAATCCGCCAATTTCAATCTGCCGTTTAAGTTTTGAGCAGGTATGTTTATGTAGCATCATTTGAAAATGACAAATCATGATCATGACTACAGCAGGAATGGTGAGAGAACATTGTGCTTGGTACATTTTTCCTCTTCAAACCAAACTTGGGTCTTTTAGCTGATAACGTTTAAATCCCGCTTGGCTATCGCTCTTCCCATAATGCATCAGGTCAGTCGACGGAGAGAAGACGGTCTTTTGTGCCTGTTTGAACACATTCGACCACACGAGCGCCGTCTACGCTATGAAAGCAATCCGGTCGGATGTGTTTTCCACTACCTCTGGAAGTGGCTGAAAGTGGACGAGCTCAAAACGTTTTAGACCCTGTTTACACCTGCATTTAGTGTGATCCGATCCACCAAAACCCATCTTAATACCAGGAGGCCTTAGGAATACTAACACAGACTGTTTAATGCAGCTCAGAGGTGGCATCATTTACACTGCAACTGCATAAATAATGCTGTGAGAATAATGTTAATATTGAAATAAATGATACTTTAAAACATGAAAAGTCAGCAAATGACTCTTAACGAGTCATCCATGCAACCAGTTCCTTCGAACGGCTGATTCATACGGGAACAATGCTAGTGACTCCCTGTGTCTGAACAGGCCTGTCTTATTCTCACATATCTAAGTACAAAAATGTATAAAGAAAGTAGGTGAAAAGTCCCAGATGACCTACTACTTCCACCAAGAGTCTGAAATGCGAATCTGATGGACATTTCTCAACGCATTACAAGTCGGCTGTGGCTTTGTTTGACAAATCGTGTCTAAATCTTTATCTGATAATATTAATTTCGTGTTTGTTTAACTGCTGTATAAAACCAATATCAGATATCACATTCGCAGTCATGCTGATATTCCGGAAAAACGGCCTTCTTGCACATGATAATGATATCAAATTAAGGGGAAAAAAATCATTTTTGCCCACATGTTTAGAATTTTCAGGGCATTTTAGCTCCATTCTAATAGGCTTTATGTGTTTGTTTTTACAAGGTGAGTGGCATAATGTCAGTTCACACACTGGTAAACCATTACAACATTATCACAGATGATATATCTCACATAACAGCCCTACTCGAACCCTGTATTCAACATAACAAAGGATTAGCAAAGTGTTCTGAGAGAGCAATGATGCAGACCAGCATCAGACCCAGTCTGTATCTGACTCGGACCAACAGGCACTGGTTTCCCCCACACATTTCTTTCGTCACGATTAACTCTCCTCACAGCATTCCTCACATTTCAGGCCAAACAAGTCTCAGATTCCAGGAAATCTCCACGATAAGAGCATTCACATATAAACCGACAACAAACAGGCTTTAAGACATGGTTTTCCCACCTCTTCCCAAGCCCATCTTAATAACCTCAGAAAGAGACAGTCTAAACTCTACGCTTTTGGCTTTGATTTTGACTCTTATACTCTCGTATACTCTCAATATACACTACTGAGATGTTTATATTTGTTTCTGGAGACTCTAGAGAAAACTATTGCTTGCTCTCTAAACAAAAGTCCTACTTGATTGACTTTGCCAAACAAACGGAGATGTCAAACAGGTTGAGAGCACATTTTACAGGAATGGCAATCATTCAGAGCATTCAGAGGCTGTGTTTGGTTAAACATACACTTACACCCTCAGATGGAGTATTTTGAGAACATTTCTAAGTTTCAAAAAGGATATTATTCCATATTATCATGTATTATCGACATATTATTGTTAATTCACTGACAAATTCAATCTCCACAAACCACTGTGACCACTGAGCTTTTGTGAAGTAGATCTATTAATTTCATAAAAGATACAACTCTAAAAAGAATAAATCATTAACCAATTGGATTTTGCCAATTTCCTCAGGAACTGGATGAACATGCCAAAATAATAAGTGAACAATTTCTCACACAAAACTATTGTTTACTGTCAGATACAGCACCGTACAATAAAAGTTACACTTCACTCTTACTAAAAGGTTCAAAAGGGTTTTTCACACCAACGCCACAGAAAAACCTTTCAGTAAACAGTTCCTAAAAGAACCATTTTAATAATCTAAAGAATAGTTTTCCGCTATAAAGATCCTTTCGAGGAATGGGAAGTTTCCATAGATGTTAAAGTCCCCCTGTAGTCAATAATTGTATCCCTTAAAACTCATCTTTGATCACCAAAATGACATATTTAAACGTTTTTTTCCTTGAAAAAATTTCATCATGCCTTAAAATATCTTGAATGTAACTCGACACCCTTGCCTCATTTAGTATGCGTGGTTCTATGAATATGCAAATGAGCCCCGCCTCCACTCACTCACTCACTCACTCAGCTCAGAGATCCACTGGTTGACGATCACACGTTGATCTGATTGGTTACAAGGTAGTTTGTGACGTCAGAAACACCAGCGATTTCAAAGCGTGTGTTTGAGACTGTCTTTGGTTCACTGCAGTTTTAAGGAGAAAATACTCAGCAATGGTGTCGACTTATGAACTTACACATGCTTTGTCTTAAAGCAGATTAAAAACACCACATACACACATAAACAACATTAAAAACTTTAAAAGGGGGACTTTAAAAGAACCATTTTAATAATCTAAAGAATCCTTTTCCACTGTAAAGAACCTTTTGAGGAACGGAAAAGTTCCATAGATGTTCCCTTAAAAGTATTAATTGAACAGTCTACTTCAGAGACACTGGAAATCAAGGTAAACATGCTCAGACACGAATAGCTGATATCTGAATTCAGTGGTTCACGTGCTTCAACAATAAATGGTTAAAAATAAAAACCGGAATGCATTCAGTTCAAACACTCAGTCCTTGAAGGGAAAGTCTGATACGGAGCCAATTTACTGGCGTTTCATGTTTCCACATGTCCCTAATAAAACACAGCTTCAATGTTTTTATCCCAGCAAAGATACGGTGGAGACCAATAACAGCTTTTAACTAGACAGAATTAACAGCTACTAATTAGACAAAACTGCATATATCTGTGACCAGCAGAAGTTGTGTTGTTCTCTTTCCTCATGTCGGCCTCTTGTGTGAAAGAGAATTGATCATGTTCAGGCTCTGCTTTATCCCTGCATTCGAGTGTTTGATGAAACCGGCTCAAAGACTTTATCAAACACACTTTCGAGGGAAATACCCTGGAATTCCCTAAAACAAGATTATCCCTTCAAGAGAGCCCACACAGATAAGCTCAAGCGAGACTGAGTCGATAGTCTTTCATGTTTTATTGCCTTTGAAAGAGAAGCGCTGCATTTGATGGGCAAAGCATTTCATTGATCTGGAAGATTTAATTCATTACATGGCAAAAGGATCCCAGCGAGCGATGCTATCAGTGTATCTGCACTGCTTTAGAGCAAAGCAAACGTGTGCTTTTACAACCTCGCTGTTTTCCTCGTGTAATCTTTACTGCATCCTAGAAGTGTGATTCAAGTAAACGAGAGGGGAAAGGCTTTTTGAGTTGAGGTGAGGGAGTTTCATCATGGTTAGGGGCCTTTAAACCTGCATTAAGCCTGAAGAGTGTGTTGCTGGTTTTCTCCAGGAGGAGGAAGGCTCCAGTGTTGCACCACAGCTGAAAATAATCACATCTACACTTTCTCAAATGAGGAAAGCTCATTCATGTCATATTGCATGCTAATTTGTCAAATCGGATGGTTAATCACAATACGATATCGATTCTCAGAGCCACCGATACGATATTTTGCCGATACCTCAAAAAATTCAGTCATACAATTACGATTCGATTTGATTCCACATATTCTCAACAGATAACCAAAGTAGGGATGCACGATATATCGGCCACCGATATATCGGTATCGGCCGATATATGTTCATTTTCAATGTTATCGTTATCGGCCTGATAAGAAAATATGGCCGATATATTAAAGCCGATAAATAATGTATTATTTCCTTCAGCTGAGACTCTTCAGATACACACTGTTCAACATGATGGTTTTGAATTGCTTGAAATATGACTGGAATCACTTCAGAAAGGAAAATAATGTTTAGTGCAACATGTGCAGCGCAAATAGGCTGTTATAAAATTATAATGAGAAAATCATTATAATTGTGTTTGGGACATGGCTTTTAATGATGAGACTTTTGTTTCTGTAATCAGGCTCTCAAAATTATATTAAAAAAAAAACCTTGGATTTAGATTTATCGGCCAATATATCGGTTATGGGCTTCCAAATACAAAGAATTATCGGTTATCGGTATCGGCCAAAATTATCATATCGGTGCATCCCTAAACCAACTTACAAGCAATAGCACAAATAAATACAATAAAACAAGGTCACAAATTAAATAATCAGTGTTTTGCAGGTCTAAGAAGTTTTCAGACGGACGAGATGTGGAGAGTGTCAAAATAAAGGTGTCTCTTTAAAAAAAAAGTTAAATCGATACATCGTATCGTTAGTCATTTGATCGATATATTGATCCATATCGATGTATTGTTACACCACTATTTGTCAGTACTACCTCAAACTATTACTCTGAATCGCATAAGGAACTTTCGCACCGGAGGAACGTTTACATAGTTCCTATAGCTACTGGTGGAAGTCTCCGCTTTTGGCATGTTCACACCGTAGGAACTGGGAATGATTTTAGTTCTAGGAAAGCCTTTTTGGGGAACTCGATTAGCTCCTACTTCAGAGTAAGGGTTTAAACCAGCACTACCTTATGTGCCAGAGAAACAAGGGCGCCGCCATCTTTAGAATATTGTCTTTGAACTTCTGCTTTTGCAGTCGCTCTGTATCTCTCTATGGCGCTGCTGTCCAGGAGTAATTAGCTTTTGAAGTGGATTTACTTAATGTAAAGTTAACGAAAGTTATCATGAGGATTGTAATGTTTAAAGCAGATGTCTTAACAAATGTCAGTAGACCGGGAAGATTTTAAAACGAGCCGTTCATTCATAAATACGCAAGATCGCTGTGAAAATACAGACCGGAAGACAAAAGACAGCGAGCGCGGCGCTGAAAAGGGGCGGGGCTACAGAAGGTCAATAGGAACTACCAGTGAGGTAAGTGTACGCTGATTGGTCGAACGCATGCCAAACGAAACACCGGCACTCGGTGCTCCATGAACTTACTCCACGAACATCAAAGACAAACATCCAGAAGGCTAATGTTAACGTAATTTAACGTCGCGTTGTGTTCATTTCTCAGCCTTGATTATGTAGTATTGCAAGCTGCCTTCCTTTTTGCTCTTTAAATTGCAAAGCATAAATTACGTAAGGTTGGGAATCGAAAATTACTTGAGGTCAGGAATCGGAGACTTGTTATAAAATTTCGATTCCTCTCATCGATTCCTTTGTGTGCATATATATATGACTTTAAACCATTCCAGCGTGAGACTGTTTTCTGTTCTCATGTGTATCAGTGTATTGGATCCGTGCCACTCTTAAAGTGACAGCACTAATATTCCTGCTGCCGTCTCTGTAATAACACTGATCAAACACAAGACAGAGAGAAAATTCACTCGTTCTTGACTGAGTAACTTTTGTAACTATATTTTTAATGTATAATTTTATAAAGTGCAGTGTTATTTTACATTTAATTACAGTTTCTGTCTTCGAAAATATTAAAACACTGTTTAATACAATCGTATCTTTGTTCAGTTGTATCTATTTATAGGAATTGCTATTTTTTATTTGTTCTTTTTTTAATTATCGAGTGTTTACTTGTCTTTAAAGGTGCATTGCGCAAGTCTCTGAGTTTTTGCAGAACTATGCCCCCTCTGGCGGCAAGCGAAACTGCAGCCAGAAGTGTGCACGCTCACGGACAAAAGTTTTCTTTTTTTTATCTTACGTGGAGTTTGCGTTGGTGTTTGAAATGAACTACAAGCCGGTCTCTTAGAATCCATCTTCTACGGAGAATGGCGGCGAATACACAAACCTGCCAGACAGCCAGGTGAGCGTGCCGTGCAGTGGTGGACAGTAACGAAGTAAATGTAATTCGTTACTGTACTTAAGTAGCTTTTTTGCGTATCTGTACTTTACTGAAGTATTTAAATTTGGGAAGACTTTTACTTTAACTCCACTACATTTCAAAGTCAAATATCTTACTTTTTACTCTACTACATTTTCAAAATCAGTCGTTCCTTTCTATTTATGAGTGGATAAAAACTTAACTGGTCAAACGAGCCACCTATCACAGTAGCCTACAACGTGCACACTTTGTTTTGAACTTGCCTTGGTGGTATCTACTAAGCTCGAACCAGAGCCGTTAAATATGAGAGTTGCGACCATAGACAGTATATAAGAGGTTGCGACACACACGGCTTGTTCGACTTGAATCGGCGCTGCACAGACCGATCAGTTTATGACATCAAAGTATAGAGCGAAATCGCGAGAGCGATTGAAAAGCATACAGAGCCGTCTACTCTCTAATCGCTCTCGCGGTATTTTAATGTCATTCACCGATTGGTCTGTGCAGTGTGCCGTTTCAAGTCAAACAAGCCTACTGTGATCTCGCCGCCGCGCGGTCACGTGATTCGTGTAGCTCTCAATAGTTCCAAACAATTTGTGTTGCCAATAATTTTAAGCGGGGCAGAGAGCAGCAGCTATTATTGCAGCAATTATCGGTAAATACTGACGCATAATGAACATTGCTTATTACCTTGACACTAAAATTACTTGCATATAATAGCATTTTTTTTTTCTGAGGAGTAGCAGAAACACTGCATTAATACGTTTTGGTGTTTAATTTTGTAGGGAAATTGGCTGCTCCTGCTCCCATAATGTAGCGTGTATATATATATTCAATGGCATTGTGCAGGTTTATGTGAATGTATCATAACATTAGGATGTTTATAATTATGACCATAGACGCTTGTGAAAAATATGTACAGTAAATACTGTAAATGTATTATACCTTATGGGATCAGTCCCCTTCCGTCCAAAATTAAACACACAAAAAATGTATTCAATTCAAATATATATATATATATATAGACTAATTAATGTCATTTTATTAATAGATTGATATGCCAAGAGTGACAGAGTCTTCACGTAGACTGAGTTGAGCAAGAGTCTTGTGACAAAAATTATAATAGGACATTATAGCAATAAAACAAATCATAGTACTTGGATACTTAAGTACATTTGAAGGCAAATACTTTTGTACTTTTACTCAAGTGAATGTTTAAAGGCAGCACTTCTACTTTTACTTGAGTAATATTTTACCTTGAGTATCTTTACTTTAACTCAAGTACATGGTATGTGTACTTCGTCCACCACTGGTGCCGTGAACGCGCATGACGTCACGCCCAGTCTAAAATTCCGGCCCGAATCCCTCTTATTTATTTTACTTTACAGGATTATAGAGACAATCTCAGTGATCAGAGAAGGGCTCATTCAGCCCATCAGGCAATTGTTTAAGCATGTATGGGTTAGAAAACGGGTATTTTTTAACATGAAAAGTTGCTCAATGCACCTTTAATAATGCTTGAAATGTATATTAGTTTGGGCTAGCTGTTCTTCTATGGTGTTTTTAAACCACAGGCAAATGTTCCTTGTGTAAGTGTTCATTAGCCTGTTGATCTTTGTTCATGATATTCAGCTACAATTAAACATTTTGCAATAAGACTATATTTGAATATCTAGTTGTTGTTTTTTTGTTTTGTTTTTTTTACCTTATTGGAATCGATAAGCAGAATCGAAATTCAAACGATACCCAACCTTACTTGTACGTCTACATTGCCTCTCAGTCTCTATAACTGAGTTCCTATAACAACCCGGTGTGAAAGACCCTCTAGTGTAAAGGGTTTTGATCCTGGTGCTATTCTAGTTCTTGGATCATTCCTTGTGGGGTTTGAACTTAAAGCCTTTCAGTTTTCTGCCTGAATATTTCATCTCTACACCACGCCACCATTGTGTAGAGCAGGAAGAGTTCGCTGGGACCAGACACTGATATTTCAGGCCCCACAATGTTTTTCTCAACCACATTTTGCTGAGTTGTAGTGTTCTCTGATGTCTGCACAATGACAGTGGTCGAGTTTCAAAGCCTCGTGATCTAACAAACTGAACAGCACTTTTGAGAGTCATAGGAATATAGGTCATGCATTCATAAAACAGCATTTTGGGCATCATAGAGGTGTTTCTCATACATCATTTCAAACATATATCTGATGCCAAAAAATGCTGCTGACTCAAGTTATGTCTATGATTCCAACAATGCTGACTGACTCTCAATGTGTGTGATAGTCAAAACTGCTGCTGATTTGTACACACCTGATGCCCAAAAGTACAGCCCACACACTACCAGTCCAACATTTGAAATGTTTTAAGTCGCCCTGTGCTGAAAATCCAGCTTTTAATGTTGTTTATGTGTCTATGTGGTGTTTGTAATACGCTTTAAGACAAAGCATGTGTAAATTCATAAGTCGACAGCATTGCTGAGTATTTCCTCCTTAAAACTGCAGTGAACCAAAGACAGTCTCAAAAACACGCTTTGAAATCGCTGGTGTTTCTGACGTCACAAACTACCTTGTAACCAATCAGATCAACGTGTGATCGTCAACCAGTGGATCTCTGAGCTGAGTGAGTGAGTGGAGGCGGGGCTCATTTGCATATTCATGGTTGAGTTTTAAGTGATAACATTATTGACTACAGGGGGACTTTAATACTTTTTTGAAAGTAATATTGTAGCCTATAACAATTCATACAAGTTTTTTATTCTAGTAGGCTAAATTTTGAAATGCAATTTTGTGATCAAAGCTGAATTTTCAGCATCATTACTCCAGTCTTCAGTGTCACATGATCCTTCAGAAATTATTCTAATATGATAATTATGTATATTTGTTGCCAAGAAACCTGCTGCTGCTGACTAAACTCAATGAAACTGAAGAGCCACTATTGATGACCAAAACGGCATTGTGATTCGGAATATAACTCGCCCATAACTCATAAACTCGCCCAAAAACTGCCTTTCACACACACCTGCCGACTCCGAGCGCACCTTTGCGGTGTAAACACACAGCTTATGTTTTGGGACACGGCCCACCAATGCTTCTCATTCATTTAAGAAGAGTCTCAGCTATCAGCAATGTTCCCAGGACAGATCTCTTACCTTGGGAAGATCCCGGAGCTGGTTTGCGTCCAGCAGGAGCTCCTCCAAACTCGCCCGGTATCGATAGATCTCATCCGGGACGAAGAGCAGCGAGCAGTGGCGCTTATCGATCGACTCGATGTGACGGTTACACCGCCACAGGGGGATACAGTGAAACATCACGAGCAAAACCAGGGAGAAATGAACCCCGAATGCTGGAAAAGTTAAAAAAAAAAAAAAAAAAAAAAAAACGGGAACGGCGGGAGCGCGCCGGAGCAACTAGTGTCGATCACAATCTATCGATCTCACGCGCACAAACATGCAATAATAAACACGTCGCGCTCCACTTCTGCAGTTTTCTTTCCGCTTTTTTCACCTTTCTCGCAACATCTCTCCCGGAAGGCTGAGAAGAGTCCCGTATGTCTCTTTGTAAGCGGTTACATGTCTGTTTAGCTGCGTTTATTCCGTATTTTTTCTTATCCCGGAGTTTATTTCCTCTTAGTCCAGTTTCTGACCCGGAACATTCACTCCCTCATTCCAGGTCGACGTCACGAATCCCATCGGCTCCTCCCTTCTTTCTTTCTGTCGCTCAATCCCTCCCTCATTGCGCGCACACACACACACACACACACACACACACACACACACCACCGTCAACTGTACATGAACTACACTTCCCATAACACACCTGCTGTCCCTGAAGTGTGATGTGACATTCAACAAGTTATATCATTATTAAAAAATCTATCTATCTATCTATCTATCTATCTATCTATCTATCTATCTATCTATCTATCTATCTATCTATCTATCTATCTATCTATCTATCTGTATGTCTATCCATCTATCTATCCATCCATCCATCCATCCATCCATCCATCCATATCCATGTTATGATTTGAGAATAATTCAAATAATTTTGCTTGCATCATTAAATGTAAAGAAATCCTCAGTGTGTAATATGGTCACTGTCACATATCAACTTATTTTATTTTATAATTTTTTTGTCTAACATTTTTCAAAATGCTAAATCTTTCTTTATTTCCAGGTTTAAATGAGAAAGATCAAACTCCCACATATTTAGTGAACAGGTTGTAGGCTACTGTTGGTTATTTCTTCATATTTAGATTTTTCTGTTTTCTTCTTATAAACCGTGACTTGAAAAAAAAAATATATATATATTTATTTTTTTTACAGTTTTTCTCAATTGCTTTAGCACATTTTTACAGCCTTCATGCTTCAAAACCTGATATTGTGTCAGTAAACTGGCCAGTGCCAGCAAAATAAACGTTTTTTTATCATCTTGTGAGCCATGTTCAAAATACTTTGTTATATATTTTTGTTTTATTTATATTATTTATTTTATATATTTGTTATATGTTATATACAAATTTAATGTTTTTTTTTTACTAACTGCTTTCTATACTATACAAGAATGTCAGTTTTGTAAATACAGATTCAGAGATTATGTAAAAATTGACTGAGAAAAGTCAATACTGTAGTACACAAAAAGAAAATGACCATCTGTATTTATACAGTGCATTTATTTTTGCAGCAACACGTTACATGTAAACTGAAAATGCTCTATTATATCTTACTCTAACACATACAGCACATATCTTATTACATATCTTCCTATTGCTTTTCCATGACAAGAATGTTTAGTTTACATGTAACACATTTCTAGAAAAATATTCACTTTAAAAATACAAATGTATTTCTCCAGTACTGATGTAGTTGCTGCTGTTCATGTTCAGAAATGGTGGTGATTGTGTGTCAGCAAACTTCATATATTGTATATATATATATAAATATAGTTTCCGATTGGTAAGATTGTGATTCCTATTCATTACAACTGCAGGTCATTGCTAATTTAACAAACATTACACACATCCCATGTCATAAATATTTATGGAATATAACATGTCTGACAGATTTTGATCAGTGAATGGATCAGTTTGCATGTGAACGCTCACACGATGAACGAATGTTTAGAAGTTGTGAAGAGTTTGACAGTTTCACTGAGAATCAACTCAGTTTTGATCAAGTCTTTGTGCATTTAGTCATTGTGCAAATTTTAGACAATTATACGTACTCTTTTGCACACATGTGCTTCGCTTGAAACATAAGAAATTCAAATCAGATGTGAACAAGAAACTAATTGTTCAGAGATCTGAACTTACTGATTTGAGAAAAGAAAAAAAAGGTCTCATTTGAGAATTGAGCTAAAACGATTGAGAAAAAAAAAAAAACTATTACAGTTTAACTATACACGTCATGTGAATGTCATACATCCTATTCTATCTCTACCAAATTCATAACCCAATAAATATCCCACATCATTATTCTTACCCTTTTTATTGAGATGCTATTAATTCCTTTCTATCCTCACGATAACTTCTACAGTGATATATTACCCGTTCTATCGTTTCTCACATCACAGTCCTCACATAAATCATTCTCATGCACTAAAAGCACAATGATGCGTTCAGTTCAGTCATTATTGTACTATCTACCTGTATAAACTAAGCTACAGATGATCTATAAAGAACATTAAAAACTTCATTTTCACCACAGGCGGTTTTAAAGAACCGTCAACATCCATGAAACTGAAATTTATAGCTCAAAAAAGTTCTTTAGATTATAGTTATTCACAACTAAGTGGTTCTCTAAAGAAGTTTACTGAAAGGTGTCAATGTCAATGCTGTGAAAACCTTTATTTTTAAGAGTAAAAGTGAATTTGCTTCATCTTTGACAATTTTAACAATGTTGGCTAAAATTATCTACCCAGTTCATTTTACGGCAGATGGTTTTGCCTGAAGATGTTCTGAACCGAACTGTTTCTCAACTGGTTTTGCTTCAGGATCCAGATTTGGACCAGTAGCTTTTTCCACAAAATCTGAGCATAAAGAAAAACTATGTAACCATGCTAACAGATTAGAAAACACTGGACTAAATATTGCATTAGTATTAGTCAGATTACCAACATTAATTTGCAGTAAAAAACAAAGAAAACACTTTGACTTCAATAACAACTGATATGCTCGTTTATTTATTAACTATCCTAACTACTGCATGCATGATTATATGCTTAGTTTGCTGAATAAAAGCGGATCCATCATCTCAGAACTGAAGTTAAACGCTGTCCACATCCACTAGATGGAGACAAACACAAGCTTCAACAGCACAAAGCAAACAACACACTTTCTGGTTATTATAGTTTTAATTTCAGAATTTAAATTGTGTCTGTCATGATAGAAAAAAAAAAACAATACAAAGAGACAGTTTGATTTCAAAGTGCAATTATTGTTTATACAAATAAGTACTATGTTGATCATCCTGTGAAATTCCAAATAACATTGAAAAATATATATATATATAAATGTTTCCAAACTATTTATCCGATAAGTGTGGTCCAGGGAATGTATATCTCAGTAATATCCCGTGTAATCTCCGTTCATCTGCGGCTGATCTGCTTTCTGAAGGCCTTCAGGGATTTGGCCATCATGGGCGCCACTCCTGTCAACATACAGGACAAACTCAAATCAAACTCAAATCAAATCACTGAGAAATACAAGACAAACTCACACCACTGAGGAATACAGGACAAACTCACACCACTGAGGAAAAACAGGACAAACTCACACCACTGAGGAAATACAGGACAAACTCACACCACTGAGAAATACAGGACAAACTCACACCACTGAGGAAAAACAGGACAAACTCACACCACTGAGAAATACAGGACAAACTCACACCACTGAGGAAAAACAGGACAAACTCACACCACTGAGGAATACAGGACAAACTCACACCACTGAGGAAAAACAGGACAAACTCACACCACTGAGAAATACAGGACAAACTCACACCACTGAGAAATACGGGACAAACTCACACCACTGAGAAACACAGGACAAACTCACACCACTGAGGAATACAGGACAAACTCACACCACTGAGGAAAAACAGGACAAACTCACACCACTGAGAAATACAGGACAAACTCACACCACTGAGAAACACAGGACAAACTCACACCACTGAGAAACACAGGACAAACTCACACCACTGAGAAATACAGGACAAACTCACACCACTAAGGAAAAACAGGACAAACTCACACCACTGAGGAAAAACAGGACAAACTCACACCACTGAGAAATACAGGACAAACTCACACCACTGAGAAACACAGGACAAACTCACACCACTGAGAAATACAGGACAAACTCACTGAGAAATACGGGACAAACTCACACCACTGAGGAAATACAGGACAAACTCACACCACTGAGAAATACAGGACAAACTCACTGAGAAATACGGGACAAACTCACTGAGAAATACGGGACAAACTCACATCACTGAGAAACACAGGACAAACTCACATCACTGAGAAACACAGGACAAACTCACACCACTGAGAAATACAGGACAAACTCACACCACTGAGAAACACAGGACAAACTCACACCACTGAGAAATGCAGGACAAACTCACACCACTGAGAAACACAGGACAAACTAAAACCACTGAGGAAAACAGGACAAACTCAAACCACTGAGAAATACGGGGCAAACTCAAACCACTGAGAAATACGGGACAACCTCAAACCACTGAGAAATACGGGGCAAACTCACACCACTGAGAAATACGGGACAAACTCACATCACTGAGAAATACGGGACAAACTCACATCACTGAGAAATACGGGACAAACTCACATCACTGAGAAATACGGGACAACCTCACATCACTGAGAAATACGGGACAACCTCAAACCACTGAGAAATACAGGACAAACTCAAACCACTGAGAAATACGGGACAACCTCACATCACTGAGAAATACGGGACAAACTAAAACCACTGAGAAATACAGGACAAACTAAAACCACTGAGAAATACGGGACAAACTCACATCACTGAGAAATACGGGACAACCTCAAACCACTGAGAAATACAGGACAAACTCACATCACTGAGAAATACAGGACAAACTCAAACCACTGAGAAATACGGGACAACCTCACATCACTGAGAAATACGGGACAAACTCAAACCACTGAGAAATACAGGACAACCTCAAACCACTGAGAAATACGGGACAACCTCAAACCACTGAGAAATACAGGACAAACTCACATCACTGAGAAATACAGGACAAACTCAAACCACTGAGAAATACGGGACAACCTCACATCACTGAGAAATACGGGACAAACTAAAACCACTGAGAAATACGGGACAACCTCACATCACTGATAAATACGGGACAAACTCACACCACTGAGAAATACAGGACAAACTCACACCACTGAGGAAAAACAGGACAAACTCACACCACTGAGAAATACAGGACAAACTCACACCACTGAGGAAAAACAGGACAAACTCATACCACTGAGGAAAAACAGGACAAACTCACACCACTGAGAAATACAGGACAAACTCACACCACTGAGGAATACAGGACAAACTCACACCACTGAGGAATACAGGACAAACTCACACCACTGAGGAAATACAGGACAAACTCACACCACTGAGGAAAAACAGGACAAACTCACACCACTGAGGAAATACAGGACAAACTCACATCACTGAGGAAATACGGGACAACCTCACATCACTGAGAAATACGGGACAACCTCAAACCACTGAGAAATACAGGACAAACTCACATCACTGAGAAATACAGGACAAACTCAAACCACTGAGAAATACGGGACAACCTCACATCACTGAGAAATACGGGACAAACTCAAACCACTGAGAAATACAGGACAACCTCAAACCACTGAGAAATACGGGACAACCTCAAACCACTGAGAAATACAGGACAAACTCACATCACTGAGAAATACAGGACAAACTCAAACCACTGAGAAATACGGGACAACCTCACATCACTGAGAAATACGGGACAAACTAAAACCACTGAGAAATACGGGACAACCTCACATCACTGATAAATACGGGACAAACTCACACCACTGAGAAATACAGGACAAACTCACACCACTGAGAAATACAGGACAAACTCACACCACTGAGGAAAAACAGGACAAACTCACACCACTGAGAAATACAGGACAAACTCACACCACTGAGGAAAAACAGGACAAACTCATACCACTGAGGAAAAACAGGACAAACTCACACCACTGAGAAATACAGGACAAACTCACACCACTGAGGAATACAGGACAAACTCACACCACTGAGGAATACAGGACAAACTCACACCACTGAGGAAATACAGGACAAACTCACACCACTGAGGAAAAACAGGACAAACTCACACCACTGAGGAAATACAGGACAAACTCACACCACTGAGAAATACAGGACAAACTCACACCACTGAGGAAAAACAGGACAAACTCACACCACTGAGAAATACAGGACAAACTCACACCACTGAGAAACACAGGACAAACTCACACCACTGAGAAATACAGGACACCACTGAGAAATACAGGACAAACTCACTGAGAAATACGGGACAAACTCACACCACTGAGGAAATACAGGACAAACTCACACCACTGAGAAATACAGGACAAACTCACTGAGAAATACGGGACAAACTCACATCACTGAGAAACACGGGACAAACTCACATCACTGAGAAACACAGGACAAACTCACACCACTGAGAAACACAGGACAAACTCACACCACTGAGAAACACAGGACAAACTCACACCACTGAGAAACACAGGACAAACTCACACCACTGAGAAATACAGGACAAACTCACACCACTGAGAAATACGGGACAAACTAAAACCACTGAGAAATACAGGACAAACTAAAACCACTGAGAAATACGGGACAACCTCACATCACTGAGAAATACGGGGCAAACTCACATCACTGAGAAATACGGGACAACCTCAAACCACTGAGAAATACAGGACAAACTCACATCACTGAGAAATACAGGACAAACTCAAACCACTGAGAAATACGGGACAACCTCACATCACTGAGAAATACGGGACAAACTAAAACCACTGAGAAATACAGGACAACCTCAAACCACTGAGAAATACAGGACAACCTCAAACCACTGAGAAATACAGGACAAACTCACACCACTGAGAAATACGGGACAAACTCACATCACTGAGAAATACGGGACAAACTAAAACCACTGAGAAATACAGGACAACCTCAAACCACTGAGAAATACGGGACAAACTCACATCACTGAGAAATACGGGACAACCTCAAACCACTGAGAAATACAGGACAAACTCACATCACTGAGAAATACAGGACAAACTCAAACCACTGAGAAATACGGGACAACCTCACATCACTGAGAAATACGGGACAAACTAAAACCACTGAGAAATACAGGACAACCTCAAACCACTGAGAAATACGGGACAACCTCAAACCACTGAGAAATACAGGACAAACTCACATCACTGAGAAATACAGGACAAACTCAAACCACTGAGAAATACGGGACAACCTCACATCACTGAGAAATACGGGACAAACTAAAACCACTGAGAAATACGGGACAACCTCACATCACTGAGAAATACGGGACAACCTCAAACCACTGAGAAATACAGGACAACCTCAAACCACTGAGAAATACGGGACAACCTCACACCACTGAGAAATACGGGACAAACTCACATCACTGAGAAATACGGGACAAACTAAAACCACTGAGAAATACAGGACAGACTCACATCACTGAGAAATACGGGACAAACTAAAACCACTGAGAAATACAGGACAAACTAAAACCACTGAGAAATACGGGACAAACTAAAACCACTGAGAAATACAGGACAAACTCACATCACTGAGAAATACAGGACAAACTCACACCACTGAGAAATACAGGACAACCTCAAACCACTGAGAAATACGGGACAACCTCACACCACTGAGAAATACAGGGCAACCTCAAACCACTGAGAAATACGGGACAACCTCACACCACTGAGAAATATGGGACAAACTCACATCACTGAGAAATACAGGACAAACTCAAGCCACTGACAAATACGGCACAAACTCTCAAACCACTGAGAAATACGGGACAAACTCTCAAACCACTGAGAAATACGGGACAAACTCACATCACTGAGAAATACTTTCAATAAATATACTACTAGTCAAAAGTTTTTGATCGGTAAGATTTTTAAAGGTCCCATGACATGCTACTTTTTGTAGGCTTTAATATAGGCCTTAGTGGTCCCTAGTACTGTATCTGAAATCTTTCCAAAAATTCAGCCTCGGTGCAGAATTATAGCCACTACAAGCCAGTCCCAGAATGAGCTTCCTTCAGACAGGCCGTTTCGGTGTCTGTAGCTTTAAATACTAATGAGGAGGAGAAAGGCGGCGCAAGGTGGAGGGTGGGTGTGGCCTTGACCATTTTGCGCAACGGTAACGTGGCGTGCATGTTTACGTTGGATATAGCAATGGCACGAAGACACGCAGTCTTTCAAGCATTTCAGTTTGACCCAGAATCTGATCCAGATGGAGAAGCAACGGATGAAGAAGTTGCAACTCAGCGGCTCCAGCAGGACGTTTCCGAATGGTTAGTTTAAAATATTATGTCTGGATACGGTACTTTTGGTTTACAGTTATTATCATGTAGCTAACGCGAACCTACTGTTGCCTTTTCATGAGAGATCTGTAACGTCTGTATTTATCTTATTACAATTACATCAAGCTCTGCGATCTTGAAATGCGGATATCGCGCGCGCCATATAACCAACAGTAAAACGGTTATCCAAATAACAAAGACGTGTACAACACTCGCGTTACAGTGTGTGTATTCACACACATAAACTGCATAGCTGCATAGCTAATGTTACAGCCACATTCTACGTGTAAAATCTAGGTAACCATAAACAGTAAAGCAACACACTTATATATCATTAGTTGACTTACTTGTCCGAGGTGTGTAGCTGAGCCAAAGAGAGTGATCCAGACTTTCGTTTCAGACGTTCAGCAAGCCCAGCTCTGTATTGACCCTTCGGTGTTCATTTGTACATCCAATTATTGAGGAATTGTTATGCTTCGCTCGCTCAAAAGCCATGATATCTCTCGTCTCGTGGACAAACTAAAATCGCGCACGCGCGTTCCTACTACCTAGCACATTTACTCATGGGCGGAAAATATTCTCTGGGCGGGCAAAGCAGAGACAGGGGAGGTAACATTTCCTCCTTATGACGTCATAAGGAGGAGATTCAAGATCAGCGCGTATGAGCCTCCATTTTCTCAAAGGCAGAGAAAGATAGCAAAAGCTCGATTTACACCGATTGAAGTTTTTTAGAAACTTGGGGACCATATACAGGCTAGGGGAACTCATATTAATGTTAAAAAACCTCAGAAAGTGAAAATTTCATGTCATGGGACCTTTAATGTTTTTAAAAGAAGTCTCTTCTGCTCACCAAGGCAACATTTATTTGATAAAAAAAAATACCCCCAAAAAACTGAAATTTTGAAATATTATTCCAATGTAAAAAAGTGAGTGAATATATGTGAATATATAATATAGTGTAATTTATTCCTGATCAAAGCTGAATTTTCAGCATCATTACTCCAGTCTTCAGTGTCACATGATCCTTCAGAAAGCATTCTAATATGAGGATTTGATGCTCAAGAAACATTTCTCATTGTAACTGACAAAAAAAGAAAAAAAAGAAAAATGTTTGGAATGTTTATATTTTTGTGGTTTCCACAAAAATATTTAGTAGCAAAAACGGTTTTCAACATTGATAATAAATAAGAACCATTATAAATAAATGAGGACCAATAATAATTGAGGTTCAAAATATCATATTACAATATTTCTGAAGGATCATGTGACACTGAATATTCACTGAAAATTCAGCTTTGATCACAGGAATAAATTATATTTTACTAAATATTCACATAGAAATCAAATCAGTCACATTAAATAGTAATATTTCACAATATTGCCGTTTTTACTATATTCCTTATCAAATAAATGAAGCCTTGGTGAGCAGAAGAGACTTTTCAAAAACATTTTTTTTTAAAGAATCAATTATTCCAAACTTTACCAATAATGCACAAATTACTGCAATTAGGACGGTTAAAACATTATATACATAAAATATTTCTTAAGTGTTTTTTATATTATTTCCAGTCCAAATATTTAAATATTATTAAAAATCAAGATGCCTTTCCTAGATGAGTAAAACAGAAAAATATTATGTCTTGTTTTCTGAATCTTCTTTCTGTTTGAATTAAGATTATTTTCATTTAAAACCCCTTTTTTTCCCCCAGAAAACAAAATCTCTCAAACTATTTTACTCATCTTGTAATGCATCTCGATGTAAGAATGTTTAGATATTTGGACTGGAAACACTGAGTAAGAAAAGCGGTTTTCTGCAGTGTAACAGTATTCACACATGTGTGTCAGAAGTGAAACTCACGCTTGATCTTGCGGGGGTCTTGGGCCTGACCGGAGCCGGAGCCGGAGCTGGAGCTGGTGTTGGTTGAGGCTTTCACAGCCTCACTGAAGCCGGATCTTCCCCGGATCTCAACCGGCTTCACACTACTGTGGGATGAAGCGACACTGAAGGACATTAATCTGTCGGTGACGAGCGGCACACTGACTAGAGGAAGGGAAAACCCTTCGTTCACACATGACTGAAATCTCCGACAGAACCGCTCTGGCCCGTATTTATCAAGCTTCTCAACGTGCCATTTTAGTCTTAAGTTTGAAAGGAGGAGTAAATTTCATGAATTCTCAGCACTTAAGTATAAAAACAAGTTATCAAATGTCTTAAAGGGTTAGTTCACCCAAAAATGAAAACTCTGTCAGTAATTTCTCTCCCTGATGTTGTTCCAAACAACCTCCACCTTCCCAGTTCTCGCGCATGCGTCTCGTGAACTCACACAGAAGAAAATGAAGAGTTGAATAAAGTCTTATTTTTGCGCACAAAAAGTATTCTCGTCGCTTGATAAACTTAAGGATGAGCCACTGTAGTCACTTGGACTATTTTAAACATTGTCTTTACTAACTTTCTGGGCCGGCAAGTTTCAATAACAGAGAAGCCTATGGAGGAGTGAGACAGCTCTCAGATTTAATCAGAAATATCTTCATTTGTGTTCTGAAGATGAACGAAAGTCTTACGGGGTTGAACAACACGAGGGTGAGTAATTACTGACAGAATCTTCATTTTTGGGTGAACTAACCCTTTAAAGCTAAGAATCCCTCTTACTCCCCCAGTTAAGACAGCTCGAGAGGTCTCTCTAGTGGTTGTGAGGTGCCAGCAGGAGCTTGTGATGGAGAGAGACGAGTGGATCTTTCTGGAGAGGAAGAGTCTGAAATGTTTGACGACGAGCAGTTCATCAAAACGAGCATCATGTCAGCGCTGGTTAATGTTGGGCTGAACCTTTTATAACATGTTTCCACTGTTCCACTAATTCAGAAAGCACTCGCACTTCTTTCTCCCGCCAGTTCGGTTTTCTTTTGTTATCCATGGTGTCTGATTATATCATCTAGGCTATATCAGTGAACCCTTAACACACCGGTTTAAAATGTGTAATTAAGACATGGTGGAAAACCTGTTTATCTATCATTTCCAAAGTGTATATCAATGTATTCTCTTGAAAATTATTTATTGTCAAATGTTCAATGTAAACTCTCAGGAATTACACAATTCAATGTGAATTTATCCGAGAATATTCTTAAAAAAGGAAATCTATTCAGTGATTGGTCCATGCCTATGTCGTCATCCAAAATACTGTTCGTGGCACAGCAAAGTGTTGTGAATCATCTCTAAGACTGACACTTAAGATTCAGTCCTACACTTCACTTAAAGGGGACATGTCATGTGACTTTTTCCATGTTTAAGTGCTATAAATAGAGTCACCGGTGCTTCTACCGACCCAGAAAACATGAAAAGTGAAACTCAATAACTTTGTTCTGTGAAGCCTTTCTCTGCAAGCATGTCAAAAAAATAAGCTGATCAGATTTCGCTCTCCTTCTGATGTATGAAGAGGATCTTATTATAATATTACCGGCCCTTAATCTGCACGTTTACACACACGACAAGCGACGACAGAGACCAGTTCTAACGCAATGATAAAGATCCAGCAAAGCCTGAAACTGTTGTGTGGTTGAGCACAGACGAGCACTGAACACTATTGACCAGAACATGTCACCGCTGTCTTATAAACACCTCAGGAACTGTGGACACTTGTGGAGAAGTTAAACATGATGATGAGATGATCAATGTAACTCCACAACAACTACAGAAATGTCTCCACTAACATTCAGAAACTCTCCCTGAGTCTCTCTGTAAGGCTGCACTCGCTACTAGTTATTCTGGGATTCTGGATGAGTGAGATTGGCCTGTTCTGTTATTGCTGGAGTTTCTGAAGCTTGTGTAAAGACTCCGCCCTCTTCTGAACAGAGGCGGAGCTAAAGCTCATTTGCATTTAAAGGGACACAAAAACGGCACATTTTTCCTCACACCCAAAAGGGGCAAATTTGACAAATAATAAATGATCTGTGGGGAATTTTGAGCTGAAATTTCACAGACACATTCTGGGGACACCATAGATTTATATTACATCTTGTGGAAAGGGGCATAATATGTCACCTTTAAATTATGAATGAGATGCTTGATAACTAACTTTTAAGAGCAGCTTTGAGCCAAGAATGTTTTTACTATTAAAGGGATAGTTCACTTTGAAATAAATTTTTGGTATGTTTTAGCTTACCTCAAGGGCATCCAAGATGTAGGTGTCTTTTTTTCCGCAGTAGTTTCAATTTTGATATTTTTAGGTCAAACCGTTCTTGTCTGTCAGTCATATAATGCAGGTCGATGGTCACTTGTCTCAAACAGCATGCAGAGTCCAAATTAAAACAATTCCCCGTCGTCCAAATTAAACAATTCCCCATCGTAAGTACACATTGATGGCCTAAGACACGAAACGAGCGGTTTGTGTGAGAAAACGAACAGTTTTTATATCGTTTTTACCTCTTATACACCTCTTATACACAGCCATGTCCAAGTGATCTGAGAGCGCGGGCGGGTATAGATATATACACTAGATGTCGCCTTGGCTACTGCGAAACCGTTGCCAAGGCGACATCTAGTGTATATATCTATACCCGCCCGCGCTCTCAGATCACTTGGACGTGGCTGAGTTCAAGAGGTAAAAACGATATAAAAACTGTTCGTTTTCTCACACAAACCGCTCGTTTCGTGTCTTAGGCCATCAATGTGTACTTACGATGGGGAATTGTTTAATTTGGACGACGGGGAATTGTTTTAATTTGGACTCTGTGCATGCTCTTTGAGACAGTGACCATCGACCTGCATTATATGACTGACAGACAAGAACGGTTTGACCTAAAAATATCAAAATTGAAACTACTGCGGAAAAAAAGACACCTACATCTTGGATGCCCTTGAGGTAAGCTAAAACATACCAAAATTTAATTTCAAAGTGAACTATCCCTTTAAGTCGATTGAGTTCTTGTGAGTGATTCTCTGAACAGACCTGGTTCTGTCTGTCGGGTGAGCTTGTGTCACGGGGCCGCCCGTGCCGTGCATCTCCTGCTGGATACGGACGTTTCTCGGAGGCTTAGCAGCCGAGTGAATAAACGCCATCTTCACCTGCCTTCCTGAGAGAGAGAGAAAAGCACAAAACACAGCGAGTGTGACATCAACAGCAGAGTTTCACACATGATCAGTGTGTGACCGCAGCGTTAAAGCCGTTATGATGCTGGACTTACACGGGCCGTCACAAAACGTGCCCTAAATTTGAACTGGATGCAAAGCTATGGAAGCTTGTTTCCAACATGGAATAAAAAATAAAAAGGATAACTGGGACTTTTGATCTTGAAAATACAGACTTTATGCTCTACTCGCAATTGCGGGTTCACAATTCTGAGGAAAAGTGAGATGAAGAGTTACCCAAGATGGCTCCTGTGACCCCATATATGCGGAAAATCATCGAGCCAAAACAGCCCTTGTGTTAACGTAGATGCAAAAGAAAGATTGAAAGCATTATTCTAACTATTCATTATTAATCTATTAGAGCTGCACAATTTTGGATAAAATTAGATTCTTTTTCTTTTTTTTTTTAATCGAGATCATGATTCCCCCATGATTCTGAATAGACAACGAATCAAAATAACATGTACTTTACTAGAGGTTCTGACTACATGTTTATTGCTGCAGTCCATTTAATAATGCATTTAATTCATTTGAATGAATTTTCAAAAAACAAGATTGAAGCTGTAAACAATCAGTGAAAGGCTCGCTCTATGAACACGTTAAAGTGTCACGATGAGATGACATTAATCTACTCACCCTTCAACCATCCAACATTAAAAGGACATTTAAAAGTGTAAAAGCATCAACAAGGGATTTCAACAGAACAAATCACCCCAAATCACGAGTCTTTCCACAGCAGTAACGGACGGGTTAGATATCACTGTAGTAATATACTGTATTATGTAACTTATGTTGTGTTAATCAAAAATGTTCATTAACTTCAGCATTACGTGACACTATTTAAAGTGATTTCCATCATTTTGACACATTATAAATTGCATTTACCTGTGAAAACAAACCTGGAAACAGACGTGAGGATTTGAGGAGAATAACGAGAGATTCTTCAGGCATTCCAGTGAATTATTAATGGAATATTTCATAAATTAAATCGGGAGAACCGACCACAAATGTGCAGGACATGTTGGCCTTTTTCATACTTTTACAGCGGATTGTAAAGGGAAAAAGAAAATAATCACGAGGAAAAGAAGCAGCGACTGAAAACAGCTCTTGCCGTAGATATTCTCGTTATAACGTCACGTTAAAATACCAAATATAACGTTATTCTCATGATGTCTGAACATAAATCATGAAGGGAAACTGACGATCAGCTTTATTTGTACGGAAAACTTATGATTTGAAATGATTCGTTTCAGCCTTTTTGAATGGAAGTTCCCCAAACCGGAAGTGCCTCCCATAATTCAGCACGCAGTGGGATCGTCAGGAATAAGCTGGATAGTGAGCACGGGTCCACACTTCGAAAAGCTACCAGAAATAGTAGACCATCCGGGGACTTCTGGCGTACTCTCTTCAACATACTATGCTTTGGGACACACTTATTTTACTCACACACACTGTTTAGGATGATAGTATGGACACTGAGACGCAGGGTTCTTGTTTCTTGAATAAATGTTTAACAGTCCCTTATCTCCAACGGTGTAATTGACAATCTTTATTGAAGCGGCACGTTACTTTCAAAAGGTGATTTGCTCTATTTTGATTATATCAGAACTTTAAAGCAACACTATGTAGCTTTTCAACCTTCATAATATATTTCCAAGATCCTTGTGATGGTACATCGACTTACAATAGGTTGAATGACACGTCTGCCATAGCCTGACAGGGTCTGTATCGCTTTTACTGGCACTATGTAACTTCGGGGTTCGGGTAGTAACAAGAGCACAAAAAGAACTACAAAATTCGACTGCTTTACGGCATACGTCACTTCCCCCACCACTTCCTCAAATTTGGACGTGAGAGGCCAACCAGCGTTTGTTTTCGGCTTTCGTGCGTATGTTTTTGTCATGGGGTTTGTTTACACCTGGCCACTTTATGCGTTTTCTCAGATCGGATAGCTATCTGATCGTGAAAAGACCAGGTGTAAATGTCCTCTGAAACGCATTCAAGACGGATTTGAATCCGACCGCTCAAACCACTTCAGGAGGAGATCTGAGACGCATTCCAGACGAAACTGGACAAGTGTGCATCTGGTTGTTGAAACCACATGTAAATTGTAAAATGTTAAAAATAAATCAATAAAAAAAAACGTGTGAGAGTGTGTTATAGTCTATAGGCCTATGTTATATCCAGATATGACGACGCGCTGGAACACGCATCACCGCAGATGAGCAACTGTTCATCAAGACAACGTGCAAACTATCGCAAATCAAAGTGAAAGTAAGTCGCAGACGCTTAACACACAATCTTCATCATTAAAAGTAAAGAAACGAAATGTTCTTACCAGGGCTGTTACTGCTCTCTTATTGCGGTCTTTGATTTAGAAATTTTAGCTGATGATCTATAAAATGCAGCTCATATCTGTTGCTTTCGGTGACGTGCACTCCATTAAATCTGCATATAGCTCGAGAATTGAAGATCGAATTTAAATCCGTTTTGCAAAAACACATTTATGTGACCAGGTGTAAATGGAATCGTTTTGATAAATCAGAAGCTCTCCGATCTGAGAAAAAGCATTTAGTGGCCAGTAAATAAATCTCTTATTTGTAAACTAGTTTGCATTCTATGTTGTATGTTGTTGCGCTTGCTTGTAGTATGTCTTTTTTTTTACATGCTGTTCATTCATCCATTGCTGAAAATTAGACCAGTCCAATAATTTCCATATGTCTAGCTAGCTTTCGATTATCAGAGCTTTTAACAGACTTGCTAACAAACACTCGTTTCTCTTACGTGTTATTTGCGTTATGTTTTATTGCCTAGCTTGCCTCACGAACTAGTTTGCCAGCTGAACTCAGGTGTTGTGAGGTGTATTTATCACGTAGTCCTGAGGGATATCAGATGACGCTGTTGACGTTGATTCTTGCGATTATCATGAGAACAGTTTTCAATATCTCACATAAATATCAAGACATAAATAAGTCTAACGTAGAGGGTGGGGGGGTGGAGGGGTATTTACGACAGTGCAAGTATTCCACAGCGACTCTAGGGGTCGCTGTTTGACAAAAACACAATTTCTCCACAGTGTGCCTTTAAACTTTTATCCCAGTATTTTTGTCATACAAGAAATAATATTTCTGTGTGTTTGTGAAGCGGTTTCATATCCATTCATGACAACGGCTCTCTCTGGATCAGAACACAGATCTGAATGTTCCTGTGATCAGACTTATCAAAGGTTTAACCGAATCTCTGTGGTTTAGGAATATAAGATGGTGTGTGTGTGAGAATGGAGATGACGATCTGTTAACGATTAATCGTGTAGCTCCGGGATCTGTCCACTCTGGGTTTTGCCATTAACCCCACAGTCACAGTTGCTCTTTAAGTCTATTCATAGTGTGAGCAGACAGATGGTCAGAGACGACCCGCATTTATGAGCCATCAAGCACACTTCGAGAGAAGGCTTACACATTACACTTACACATCATCTCCCGACAGTTAGTGAACGTCTGTCAGTACTGAGTCAGATCTCAGCCGATAGTCTACAGGAGGACGACGCAACTCAAGTCAGCTAGCATGACGGTTTTATAGACCAAGAGAGCTTCATTTATAGACCCATTTAGTGTTTGCAAACAGCGATGACGTTTTAGTGGGTGGAAAATGACAGTTCTGCAGGAGCAATCTGTGCAAGCCACGGAATAATTTTTTTTTTTTTTGGTTAATTTCGAGTATTTATCTCACAATTCTGACTTTTTTTCTTGCAAATCCGAGTATTATCTCTCAATTCTTAGAAGGACAAACAGAATTGTGAGATATACTCGTTATTCTGTCTTTTTTTCCTCAGAAATGCGTGTTTATATTAGCCATTAAACACGGCCTATAACATTTTTATCTCACAATTCTTGACTTTTTCTTACATCTGCGTGTTTATTGTCCCACAGTTCTGACTTGTGATATAAACTCACAATTGCGAGTTATAAAGCCTGAACTGTGGGACAATAAACACGCAGATGTAAGAAAAAGTCAAGAATTGTGAGATAAAAATGTTACAGGCCGTGTTTAAATGTTATGTTAAATGTTATAGGTTTAAATATTATTTCATGCTGTAACTGCTATGCATGCATGTCCCCTATGAACTGCGTATGTGAATATTACATAGACTTACGGTTTACATCAGATTCAGGCAGTAATAGTAGAGTAGTCATTGCAGGGTTCATCAGTCCAGGCTGTGACTTGCAACATAAATGTCTGTGTTTCGCTTCAAAGTGTGTCTTCAATGACGGAATTAAATTAAGACTATTTTTTGCATATCGATTCTGACATACAACGAAACATTTCTCTCTTATTCTGTGGATTTTGCCCATTTTCCTCCACTGGTAACCGCTATTGTTCTGCCAGCACTATCCGCACGCGCAGCTGAAAGTTATGGAATGACAAACCTGACATAATAAATAAATACATTAATAAATATACGAAGAAATGTAAAAAAAAAAAAAAACCTAAAATAAATGAGTATACTTTTATTTCCTTATGTATAATTGTATTTTTTTCCACATGCATTTATTTTTTCATTTATTTATTTATGCATTTATTTATTTCCTTTTTCACTTATTTTCACATTTATGTATATGTATTTATGTCTACATTTATTCATTTCCACATTTCTTTATTTCTACATTTCTTCCACTATATGCTAATGAGGGGGGCGTGTTTTACCTCAGACATTAGCAATCGAGCTCAGAGTGGCAGAGCTCAGAGTGGCACAGTGACACCTTGGCCCTGTCCCAAATGGAACCCTAAGCACTCGCGGTCTTCCTCTGAGTCCGCACATTCGTGACGTAATGTGGAGCTCGCATCAGCGCGGGCTCGGCAAAAGTGCGCATCAAGGGCGCAAATCGACCACATGGGGGCGCTCGCGAGCACCCTTCTGAGATCTAAAAATGAGAAATGGGACACACTGCGGTCTCACGTACTTAACAGACACGCGCACGCGGCAGCCATTGTTAAGTCCACAAGACCGAAAGTGCACATGAAGTGTGCCATTTGGGACAGGGCCCTTGTGGTGTGACCAAACGATACGCAAGTGACGTAACGGTGACGTCGAGTCCAGATTGGTCAGTACAGATTGAGCACAATGCGAACGCCACTACCTTTGGGCTTCCCGGAGTGAGCGGAGACGATGCTCTTGGTGAGCAGCTGTAGTTTTCTCTCCCTCTCCTCAGACATGCGCAGGTACATCTCTCTCCAGGACTCGTACTCCTCCAGCTGGGCGTTTCTGAAGTCTTTCACACAGTGTCTCTCCCACAGGTGGTCCGTCTCCCCAACATACACCTGGGGCAAAACATTTCAGTTCAGGATATACCAGTCACACGTCTGGGCACAAATGTGGTCAGTGTACATTTATTTCTCATGATCTTTTAGAATTAAAGGCTTACACTTGTGCTTGCAATTTGTTTTGTAGAAGAATAAACTGTGCTTACAACCATTTTACTTTACAAAATAAATAACTAACTAAATAAATTAGACAAAAAAAAAAAAGAAGTTAAAATATTACAACCTTTACATTTCTTGGTAATTATATGATTCACACACTTTCATTGCTGTAATTTCACAGATTTGATGACTTCACTATTATTCTAAAACATTAAAATCCTAATAATGAAGAGTTTGCACACACACAGTTTTCCAGCCTCCTCACTATGCAAGACTTCTTACTGGATTAAACTCCTCGATGCGGAGGAGCTGCTCCGGCTTGCATCGCTCCAGCACCGGCTCCAAGATCTCAAACGGCACTCCTCCGATCTCATAGAGCGCTGTGAAACACACACACACACCGGCTTTAAAAGCAGACTCGACTCACCTCGCGCACGAGTAACATCAGCATGATTACGTACAGTCGATGTTGTTCTGCAGCGCTCGGATACACTGCTGGTACAGCGTCATCATCGAAGGCAGAAACATCATCTTACTCCCAGAATACACCTGCATCTTATTCTTCAGCCTCTGGCCGATGAAGACCGGAGCCTCTTCTTCACACACTTCACTCGTCTTTCTGTCAGCTGGGTGTATGAGGACCACAAACAACACAATGTTTCATGTGAGCATCCAGCTATAGAGTGAAAACACACTGCAGGTGTAAAGCTTCAACCCACCTTTCTTCTCACTGAAGTACTGATACTGAGACACATCCTCACATTCAGGAAAACTCGTCGGCAAAGGAACGTTTAACAAGTCCATCACTGAGCGCTCGGGAACCTGGAGTTAAAGGGAGAGTTCGCTCAAACATAACTCATGTTAAACCTGTGTGTGGACTATAAACTCCAGCATGACCTCACATCTAGGCCCGGTTCCACAGACAGGGTTTAGATTAAGCCAGGATTAGGCCTTAGTTCAGTTAGGACATTTAAGTAGCTTATGTGCTAATGTGATGCGTCTTCCTACATGGGTGTTTAAGAAATGAAAAGCTACACACTCCATCAGTGAGGATTAGAAGAACTGCTGCCAAACATATAACAGGATAGAAACATAATAATCACTGCAATAATGATCCAATAATTGACTCTTTAGTATTTTACTATCTGAATCCAAACAGTGACTTTTCATCATGACATCATACAATGCATTTATATAATGTGCATTTCAAGGCATAATGCATGCATAAAAAAACGCATTATACATATATATATATATATATATACAGTAGTCAACATTTGAAGTGGATCAAAACCTTTCGTCAAAGTTATAAATGAATTTTGAACACGTTTTTGTGTTAGCTTTGATTAACTTTTTTGATCCACTTCAAATGTTGACTACTGTGTATATATATATATATATATATAACCCTGGATCACGAAACCAGTCACGAGTCGCACGGGTATATTTGTGGCAATAGCCGATCCCATACATTGTATGGGTCAAAATTCTCGATTTTTCTTTTATGCCAAAAATCATTAGGATATTTAGTAAAGATCATGTTCCATGAAGATATTTTGTAAATTTCCTACCGTAAATATATAAAACATGTATGTGTGTGAGTGAGTGCAGCACAATCACCAACATAAATGAACAACTTTAAAGGAGATTTTCTCAATGTTTCCATTTTTTTTCACCCTCAGATTCCAGATTTTCAATAGTTGTATCTCGACCAAATATTGTCCTATTTCAAAATATTGACCCATGTGACTGGTTTTGTGCTCCAGGGTCTATATGTCTATATCTTTATACCTCTAAACCCATCTATATATAAAGGCTTGAAGTAAAGTGTTTGGGAGAATTATACTTTTAAAGAAGAAAACAAAAGGCCAGTTAGTTTGTGGTACCGTTGTCCTTGGCTCTTCTTCCACAGTCTTGCTGGTCTTCAGAGACACACAGGACTGGTGTGTGTGTGCAGGATTGAGTCTCTTCTTCTGGGATCTGGCCGCACTGACGGCTCTCCTGCGTTTGCTGGTCTGCAGGTCGTAGCTCAGGTAGGCTTCGAACGACATGGAGGGCGTTTCAAAGCCGTCATCCATCGGTCTCTCTCTCTCCATCGACACGGATCCGTCTCCGGCCTTCTCTCGCTTCTCACGCTTGCACGAGTCTCCACTCTTCTCTCTCTGCGTCTGAGAGGCTTTCAAGGGTTTTTCAAGCTTTGTGTTCTGCTGTTTTTTAGCTATCCCAGAAAGCTTCTTGGTCTTCTCCTTGCCGTGGCCCGAGTCCTGATTCACTCTCGAATCTTGTTTTGGCTCATCCTTTTTTTCACCATTCAAGTAGAGTTTGGATTTACTGGGCTTGATTTTGTCTTTTTTGTCAACGTTATGTGATATGTTCTTCTCAGCGCTGGAATTCTCCACTCTTGGCCTCTTTCTAGAGTTCGTGCTCTCCGAGAGACGGCTGTTCTCCTGAACTTCTCCACCGAGCGGCTCATTCTGGCTCAGGCTTTCCTCAGGCTTTCCTCTCGAACTGCAACACAAACAAAACCAAAACAAGAGAAAAGATTAAGAGTACAACATGCCACATGGAAAAAGTCACTTAAACCAAAATGGGGTCGATTACAGATTTTTAAGACCTTAAAGACTCTTTTGGAACAAGCGCTTTCCATCGATTCACCAATATTTTTGCCAGCTTTCCCGCCTCATCATGCTTCCGGAAAGAGTTGACCACTTTTCCAATCCCAGTTTCCTGAAATATAAACATTGAAGGTTTCAGACAAGATCCGTCACAAGAGGAAAATAACTAGAGAGTTAAATATGATTCATAAAAATACATTCATCTCTTACAGAGAGGATTTCAAGTGTAATGTCCAATGCTTCAAGTTTCTTCAAGATTTTCAGCAGCTGAAATGGAAAAGGTCAATTAAACAAAGCAAGACAAAGAATTCACTGATTTTGGGCAAAACTTTGCCTATTTTTCAATTCATGAGCTGGAATTTAAATTCCAACGAGCTGGTGAATTAGACTTAGGATAAAAGGAGAACAGATTCGATCAGTTTAGTGTGTGTGTGGTAGCAGTTGTTTCAACAAAACTGGCCAGAATGAAACTTCTTGATAGTTCTGGTTGAGATTGCCAGCTTTCAAAACCATTTCATGTTGTTTTGCTCCATTTTTGTAAACCAAGTAAATCAGAGCATTCTGGGAAGTGAAGTGTTCTTCCACCATGGCCCGTAAAATGAAAGTTAAAGACATGTAAATTAAATGGCGTTTCATACATTATGGTATATACTGCATATGCTGTGAATATTATAACCTGTTTGTCAATGTTTATGTGCACTAGCGTTTAAACGTTTGAGATCTGAACGATTTTTTTATGTTTTTGAAAGAAGTCTCTTCTGCGCACCAAAGCTGCATTTATTTGATCAAAAATACAATTAAAACAGTGAAATATTATTACGGTTTCAAACAGCTGTTTTCTATGTGAATATACAGTAAAGTGTAATTTATTCCTGTGATCAAAGCTGAATTTTCAGCATCATTACTCCAGTCTTCAGTGTCACATGATCCTTCAGAAATCATTCTAATATGAGGATTTGATGATCAAGAAACATTTATGATTATCAACAGTTGTGTACAATTTTTTCAGGATTCTTTGATGAATAAAAAGTTCAAAAGAAAAGCATTTATCTGAAATACAAGCTTTTTGGTCTTTACTGTCACTTTAATGCATCATTGCTGAATAAAACTATTACATTTCTTTCAAATAAATAAATCTTACTAACCCCAAGTTTTGAACGTTAGTGTAATTTCAAAGTAGTGTAAATTACAGAAAAATGCGGTTCTTTTCAACATTCTATTCATCAAAGTTTTTTCAAATGTTTTCAGAATTGATAAATGTTGTTTCTTGATCATTAAATCATCATATTATACTGATTTGTGAAGGATCATGTGACACTGAAGACTGGAGTAATGATGCTGAAAATTCAGCTTTGATCAGAAAAATACATTATACTTTACTATTCACATAGAAAACAGTTACTTTAAATAGTAATAATATTTCACAATATTACCAGTTTTATTGTATTTTTGATCAAATATATGCAGCCTTGGTGAGCAGAAGAGACTTCTTTCAAAAACAAAACAAAAAATACATCTAACTGATGTAAAACTTTTGAAAGGTAGCATGCACACATAAACAAGACTTCTGAAGGATCATGTGACACTGAAGAGGTCATAAATGTATAAATCAAACAGAAATTAGAAATTCTAAACATGGTAAAAGTCATCCCACCCATTTCCACATGGCCGTGTAATAATCGGACTCTGCTGAGCGAGGGCTTTCTCGGGTCAGGCGCTATATATGGAGAAACCTTAGCTTTAGCCAAGGCACTATAAATGGGCCATGCAATAACAGTTAAACACACGCCCAATGTTCACATCATGGCTGTAAAACACTGCGCATGTGCAACTGAGGGGATGATGAACTGTGCAATCACATTAAACAAAATACTTTAAACAAACTACTCTCATTTTACATATTAAACAAAGTACTTTAATGATGCACTATAAAAGTCACCAAAATGTTGCATAGCAAGTTGTTTAAACATAATAAGCAGCGACACACATTGGCCAAACCGACTGACAGTCAACATGAGAGACAACTGCAGGATTATTAATAGAAAGACCCTCTCAAACACACCCCCTCCCTCAACAGCTGCTGACAGCCACAGGTCACCATTACTTTCATTTCACTACCATTTCTGTGCAAATACAGTAGGCAACATTTGAAGAGGATCAAAAGTTCATCAAACTCGTCCTAAGACATGACCGGGTATTGGTCAAAATTCATGTATCAAAGGTTTTGATCCACTTCAAATGTTGACTACAGTATAACAGCCTTAAAAACACCAAGAAAGGGTCACAAAGACATATGGACTATAAAAAATAAATAAAATAAAATGATTATTGCATCAGGGTTCTTTGCTTTCTTAAAGCAAACACTGCACAGGCATTTAAAGCAATGGTTTTCAATAATTAATCAAGCTTTAGGCTTAACGGGGCTAGTTGTCATACTTGCATTACTTATATTATAGATTATGTATTTGGTTTACGGTGAAATTTTAAACAAAAAAGCAAACATGGAAAAGATAACATAAGACACGTGAATAATCGCCCCAACCTCACATGAACAATATTCCTGAGCGGTTCAAAAAAATGAACCTTCATTATATAGTTTAGACTTGTTTAAATGCATCCCAGTCGTCAGCTGCTACCCAACAGCTCTCTGGACTGATATTAGAAGTTCACAGAGAGTCTTCATTAAGGTGTTCATTTACTTAAACGTGGGCCTACAGTTCCTGAGATCAAGCCTGAGTGACAACTTGCCCCTGAGGCTTCATCTTCCAGCCTGTTTGCATTGAGCAAAGCGATTCAAGCTGTGTGTGTTGAATCCTACCGTGTGTCCTTCACCGGATTCTTTCAGCTGATGCTTTAATTGCAAAACCTTTTTCACATCAGCTTCGGCCATGTCAGCTCCTCACACGCACGCGCATTTCATGCACTTATTAAAGTCTCGCCATATTTCTTTCGTCACCTTTATATGGGCGGAGACGACATAAGAGTGGATGTAGTGTTTCATCACCTTGGAAAAGCCTATTCCATAGATTCTAGAATCCGCGCACGAGCTTTCGGATAAATAAAGCGAATAGGCTCTTAAACACTCCACAAACACAAGCAATCACTCTTTTAAACACTGATCACTGAATGTAAGCGATTATTTACAACTTTCATCAAATTTGCAGTGCACTGAAAAAACTAAAACACATTTCCTACTGATTGCATTTAATTGTTTGTGGTATAGCCTAATTTGTGCACGTCAGATGCGTCGCGTCACGCGGTTAAACTCGTCATCTGACCCTTCCAAGGTTCATAATTTCCAGGAAACAATTTGGATGAAGTAGCTTGCATTAATAAAGTAAAAAATAAAAATAAAATAAAAAACCTTTTAGCTAGGCTATAAAAGGTAACATGATATAAAACTGCACTAGAATAATTTATACTTCAATTAATAAAAACATTGATTTTTAAATGTTGGTTTTTAGCTACTAAACGTTTGCATGTGGATTTTATTTTTTTATTTTTTAAGGATGTAATGATGCTTCATAGGCTATAACACAAATAAATTCAAACATAATGAGTATTTTATAGTTGATCTTTTACTGTTACTTTATGTTGCTATTAGTGTGGGCTATAGAACGTTAGAACGTTCCATAGAACGTCCCCCTAACGTTCCAATTTTTGTTTTTGTTTTTTGTTGCTGGAACCAAATAAGTAGCTACTATTCAATACTGAAATATAGTATGTGTGTGTGTTTTTATATGTTTTGGTGTGTTCATATTAGTTTGGTGTGTCAAGTTAAAAAGTAAATTAACCTTCTGAAGAAAAGGTAGAGAACGCTTCTGGAGCCTGTTCTGTTCCGTTCATCCACAAATACACACGTCTTGCTTTTTCTTTTTGATGTGTTTTAATGTTTATCCTTCTGCCTGACAGAATGCGAGGCCACCAAACGCTCTCCTTCACGCCTTTATGTTTGTGTAATTCTGACCTGTTGCTGAATTAACGGAGCACATTTGCGCAATCACCTTTAGAGGAGGAGTTACTCTGCTGTGTGTTCCTCTGACGGGACACCTCTCTCTCTCTCTCTCTCTCTCTCTCTCTCTCTCTCTTGCACACCAACTTAGGGGTGCAAGTCTGTCCTTCTCCAGCACCCACTTCATCTCGACATCGGTAAGTTCATTATTGTCTTTATACTAAACGTTTTCGGTGGTTCTTTGCAACAACATGGTTTCAACAAAGAGCATCTTCTTCACAAGCTTGGCTTTGTGGGGTTCTTGAGTTGATGGCTCTTGGGAGTTGCGTTATAGGTGTCAGATCAGAGTGTTCTGGGTTATTTAAAGTCATTAAAGTCACACACACACACATATACATGTGTGTGCGAACCTAGTCCAAAGACAGCACTTATAGATCCTTCGGAGTATACATTATTACATTTTTACACAGATAAAAAAGAAAAGAAAAAAGTGTTGGTGCTGAAAGGACAAATGGGTTCCAGTGACTTCGAGTCTATAAAAGGAACAGCAATGAAACACAGCCTTTCTATTCTTGGCCATAGTTGTGATAACTTGTGACAGATGCAAAGAGAGGAATGCCGAGGTGATATGCTGCGATAACAACTCTTAAGAGTTCATTAGATGTATAAAGCTTTACACTTCTTAGATGACTTTTGGTTTACCTATTTTTCTGTTTGTTTGTTTTTTCACTTCTTGTTAGAGTGACTCTATTTGTTAAAGGGATAGTTCATCCAAAAAATAAAATGCTGTCGTCATTTACTCACCCTTATGTTGTTCCAAACCTGTATGAATTTCTTTCTTCTGGTGAACATAAGAGAAGATATTTTAAAGAATGTGTGCAACCAAACAGGTTTTGGACCCCATAGACTTCCATAATAAGGGAAAAAAATACTATGCAAGTCTTATGGGGACCATCAACTTGTTTGGTTTAATTTTTGGGTGAACTATCCAACATGAGAAAAGTGTCCGACTGGTTCATTATGAGAATGTTGAGAAGTTGTTTTTTATTGCTGATAAATTGTAAAATTTAAAGGAACATAGTGATGGGGAAAGAAATATGAGATGGGCTTAAAAATTTATTCTAATGCTTTTGCATTCTCTCCCAAATGTTTTGCGCTCCCCCAAAACTTTGCATTTCGAATTCTTTGAGAGTGAACGCAAAGTTTCTCGGAATCTCAAAAGCTTTGGAATATATAATTTTTCTCCCATCTCATATTTTTTTCCATCACAATGTCCCTTTAGAGCCTCCGTAGGGGTCTGATTGATTAAAGGAAATTGAAAATGGAAGGGCTGTAAACGAACGGCCAAAACGCATAAAAAGTTTTACGTTTTTAGTTGAAAATGGTGTCGTGTAAACAGCCCCTAAATTTGGGCCAAGTCTGCAACCACTATGCACATTTAGGTGGACACATCCTAACCTTCTATTTTTATATGGTCAGTGAATAAGGCTTTTTCAAAAATCGATTCTTGAGCTATTACGTTTGGTCCACCCAGTCCTGGGTATTGGTTAACATCCTTTATATAAATGGTTAAAATGTGCTCTATTTGTGTCAAAATTAGGTCTTGGCTGTGACCCATCACTACAGTCATGGCACCCAAAAAGAACAAGACTGCCAAGAAGAACAAAGCTGATATCAATGAAATGACCATTATGGTAGAGGACAGTCCCACCAACAAAATCAATGGGCTCAACACTCTCCTGGAATGTGGAAATGGCTTTAGTTGTATCTCAACGGAGGTCACCGACCCCGTCTATGCACCAAATCTCTTGGAGGGTCTTGGCCACATGAGGCAAGACAGCTTTCTCTGCGATCTGACTGTCGCAACCAAGTCCAAGTCTTTTGAAGTTCACAAGGTTGTGATGGCTTCTTGCAGCGAGTACATCCAAACCATGCTCAGGAAGGATCCATCCCTCAAGAAGATCGAGCTCAGTGATTTGTCCCCGGTTGGTCTGGCTACAATCATCACATATGCCTATTCTGGAAAACTCACCTTGTCGCTCTACACAATTGGTAGCACTATCTCAGCAGCCTTGCTGTTGCAGATCCATACTTTAGTGAAGATGTGCAGCGATTTCTTAATGCGGGAGACTAGCGTGGAAAACTGCATGTATGTTGTGAACATCGCCGACACTTACAATCTGAAAGAGACGAAAGAAGCTGCTCAGAAGTTCATGCGGGAGAACTTTATTGAGTTCTCCGAAATGGAACAGTTCCTGAAACTCACCTACGAGCAAATCAGCGAATTTCTCATGGACGACTCCCTTCAATTGCCTTCTGAGCTCACGGCTTTCCAGATCGCGATCAAGTGGCTGGACTTCGACGAGAAGAGGCTGAAGTACGCGCCCGATCTCCTGTCCAACATTCGCTTTGGTACGATCTTACCTCAGGACCTTGTCAGTCACGTACAAAACGTTCCCAGGATGATGCAAGATTCTGAGTGCCACCGTCTTTTGGTGGATGCCATGAATTACCACCTGCTGCCATTCCAGCAGAACATCTTGCAGTCCAGAAGAACCAAGGTCCGCGGAGGCCTACGGGTTCTGCTCACGGTGGGTGGACGGCCTGCGCTCACCGAGAAATCCCTCAGCAAGGACATTCTCTACAGAGATGAAGACAATGTCTGGAACAAGCTGACGGAGATGCCCGCGAAGAGCTTCAATCAGTGCGTGGCTGTTTTGGATGGGTTCCTTTACGTGGCCGGTGGTGAAGACCAGAACGATGCGAGGAACCAAGCAAAACATGCCGTCAGCAATTTCAGCAGGTAAGATTTTACATCCTTTTTAGTAGGACTGCACGATTAATGGAAATCAAACCGCACGCGATTTGGCAAAGGCTGTCATTATTTTATGTGCAGTTTGTCAGTGCAGCGGCTGATCGGTAGTGAATGCTGCTCCATCTGAACACCAGAGTCTCTCTCTCTCTCACACACACACACACCACATATCCCTCTGAACACCAGAGGGCGTCTCTAACACAAACACACACACACACACACACACACACACACACACACACACACACACACACACACACACACACCATATATCCCTCTGAACACCAGAGTCTCTCTCTCTCTCTCTCACACACACACACACACACACACACACACACACACACACACACACCACATATCCCTCTGAACACCAGAGGGCGTCTCTAACACAAACACACACACACACACACACACACCACATATCCCTCTGAACACCAGAGTCTCTCACACACACACCACACACACACACACACACACACACACACACACATTTCCCTCTGAACACCAGGGGGCGTCTCTAACACAAACACACACACACACACACACACACACACACGCCACATATCCCTCTGAACACCAGAGTCTCTCTCTCTCTCTCTCTCTCACACACACACACACACACACACACACACACACACACACACACACACACAAACACACCACATATCCCTCTGAACACCAGAGTCTCTCTCTCTCTCTCTCTCTCTCTCTCACACACACACACACACACACACACACACCACATATCCCTCTGAACACCAGAGGGCGTCTCTAACACAAACACACACACACACACACACCACATATCCCTCTGAACACCAGAGGGAGTCTCTCACACACACACCACACACACACACACACACATTTCCCTCTGAACACCAGGGGGCGTCTCTAACACAAACACACACACACACACACACACGCCACATATCCCTCTGAACACCAGAGTCTCTCTCTCTCTCTCTCTCTCTCTCTCTCACACACACACACACACACACACACACACACACACACACACACGCCACATATCCCTCTGAACACCAGAGTCTCTCACACACACACCACACACACACACACACATATCCCTCTGAACACCAGAGGGCGTCTCTAACACAAACACACACACACACACACCACATATCCCTCTGAACACCAGAGTCTCTCACACACACACACACACACCACATATCCCTCTGAACACCAGAGGGCGTTTCACACACACATACATGCACCGCTGAAGTACGATAACACACATCATGCCAGGAAATCCCTATTGCCATCATACTATCTGTAGCAAAATAAACAGAAGATTGAAACGCTTTGATTAAACATGACTAATAAACACACGACTGCCTTATTCTGTGTAAGAAGCACATCATCTCACAGAAGGAGGAGCTCAACTGTGGTTATGAAGTGAGTTTGGAGTAAAGGCATGTTATTAAATGTTCATAAATCATAAAAGAGGTTCATAAATGCTTCTCATGTCTGGAAACATGTTTGACACGTGTTGCTTTTTCAAATGCACGTTATAAGCGTCTCAAACTCACAGTGCTTTCAGAGTGAGCAGCGTTTACAGAGCCGTCCGTCACTGACAAGCTGCACATAAAAAATAATCACACCCTTTGCGATTTCATAATCGCAATAATCCAAATCAATGAATCGCGCAGCCCTACTTTTTATTATAAAGGCTTTATTGTCAACTGATACAAAATAGAATTGAGCTCAGGCGCATGACAAAAAAGGATGGATGTCCGCACTCTGAACTTAATCTCTGGGAAAGTTTATTTAAAAAACGCTGTTTGAAATGTTACACTTCTAGAGTTAAATACATTTCTAGAGCTTAAAGTTAGCATGAAACGAAAGTTGCGCTCATCTTGCGCCCTATTGTGACGTATATCTGAGTGAAATGTCTTCTTGAACAAGAACAAATGTAGAGTGGGGCTTGATTGGATGGTTGTGGTTTGCTCGCTAAACACTCGCAGTCTTCCTACGAGTCCGCACTTAACACTTAACAGTCGGGAAGAAGTCTTCAGAAAGTCACCCTTCTGAAACCTAAAATGACAAGCGAGACACCCTACGGTAAGGTCCTGTCCCAAATGGAACCGCTCTTGCGATCTTCCTCCGAGTCCGCACTTTCGTGACGTCTTCAAAAGTGCCATTTGGGACAGGACCGATATCGCTGCAAGATAGAGGGGAAGTTATTTTTATCAAAGATTACAAGGGAACATAAATAAATAAAAATAATGATGTGCACAGATAAATCCTTTGTAACAAACACTGTAATATTCTAGCCTGGAATTCCAGACCTAAATCTGAAAGATTAATGGTCTGGCATCGACTAATGAAAATCAGCCAGCTCGAGGGGCGGCACCAAGCATTCATTTGAAAATCTCACTGTACGCAATTGGATAACACTACGACCAATCACAACAAGCCCCATATGCTTAGCTACCAGCGGAGCTAACTGGTAGATTAGACTCTTGCTGTATCCGGTCGGCAAAACAGCAAAAACGACCTTCTTGCAAAGGAAGGATTCGAGCGGCGTCTTCTGTTCCTGTTTTAGATAAAAAGCCAAGTCTAACTCGTTCATTGTAGCGGCCAAAGCCGTTTCAGACAGGTGGTGTTCATCCATAGCCATCTTGCAATGTTTACTAATGACTTCGTCGTCACATCGTTGTCGTCATCTCGCCCGCCTGTATCAGATAACCCGATGTGATTGGTGCAGCTCGGATACAAGGGCATGTTTAATGAGCATCATTACTCGACGCCAGAGTAACTCGCTGAGCAAATTCAACTTGTGCTCTCGCAAGAACTCTGGATTACCAGGGTAGTAATATTCCATAAAAATAAGAATTGTCCATTTTGATTTCATGGTTTTATCTCATGTCCACTGGGATGCATGCATCACTCACGAGTACTTCTCTCCTCAGATATGACCCCCGATTCAACACGTGGATCCACCTGGCCAACATGATCCAGAAGCGCACTCATTTCAGCCTCAACACCTTCAACGGCCTCCTGTTCGCCGTAGGGGGACGCAACTCTGAAGGCTGTCAGGCGTCCGTCGAGTGCTACGTTCCCTCATCGAACCAATGGCAAATGAAAGCTTCAATGGAAGTCCCTAGATGTTGCCATGGCAGCACAGTTATCGACGGCAAGATCTTGGTTAGCGGCGGCTACATTAACAACGCCTACTCTCGCGCCGTGTGTTCTTACGACCCGTCCACCGATAGTTGGCAGGATAAGAATAGCCTGAGCAGCCCGAGAGGATGGCATTGCTCGGTGACCGTCGGAGATCGTGCTTACGTTATCGGCGGAAGCCAGTTGGGCGGGCGTGGCGAGCGGGTCGACGTCTTACCGGTTGAATGCTACAACCCTCACTCGGGCCAGTGGAGCTACGTCGCCCCCTTGCTGACGGGAGTGAGCACAGCAGGTGCTGCCACCTTGAATAGCAAGATTTACCTCCTGGGTGGATGGAACGAGATTGAGAAGAAGTATAAAAAATGCATTCAGGTGTTTAACCCCGATCTTAACGATTGGACTGAGGATGACGAATTGCCCGAGGCTACGGTCGGCATCTCATGTTGCGTTGTCACCATCCCCACACGCAAAACACGAGGGTCGAGGGCCAGCTCGGCTTCATCCGCACCGATTAGCATATAATCTGCGACAGAGAGCAGTGGGGAAATCTTGCGAGTTGTAATTGAGTATGATTTTTTTTATTACTATTTGTTAAAGGTCAGCTTTTCTCACAGATGCTAAGATTGTCAGTTCATAGGAATCTTGGGAATGTTGAATGTCAAATCACAACATAGCAGGGGTGTAACGCTACACAGAAGTCGCGGTTCGATCACGTTTCAGGATCGCGGTTCGATATGAGTTTGGGACGTTTACACACACTATGTTTAAAATCGAAGCATTTTGAAAAAGAAAAAAATATATATATTGATGTGTATTTAAAGGTGGTTCAAAGGTTGTGGAAACAGGGAAAGAGAGAGAGATTTGGGGGTGGAATTATTGTTTATAATGTTCACGGAAAAGGAAATGCACACATACGATACATATCTGTAAAATCAAGAGTTTACAGTTATAATTTTCATTGGGAACATATTTTCCAAGTGGGGCCAGTTCTCCAGTTACGATTCGATTAGTCCCTTAATGTACAAAATGAGGCAATTACAACATATTAGACATTCTCCTTAGATTAACAAACAATGCAGATACTTATTAAAGCATTACGTTCTAATGTCGCACATGGACTGTACATATGTGAGCTTATTTATGTAGGATAAGCCAGGTTTTTCATTTCACTTTACTCCTTTACCTGCTAACATTGTCTTTATTCATTAATGAGGACGCAGGGAGATAACAAAGGTTTATAACCCAGTTTGCACTGTAAAAATACAGAAGCAGAAAGTGTGTGAGGAATGATGTGAAGAACACTGAACCGGGAATAGAAGGATTTACAGTGCATTTTTTTGGGGGAAAACAGAATGAATAGATAATTGTGAACAAGTTTTGGCCTGAACTGTCGAGGACAAGCACAAACATCTGCTTTGTTTCCTGATGGTTCATGAACTTTAACGTTCTGATTAAAAACAGAAATGTGATAACTGAACACACTACTGATTTATTACTTTAAAAAGATATTGCTTATTAATGTAAATCATTGGATTGGATTTCGAATATACATACTGTGATACATGTTGTCAAATAATAAAGCTCTGCATATTTATTAAAGCTTCTTAAGAAATGTTGCTGTTGACATTTTTCTATTTCAGGCAATGACTATAAATACACACTACCAGTCAAAAGTCTTGGTTCGGTACCATTTTTAAAATGTTTTTAAATGAAGTCTCTTCTGCTCACCAAGGCTGCATTTACTTGATAAAAAATGTTTTTTAAAAAAAAAAATAAAACAGTAATATTGTTAAATATTACGACAATTTAAAATTTTCTATTTTAATATATTTTCAAATGTAATTTATTCCTGTGATTAAAGCTGAATTTTCAGCATCATTACTCCAGTCTTCAGTGTCACATGACCCTTCAGAAATCAGTATAATATGTGGATTTATAGCTCTATTTATATTTATAGCGATTTATATTATTATTATTATTATTATCAATGTTGAAAACAGTTGTGTACATTTTTTTCAGGATTCTTTGATGTATAGTAAGTTAAAAAGAACATTTATTTGAAATAGAATATTTTCTAACATTATAAATGTCTTTACTGTAACTTTTGATCAATTTAATTCATCCTTGATTTCTTTTATTTCTTTCCCCCCCAAAATAAAATAATAATTCTTACTGACCCCAAACTTTTGAACGGTGGTGTTTAATGTTACAAAAGCTTTCTATTTCAGATAAATGCTGTTCTTTTAAACTTTCTAAAATTAAAGAGAGAGAGAGATTCCCTTCCTGTTTGTCTGACCAATGAGAGACAGTCGTTGTTATTTTTGCAGTTCTCTTTGGTGCAGCTACTGGCACAGAAGCGACTGAGTAAACCTGTACAAAAGCTTTGACTTTACTTTCAAGTTCACAAAGTAAACATACCGATGGGCGTTGGAGCTGGCAAATAATAGACAGTATGACAGGGCAAAATCATAATTATGATGATGACAAAAGTGAATCTGCAGTGACTCCTGACCTAATAATAAAGGCCTGACCTCATTTACGTTACTGAATTCTTCAATATAAACTGTGTACAGGTGTCACATAAAAGCAACGGTTTAAAGGGATAGTTCACCCAGAAAAGAAGATATTTTGATGAATATGGGTGACCAAACAGTTTTTGGACCCCATTGACTTCCATAGTATGAAAAAGAAAATACATGGGGGTTCATCAACTGTCTGGTTACCCATATTCTTCACAATATCTTCTTCTGTGTTCAGCAGAAGAAAGAAGCTCATACAGGTCTGGAACAACATGAGGGTGAGTAAAATAAATGATGACAGGATTTTTGGGTGAACTGTCCCTTCATTAGAAGGTTACATTACATGGCTCTGAGAATAAAACCTAAAAATAACCATTAGCAAACATTCTGTATAATTGTTATAAAATAGTAGTAATAATAATAATAATAATACTAAGGAAAAAAAAAAACATTAGAGAACATTCTGTGTAAGTTATTAATTAATTGTTATTATAAAAATAAAATAACCATTAGGGAATGTTCTGTCACCGTGTAAATAATTAATGGTTATTAAAATAAATAAATAACCATCAGGGAATGTTCTGTGTAAAGAATTAATGGTTATTCAAATAAATAAATAACCATCAGGGAATGTTCTGTGTAAAGAATTAATGGTTATTCAAATAAATAAATAACCATCAGGGAATGTTCTGTGTAAAGAATTAATGGTTATTAAAATAAATAAATAACCATCAGGGAATGTTCTGTGTAAAGAATTAATGGTTATTAAATTATTTAATTAATTGTTAAAAATAAATAACCATCAGGGAGCGTTCTTCTGTGTAAAGAAGTAATGGAAAGAAAGAAAGAAAGAAAGAAAGAAAGAAAGAAAGAAAGAAAGAAAGAAAGAAAGAAAGAAAGAAAGAAAGAAAGAAAGAAAAATAACCATTTGGGAACGTCCTGTGTAAGGAATTAACGTTTATTAAAAAACAAACAAATAAATAAATAACCATTAGGGAATGTTCTGTATAATGGTTATAGAAAAAAAACATTGAGAACGTTTTGTGTAAGTTATTAATGGTTATTAAACACACACACACACACATACACACACACACACACACACACACATAGGGAACGTGCTGTATAAGTGGCGGTAAATCATGCAGCGAATGTTCTGTTCACGTTATTCATGGTTGTAAAAATAAAACCTAAAAAAACGTTGTGTGTTGCTGACCTTGGTGTTGCTCCAACCATAACCCAAACAATTCACAGCCAACATATTCCAAAATACAAGCAATTAAACAATACATATATATATATATATATATTTTGCATTGTCATGATTACAAAAGCACATTCACACTGATGCGCGTGTTACCGCCTTGACCACGGCATCGCCACCAGCGACAACAAAGAGGAAGGAGGAATTGCTGAGTCATAACATGATGACGTGCCCGCAACGACACGGTCACGTGTTCTCAGCGCAAGCAAAGTGTGTGTGCGCGCGGACAGGACTGACATAACTCGCGCACTCCGATCAAATATCAACAGCTCGCAGCTCGAGGCCGCTTTATTCGCGCGTTATAACGTGAGTTACAGTGAAACCTTCCCCTGAGAAAGCGCTTGGAAACAAAAGCGAATCATTTCCTACTTAAAAAACGAATCGTTGAAGGGCCTAGCGCGCGCGCTCGCTCGCATTATAGATCATCGGTGATCAATATCACTGAACGCGCAACGCGGCTGCGGAGAAGTTGCGAGTTGAAGTCCGTAATAATCATAAGCCGGGGTTTGTAGGTTTGTGATATGGGCTTGCTGTCACAAGGCTCACCGCTCAACTGGGAAGAGACCAAGAAACATGCTGACCACGTTAGGAAGCACGGCATCCTTCAGTTCCTCAACATCTACAATAAGGTGAAGGAGCGACAGAAGGATGTGCTGAAATGGGGAGATGAGGTGAGGATGCATGCTTTACTTTACAGCCTCACAAAGCATGTATTATGACTGCATATGCATGGGAAACACGTGGTTGCGTTGCATTAAATGATGCAATGGAGCAGTGGTGATGCTGCTTGTGAGCAGGTGCACCTTCAGCTCACGGTGTGTGTGTTTATTAATGCACTTTTATTATATGGACACACTTGACTCGATCTTAAAATCCTAATGCTTACAGTCTTGAACTTGGTTTTGTAGAGAAATGCAAAGTTCAGACTTTATATAAGGTGTGTATTTCACAGCAATGCAACAAAAAACAAGTCTGGGAGAATGTGCTTATTGTGTTGATGTTGTATTACCCAAACATTTGCTGTTATTGAGCTGGATATGGTAAGGGTTAGAGACTGGTTTGCTGGAATGGGTTGGTTACGGGTGAGTTAAAGGGGTTAGGCAAGGTCAACAGTGTAATTACCCCAAACTATCCGGTGCAACAAGTGTCCAGCTGACCTTTGACCTCCTCCAGTGATGTTTAAAAATACTCCCAGGATGAAGTCCCCCTGTAGTCAATCATTTTGTCCTTTAAAACTCATCTTTGATCACCAAAATGACACATTTAAAAAATGTTAATGCCTTAAAATATCTTCAATGTAACTCGATACCCTTGCCTCATTTAGCATGCACGGTTCTATGAATATGCAAATGAGCCCCGCCTCCACTCACTCACTCACTCACTCAGCTCAGAGATCCACTGGTTGACGATCACACGTTGATCTGATTGGTTACAAGGTAGTTTGTGACGTCAGAAACACCAGCGATTTCAAAGCGTGTTTTTGAGACTGTCTTTGGTTCACTGCAGTTTTAAGGAGAAAATACTCAGCAATGCTGTCGACTTATGAATTCGCACATGGTTTGTCTTAAAGCACATTAAAAACACCACATAAACAACATTAAAAGCTGGATTTTCACCACAGGGCGACTTTAAACCACGTTAAGAGATTGTGCTGAAGATCCAGGCGAAATTTGCCTACTTTAAAGAAGCTCGAATACAATATATTTTAGTTTGATTTCATATTCTCCCATGTTAGCCTATTTCATAGTTTCGGTGGGAAATGAGTGGGCGTGTCCAGACTGTCCACTGGTATCTGAGTGATGTGTGTGTAAAGCGGCTCAGGCATGTGAAGATCTGCCCTATTACACAGTGATTTTAGTTCACAGATTTTGTGCAAAGATGTCAATTGCAAAATCCCATTTCTTTTGGTTGGATGCAGTTAGTCATCTGTCAGTAGTCCACTGGTCTTTAAAGAGTACTAAACTAAACATTAGGCGCCTAAAAGTGTTTGCATGTGCAAACTCGCAGTCCATGTAGGATCAACAGGATAATGTCGATTTCTGAACCTCCTATTGAAATGGCTTTTCATTTCATTACCTTTGACCGGCCAGAAGACGTCAATGGATTTACGATAAAACCTGCTGGAATGCTGTTGGTTTAGGTGAATCCTTTGTTCGGCGTTAGTGGATTTAAAAGGGAAAATGAATGGAATGGGGGGGGGGGGAGGGAATGGAATGGCATCCGACTAGGAATGCGTTTTTACTTTCATTATGAATGTGATAAGAAGAAAAACACTGTGCATTATCTTTGTTGGTTGGGTTTGCAAGGCAAATGCGCTCATACGTAATGTGCGTATAATACCTCAGCCAAAGCAGGAACTATTTTTTACACTTGTGGTCAATATTTTTGCAACATTAGTAATGTGATAAACCGCATGATAAGAAGTCTGACTCATCCCGCAGGTGGAGTACATGTTGGTGGAAATGGATGACAAACATGAAAAAGCCCGTCTGGTTCTGAACGGGAAGGAGGTTTTGGAAATCCTTCAGGAAAAGGGGGAAAAGATCAACCCCAAGTGAGTAACTGAGTGTGTCACAAAAATATTCTGAACACGTTTGTGTGATGATGACCCCCCAAAAAAAGTTATTTTATTTTTAGGGATGCACCGATATGAAGATTTTGGCCGATAACCGATAATTCTTTATATTTGAAAGCCGATAACCGATATATCGGCTGATAAATCTGAATCTAAATTTGTATATAATTTTTTGAGAGCCTGATTACAAAAACAAAAGTCTCACCATTAAAAGCCCTGTCCCAAACACAGTTATAATGATGTTCTCATTATAATGTTATGTAGCTGATATGACAGACTTGTGCTGCACGTTGCACTGAACCATATTTTCCTTTCTGAAGTGATTCCAATCATATTTCAAGCAGTTCAAAACCATCATGATGAACAGTGCACATCTGAAGAGTCTCAGCTGAAGGAAATAATACATTATTTATCGGCTTTAATATATCGGCCAAATCTTCTTATCAGGCCGATAACGTAACATTAAAAATGATCATATATTATCGGTTGATACCGATATATCGTGCATCACTAATTATTTTGTTCACATACTCAGAGGTTTGTTACAGGCTCCTCACAATCATGACTTCAGTAATAGCAGGTTTATCTGTAACTGTGTAAAGCCGGGATAAAAAGGGTTTGTCCCCATTGTTGATTTATTTGATTTATTAGCTGGTTTGACCTTTTGTACTCTTTAACTGTAAAGACTTGCAGCCAATCCCTCTTTTATGCATGTGTTTAACTGGTCAACAAGATCGATAGTATCTTTTGTGTTTACTGTTCCTCTCCCTTTGATTAGACTTGCCCCAATCGTGCTATTTTAAAGGCTCCTAATGTTTTTTCAGAGTCTCCTACAACAGGTTTAAACGCATCCAAAGTCAAAAACCACTTTATTTAACTCATAATCTCCACTGCAGCATCAGCTCTTTTCTCTCAGTGTCTGAAACGCTTCGAATGAAGATTCAGTCTCTCTAAGCCCCGCCTCTCTGAGAGCTGCTCTGCTCTGATTGGTCAGAAAGCAAACGCTCATTATCATATCTGAATCTGAGCTCTCGATATCCAGTGATACGAACAGTAACGATGGCGTGGGTTTTACCGTATCAATGTCATCAAAGTGTGAACAACACGAACCAAACTCTTCCAGTCTCAGGTAAATTACAGTGTTTGAGGGCGGAGCTAAGAGACGCTGCTCAGCCAATCAAGACCAGAGGCGGGCATTATGCAAATTAGTTACAAACCTACACCGGTTCATCAGGAAGTGAGACTGAATTACTGACGACTCGTTTCAGTTCAGAATTGATTCTTTCTTTTAGGAGACGACAACTCAGTTTATCTGAACTTTGACCTTTGAAACCTTACAGATCTTTTACATTCACAAACAGCTCTATTACACACGACATGAAAGAAAATATGTTTAAAAATTCATAATAGGGACGCTTAAATCTTTCTTTTGTTTAAATGACAGGCTCATCAGAGGTTAGTTTGGACAGGATCCGCATGATTTGAAGTTTGATGAGTTGTATAGGAGTGAGGAATGTGACCTTTATGATGTTGTCCTGATGTTGTGTATCTGTAGCTCAGGGCAATATCAGCACACACTGGGAAACGAGAGAGTGGCATTCCTCATTACTGCCTCTCTACTGCACACACTGAAGAGTGTCACAGCACTTTACACTTCACATCGATGATCCCGTTCACAACGCTCGCTTTAGCCGGACACTGACATGTTCCACCGTGTGGAAAAACACTGATGGAATCCAGTCGGAAAAATGACATTTACTGTGGAATTCTGCAAATTCTGGATGAATAAATCAAACTTAGGGTTGTATAATTATTCAGATCATGACATGGACTAGTGTCTGTGAGTAGCTCAAAAAGACTATATAACACACATATTTACACACAGAAACTCAAAGGTCTTCACGGTAACCTGTCATAAGGTTTAACTTGACGTGTCTGCCAAAAAAATAAAAAGAATTATTTCATTTTCTTTTGATTACATTTTGAAAGGTTTATTAAATTGCTTATGTTTTATTCCATTGATTACCACCATTTTTGATAATGAATTTGCATTAGGCTAAATTATAAATCCAGAAAAGAAAAAAAAAAACAGAATTTCTGACAACAAAAAAGTAATTAAGTTAAAGTTGAATGAATTCAATTGATTCGTTTTGATTATTAAAATTTAATCAAACCATTAAAATGGATTCAATAACATTTAAAATGGAAAACATTTTAACACTTATAAAACAGAACTAATAGATTGTTAAATTGAGAGAGTTTCATTAATTGTTTAGACATGCTTTTTGATTACTAACATTTAATTTAACCATTAAAATGGGAGTCCAGAATTATTTTTGTGTGTGTGTGTGGAAATTTCTGAATTTTTTAATTTCCAAACTCTAATCATTGCGTAATGTATGATATCTGTTCAGATATTTGAGTGACTTTCAATATTTTAGGTTTCTCTGTGTTTCGACTGCTTTATTGTAATGTTATTAGCCTCAATGCCCATTGGCCACAGCGCTCTCTTTACATCATTATTGGCCATTGTCTGTTGTGTTGACCATTACTTTACATTACTAGAGCAAGCATGTAATGGAAGTCACTAATACACTAGTGCTCATTTATCTACCGATGCATAATGGATTGAATGAAGTGCTTCTGCTAGTAATTCACATTTATAAGTTCCTTTTCATAAAGAGACAGAATATTGATCTTGAAGTGCAGGCCGGAGTCGGGCAGCTACACGATCGAAGGAAAGTTTTATAAATTCAGTTGATTAGTCATGCTTTTTGATTATTAAAATGTAATCAAACCATTAAAATAGAATCCATAAAATGTAAAGTGAAAAACACAGAATTATGGGGATTATTGAGAAAAAATAGGGCCCTAATAATATTTTTTTTTATAGATTGTTGATAAATTGTGTAAGTTTCATGAATTGTTTAGACGTGCTTTTTGATTACTAACATTTAATTTAACCATTCAAATTAAATATGAAAAATAAATTAATTCAGGAAATTTCTGAATTTTCCAAACATTAGAATCCAAACTCTTAATGTATGATGTCAAATATTTGAGTGATTTTCAATATTTTAGGTTTCTCTTCAGTCTGTGTTTCGACTGCTTTATTGTAATGTTATTAGCCTCAATGCCCATTGGCCACAGCGTTCTCTTTACATCATTATTGGACATTGTCTGTTGTGTTGACCATTACTTTACATTACTAGAGCAAGCATGTAATGAAAGTCACTAATACACTCATTTATTTCTCAATGAGCGCTCATGAAATTAATTGCTTTGCTAGTAATTCACATTTATAAGAATATTGATATTGAAGTAAGTGTGTGTGTGTGTGTGTGTGTGTGTGTTCAGCCACCCGACGCTGTGGAGGCCGGAGTACGGCAGCTACATGATCGAAGGCACGCCGGGACAGCCGTACGGGGGCTCGATGTCGGAGTTCAACACCGTCGAGGACAACATGGGGAAGCGGAGGAGAGAGGCGTCATCTGTGCTCGATCTGAACCAGACTCTCCTCACAGTCACCGCGTTCCCCAGGTGCGAAACATCTATTAGAGCTGCACGATTCTGGATAAACTGAGATTCAGGATGTCTTTTATAAATCGAGATCATGATTCTGAATAGACAACGAAGCAAAATAACATGTACTTTACTAGAGGTTCTGACTACATGTTTATTGCTGTAGTCCATTTAAAAATATATATAATTCTTTTGAAAGAATTTTCAAAAACAAGATTGGTTTGAGTGAATGATTCAATGACTCGCTCATAAAGACATGTGCATCTCAGTCCGCCTACTTACACTACACCCTAAAAGTGTGTCCTCTTCTTGTGAAGAAAGTAGATACTTTTGAGTGAGTAGCAGAAGAGTAGACAAGCTTTGGGAGAAACTCACGTCATAGATGATCCAACTAATATTTCCAACTACCGTCCAATTGCAATTCTCCCAACCATTTCCAAGTTGCTTGAAAAAATATTATATAATCAACTAATTAACCACCTTGAAAATAATAACCTGCTCAGTGATTGCCAGCATGGCTTTCGACCCTTGCGGTCAACTATGTCGGCTTTGCTGCTTCTCACTGAGCAAATACGTGCGTCTCTAAACAAGGGTCAGATTACTGGAGTTATATATATCGATTTTCAGAAAGCTTTCGATACAGTCAATTATCAAATTCTGTTAAACAAACTTCTTTCTTTTCATTTGTCATCTTCCACAATAGATATGTTTACATCATATTTAAGTGACAGATCTCAGACTGTAAGAATCGGCACAGTAACATCACAGCCTCGAGTGTGTTCTATAGGAGTTCCACAGGGCAGTATTTTAGGTCCTTTACTTTTCCTTATGTATATTAATGATCTTCCTTGTGTTTTGAATTTTTCTAGTTCTTTGCTATATGCTGATGACACTGTTATTTTTCTTTCTGGTTCTAATATCGACACAATCAATTACAAACTTAAAGGGATAGTACACTTTGAAATTAAATTTTCAGTTTTTATTTAATTTTTTACCTCTTGAACTCAGCCACGTCCAAGTGATCTGAGAGCGCGGGCGGGTATAGATATATACAATAGATGTCGCCTTGGCAACGGTTTCGCAGTAGCCAATGCGACATCTAGTGTATATATCTATACCCGCCCGCGCTCTCAGATCACTTGGACGTGGCTGAGTTCAAGAGGTAAAAACGATATAAAAACTGTTCGTTTTCTCACACAAACCGCTCGTTTCGTGTCTTAGGCCATCAATGTGTACTTACGATGGGGAATTGTTTAATTTGGACGACGGGGAATTGTTTTAATTTGGACTCTGTGCATGCTGTTTGAGACAAGTGACCATCGACCTGCATTATATGACTGACAGACAAGAACGGTTTGACCTAAAAATATCAAAATTGAAACTACTGCGGAAAAAAAGACACCTACATCTTGGATGCCCTTGAGGTAAGCTAAAACATACCAAAATTTAATTTCAAAGTGAACTATCCCTTTAACACAGATCTGCAACATTTACATAACTGGCTGCAAGATAATCATTTAACACTTAATGTCAAGAAAACACAATGCATGTATTTTTATTCATCTAGGAGACAGCTATCCATATTCAATCCTATCACTTTTTCTAATCAAACGCTTTCAATTGTATCAGCATATAAAGTATTTGGGAGTCTATCTTGACTCACATCTTACTTATCAAGAACATGTTCAAACCCTAACCAGAAAGTTAAACCAAAAGTTATATGTTTATAGCAAAATTAGACCATACTTGTTGCTTTCTGTTTCAAAAACCTTTCTTCATGCCATCATTCTGTCCACTTTGTCGTATTGTTTACCTGTTTGGTCACTAACAACAAATGAGATTATTGAACCAGTAATAAGACTTTATAATAGAGCTCATAAGATCCATGTCAGGCTTCCAGGCTGGACTCACCACTGTACTGCACTATCTTTGTGTAATGCCTTGACATTCCAGAACTATAAAATAAGCCATGGGATAAACCTGTTTTATCAAATCTCAAATGGACACACTGTAACTGCTCTAACCGAACTGGTTCTGAAACTTAGCTCAAGGTCTGAGCGCACTACGAGATCTTTTACAAATGGACTTTTGCCTTTACCGGCTTATAGAAACTGTTATGGACAGAGATCTTTTTTTTATGTGCTCACTAAAACCTGGAATGAGATCCCACAGCACATCAGAACTATCACATCAAGAAGACTATTTAAAATAACATTTGCTCGCCATTTAATGGACAGGTATGTCTGTGACCATTGAGACGGCTTTATAGCCCCTCCTGTTGCCCAATATCTTGGCTTGTGTGTCTGTTGTTGTCTCTAGCTGTCTAGTGTGTGAGCGTTGTTGTGTATGTGGTTTTTATGTTCTGCAGAGCAGGAACCTGCTGAAAATCAGTTTTATACTGAGCCAGGCCCGATTGTCCTTTAATCTTTTCCTGTAAAAAAAAAAAAACAATAATAAAAAAAAAAAATACAATTGCGTCTTTTAACGGTTGCACTGTCACAGTAAACTGACCTGTCAATCATCCTGTCACAGTAAACTGACCTGTCAATCATCCTGTCACAGTAAACTGACCTGTCAACCATCCTGTCACAGTAAACTGACCTGTCAATCATCCTGTCACGGTAAACTGACCTGTCAATCATCTTGTCAAAGATAAAATCCTCCACATTTAGTTTCCTATCGGAGAGAAATGCAGAAGCACGTTGATCTGCAGTCGTGGGTCTTTCATGCGGAGACTCTCCTCATATTCATGCATAACGATGCATTTAAAAGTTCATGGCCAAACGGATCTTTGTAAAAGTCCACATTGTTATTGCAGATGAAATATAACACGGATAACTTAAAAAAATATTATAATTTTTTTTTATCAGGTTAAACTTTGATTTTGTAAACAACAAAAACTTGAATCTCTGAAGACGATGACGTCGTGCACATGCGTATTACGTGTTCAGTCTACAGTGTTTCATCGCCATCTACTGGCCTGGCAGCAGAATACAGCGTTTTTTGTCGTTTTCGCAGATCCGTGTGAATGGGGATCATTTTGACGATGATGTCGTCTGCACGCGGAAAACTCAAAGGAAAAATGTGTCCGTTTAAGCGCATCGTTGTCGTGTAAACGTACCCTTATTTGACAATGAAAACATTTCTGTGGAGTTTAATTGTTAACAAACAAGTTTAAATGTTTACATTCATTCTCAAGGTCAAAGAAATATTTTGGAAAGCATAAATATTGATATTGTATGATATGGAAAAAAAAATTATACTATTTTTGGCCATATCAGCCATATCATATTTGACCATAACCCCTGTCCTTATGTCTTAAATTGACTTTTCATAATTTTAAGGCTGTACGTATGCGTACATTTCTCAAATAGTGTAGTAAATGTCTTAATTTCAGTTTGAATAGGTCTTAAATTAAGGAAAGACGAGGTGTATTCACCCTGCTGAGGGGGATGTGATAAAGCCTGGAGTGGAGCGACAGCACGTTCCTCTCTGCACTCCTTCTGTAATCACTCCGCTCCGAGTCCACTCCGGGTTTTCCATTCCCGCTCACGGGAAAAACTGCTGTGGGCTGTTCACTCCATTTTAAAAGTTATTCTAATATGTTTAATTTTTTATATCATGAACGTCTGAATTTATAATACTATATGTAACATTTATAATACTATAAGTAACGGTTTGGAAAGTATTCAACACGTTTAATAAATATAATTACACAAAAAATGTCCAAATGTAGTGAACGTGCCTATAGAGAGAAATGCACATTTTATACGGTTTACATAAGAGAGTCGTCTGTTTCTATTCGTTTTGAATTGTTTTGCTTAAAAGTAGACATTTCAAGCCTATATGCTGAGTTTCGGTTCATTTATGAGATGCGCATGCGCTCCAGTTCACGTGCAATGCAGTATCGCGCCGGCACCTCCATGTCCTGATCAAATTGTCTGTTATATTTGCTTCTCATTTATGAAATCTAGGCAATTGGTTGATGATACGTCGATTAAAATTAAATGGTAAATGGACTGCATTTATATAGCGCTTTCACAGACCTATGGCCACCAAAGCGCTTTACATATAGCCTCACATTCACCCATTCACTCACACATTCATACACCGACGGCGAATTAACCCTTGTGCATTGTTTCAATTTACAACCTTTCGTTATGTTTCGTGGCTGAAAACAGCCACTACTTTAAACTGCTGTAAAAATGTATCAGATAAATATTTTTTTCAAATTTTTTTGCATAAATCTATTAATCAACCTCAGTCCTGCTCAAAAATACTAAATGTTTAAAAAAAATTCAGGATTTTAACTCTTTAATTGCCAAATTCGTAAATGATGTCACTGATTTGGGAAAAAAAAAACACAAAATTACTAATTTTCAATATAAAATGTGATTGTGGACTGGATTTTTTTTTACCTTTTATCACAGTCTTGGACATGTCAAAGATTAGAAACAACATTGGTTTTGATGCATTGTTAGTTTTTGTGCAGCATTAGATTTTTACTTTTTCTCCCTCATTTACTGTTCGTGGCTGTTTTTGCCCCATTGACTTCCATTATAACCACATTTTTTGATTGCAAAGCCATGACACCATATAATCATGCATTTTTGATTGTTGGTGGTTTTCCCTGTTGGGAAGAGGTCAAATTTGTAATTTTTACTGTTGATAACCAGGTGGCACCATTAACCCTTTAGATAGGCCTGTGCAAAAAAAAGCTTAGTTTCTGGCTTTTACATGGAGTTATATGGAGTATAATAGCATATTTGTGTGTGTGTGTGTGTGTGTGTGTGTGTGTGTGTGTGTGTGTGTGTGTGTGTGTGTGTGTGTGTGTGTGTGTGTGTGTGTGTGTGTGTGTGTGTGTGTGTGTGTGTGTGTGTGTGTGTGTGTGTGTGTGTGTGTGTGTGTGTGAGAGAGAGTATGAGAACTCACCTTGATGCGTCTGAGAAAATCTAAATATGCACCTCAGCTCTCAGAACTACAAAGTAAGTGTATTTATGCATCTGCTGTCTTTTGATGGTGAGAAATGCAGACTAAACAAAGCAAGTGGATTTAAACACTTGCATGCAAGCCTGCTGGTCATTTGATGCTGAGAAGAGCAGCAAGCAACATGAGAAAGGGCTTGACTTGTAGTGAAGTTTTAGAGATGATTATGCAGCCTGACCCCTCCAGCGAGCTGCAGGATGTATCATCTTCTCACTCTGACACCACAGACTCAGGAGAGTCAGATCCTGATTTGGATGTGGCACCCTCATCATCCTCTCTAGCTTCCACTGAAGGCGAGGAAGATTCGGAGGATCCTGGATCTGAGTGGATTGGGAGAAACGGCGAAGTGTGGTTTTCCACCAACGTGGAGACAACTCCCTTTCTTCAGCCTGCCAGAGGTGTGACTCCAGGGCCGACACGCTATGCCATCGCAAGGGTCCAGAACATGGATTCTGTGTTCAACGGATTCTGTTTTTTACGGAGCAGATGATTGACCTCATTGTCAGCATGACCAACCTCCATGGGCGCCGCACAATGAGAAACTGGACCGGGGTGGACTCCACAGATCTCCGTGCCTACATGGGGCTACTGATTTTGGCCGGCGTCTACAGGTCCAGAGGGGAGTCCACACGTTGCCTGTGGGATCATCGCCTTCCCCTCCTATTTTTACTCTGTAAAAAACAGATTGAACACAGAATCCATGTTCTGGACCCTTGCGATGGCATAGCGCGTCGGCCCTGGAGTCACGGGAGTTGGCAGGCTGAAGAAAGTTGTCTCCGCGTTGGTGGAAAACCACACTTCGCCGTTTCTCCCAATCCACCCAGATCCAGGATTCTCCGATCCTCCTCTAGTTCCACTGAAGGAGAGATGATGATGATCTGGATGATGAGGGTGCCACATCCAAATCAGGATCTGACTCTCCTGAGTCTGTGGTGTCAGAGGGAGAAGACGATACATCCTGCAGCTCGCTGGAGGGGTCAGGCTGCATAATCATCTCTAAAACTTCACTACAAGTCAAGCCCTTTCTCATGTTGCTTGCTGCTCTTTCCACCATCAAATGACCAGCAGGCTTGCATGCAAGTGTTTAAATCCACTTGCTTTGTTTAGTCTGCATTTCTCACCATCAAAAGGCAGCAGATGCATAAATACACTTACTTTGTTTTTGTTTACTCCATGTAGTTCTGAGAGCTGAGGTGCATATTTTGATTTTCTCAGACGCATCAAGGTGAGTTCTCATACTCTCTCACTCACACACACACACACACACACACACACACACACACACACACACACACACACACACACACAAACACACAAACACACACGCACACACACACAAATATGCTATTATACTCCATATAACTCCATGTAAAAGCCAGAAACTAAGCTTTTTTTTTGCACAGGCCTATCTAAAGGGTTAATGGTGCCACCTGGTTATCAACAGTAAAAATTACAAATTTGACCTCTTCCCAACAGGGAAAACCACCAACAATCAAAAATGCATGATTATATGGTGTCATGGCTTTGCAATCAAAAAATGTGGTTATAATGGAAGTCAATGGGGCAAAAACAGCCACGAACAGTAAATGAGGGAGAAAAAGTTAAAATCTGATGCTGCACAAAAACTAACAATGCATCAAAACCAATATTGTTTCTAATCTTTGACATGTCCAAGACTGTGATAAAGGGTAAAAAAAAATCCAGTCCACATTCACATTTTATATTGAAAATTAGTCATTTTGTGTGTTTTTTTTCCCCAAATCAGTGACATCATTTATTAATTTGGCAATTAAAGAGTTAAAATCCAGATTTTTTTTTAAACATTTAGTATTTTTGAGCAGGACTGAGGTTGATTAATAGATTTATGCAAAAAAAATTGAAAAAAATATTTATCTGATACATTTTTACAGCAGTTTAAAGTAGTGGCTGTTTTCAGCCACGAAACATAACGAAAGGGTAGTAAATTTGCCCACAGTGTACTGTTGAGTTTTTGAAAAATTTCAAAGCATTTTCCCAAAATATGTATCAAAATAAGATTAGTCACCAAAAATCATTCCATTTGCTGAAACATGGAGAAAGTTATGGCCAAATTAAGACTCAAAAATACCCCGTAGTGGATGAAAACATCCCCAACAGCACATAAGGGTTAAGATACAATTTATACAAAACTTCACTGTAAAGACAGGTTTTATACAAAACAAAACTTAATGAAGTGGTCAAAATCATGTCTGACCCCCACTCCATGTGTCTCCCGATATATTGCGCATCTAATGATCCTGTCTTACTCATGCCCAGGGCCTTACCCATCGTTGAGATCCCAGAGGTCAGGACCTCGGCCATTTTTCATGCATATAATGAAGAGCAGCAAAACACCCCTTACGGCATTGGTCCTGGCTTTTGTTCACACAGGGCGCGTTCCGGAACTGATCCCAGAAATGTTACTAGATCCCCATCCCGGCATCAATCCTGGCATCGATCCCGGGACGTGTTTGCGTTCACACAGAAGGCACTCTAGCAATTTTACGCCAATTTATCAATGCGCTGTGTGAAAGAGGCTTAATAGAAATGCAGTTCAAAATGGCCTTTCTTTAAATGCAAATGTTCTTATATTTCATTTGTGAAGGTAAAGCATGTACTAACTACACTCCTAATTACAAGAAGAAGAAATAACTGCTCTTAGACTGGGTGTGTGACGGGCTGTGGATTGAATGGGGTTTGGCTGAGGAGAAATTGAGTAAAACATTATTATTTTAACTTTAGCTTTAACCCTGTGTGTGTGTGTACCTCGATATCTTCCTGAAGTGGTGTAACTGGTCACACTGCCCACTCCTACTCTCTGGACAGCGTGTTTATTTCTCCTAGATAAATGGACTGTTTAGTGTTCACCCACATAATTAACAACACGACTGTTTTGGGCTGCATCAGAAGTTCTCATATAAATGACAGTGATTTATTGAGTCCGTATAGTTGTTCCAGTTATAAGGAGATCTTCTTAGTCAGTATGTATGTATTAGGGCTGGGTATCGATTAGGATGTTCGCAAGCTCTCAATTTGTTTTTCGATTTCGATTCTAAATTCGATTTTTGATTCCGATTCGACTCAATGAATATAGTTTTAATACAAATCCTATATTTTATAAAGAACAGTGAACATAAGTTTACAAGTGGTTAATTAATAAAAAGAAATTAAGAGCCACAAACCTGTATATTAAACTCTTTTTATTTTATTTTAGGTACATTAAAACAGAGCCCAACTCTATTTTCAAATGCAATGAATAGACAGGATTTTAGGATTTTGATGCAAGATGAAAAATTTATGCTGAAAATTGGACGAGTCAGAACCGATACCTTGGTCAAACACGATCAGGTTATTTTATGTTTAAGATAAAACACATATAATCTCACAGCATTAGCTGTAACATGGAGACTGAACAGTGTAGGAAAAAACTAATACTGGCTTTTGGTTGATCGATAAATAAACATGGAAAAAAATCGATTCGTGCCCTTTGAAAATTTTGAATCGACCACATTTAAAAAAAACGATTAATCGAAAAAATTATTTTTTTGGCCGAGCCCTCGTATATATGTATATAATGTATAAACTGCTTTTCAAAAAGTTTGGGATCGATAAAACTACAAAACAAATGGTAATATTGTGAAATATTATTACATTTATGATTATCAATGTTGAAAACAGTTGTGTACATTTTTGTCAGGATTCTATGATTAATAGAAAGTTCAATGAACATCATTTATTTATTATCTTTTGTAACATTATAAATGTCTTTACTGTCACTTTGCATCATTGTTGAATGAAAGTATTAATTTCTTTAAAATAAATTCGTACTGACCCCAAACTTTTGAACGGTAGTGTTTAATGTTACAAAAGCTTTCTATTTCAGATAAATGCTGTTCTTTTAAACTTTCTATTCATCAACATTGATAATAATAATTAATGGGTTTTTTTTGAGCGTCAAATCCACATATTATACTGATTTCTGAAGGATCATGTGACACTGAAGACTGGAGTAATGATGCTGAAAATTCAGCTTTGATCACAGGAATAAATTACACTTTACTATATATTCACATAGAAAACAGCTGTTATAAATCATAATAATATTTCACAATATTACTGTTTCTTTTGTTTGTTTGTTTTTTAATCAAATAAATGCAGCTTTGGTGAGCAGAAGAGACTTCTTTTAAAAAGATAAAAAATCTTACCAACCCCAAACTTTTGAACGGCAGTGTGTGTATGGCTTGTGACAAAAGAATAAAAATGATGAAACTTGATTTGCTTCCAAGCTAAAATCTGTTTGAATGAGTTGGGTGTGCCTCGTCTGTGTAGATAACATTCGCCCTTTGACCCCACAGGCTTTATTAACCCTGATAAAAGATGCAGGCAGAATTGCCTTTCCATGCTTTTAAATGGGTCCTATAATGCCCTTTTCACAAGATGTAAAATAAGTCTTTGATGTCCCCAGAGTGTGTATGTGAAGTTTTAGCTCAAAATACCCCACAGGTATTTTTATATAGCATGTTAAAGTTGTCACTTTTTGAGGGTGAGAAAAAAATGCACCGTTTTTGTGTCTGTCCCTTTAAATGCAAATGAGCTGCTGCTCCCGGCACAGGGGGCGGAGCTTCAAGAGTTTGAACTTTGCAGATGTTGTTTATGCTCAAACAGCAACATTACACACTAACTAAAGTTAGAAAAGTGAAATCATAATCAACCACCCCTTTAAATCACGTGTAATCACGTGTAGAGTTGCAATGTACGATGCAAATGTGCTGGCTATATATATTTTGTGTGTGTGTTTTGTAGGTTAGGCTGCCCAGGCTTCACACTGCCAGAACACAAACCCACACCTGTTGAAAAAGGGGTGTCGAAATCTCTCTTCTTCCCCGACGAGGCCATCAACACACACCCCAGATTCAGGTGAGAGATCATGTGACCCAGGCCACTAACAGCTATCGGTTTCATATCCGAACGAGACAGTGTGAGTTGACCTTGCAGCTGAGTGTGTTAGAAGTGTCATCTGATGCAGAACAATGTGAAGTTGTTTGTGTAAGCTAGAGCACCGAGGCATTTCAGGGGGGTTATGGGAAACCGGTTCAACAGACAATGATCTTTCACATACCAGTAGCCGAGAGCCTTAGACACGCTGTTCATCTGATCTCTCTAAAAGTATTGGTGCTACCATTTATGTTTGCTCATATTTACCCCTCATCCTTCTCTCGCACTATTAAAAAAATATATATAATTTTTCCAGAAAGCTTATTTTATTTCATTTTGATAATATTTTTTTCTATTTTTAAATGCAATTTTTTGGAGATTCTTTTTATTTTTATTTACCTTTAAATTACTAGATTTGATCAATAAATAATAAATAGAAAGTAATTTAAGCACATTCCTCACTTTCTTTCGACTTGTATTCAAAATAACTCATGCATAACTCATCAAATTAAAATGCTTTTAATTCAGCTCAAAATATCTTCCATTGTGAGTCTTTGCAGACCTCTTGTGGAAAATAATAATATAAGATGATCTTTCATGACTCTAGATGGCCTTATAGCTCTATATGGAGCAAATGAGCTGTTCCGCTGGGTCCTAAAGTCAGTTCGCGTCAGTATGCATGTAGACATTATAAAACATTTTTTTAGAATTTTGAGCATTTTTAGGTTTTTCTATGTATCCTGAAGCATTCCTCGCATAACATTCATTCCTAAGGGTGTCAAATTGACCCGCGAGGGAAGGATTTTGACTTTTTAAAATTTCAACCACAAAACTCCTCGAATCCATACATTTTTTGTGTGTATTTGTGGTTCAAGTGTGACAAAAGTCCTCAGGTCTTGGACTCCTCTGATGAACACTCAATGTTAAAAATGAAGTTACAGTAAGTTGACGATTTCAACCAGCCACTAACTCTAAGCACATAACTCATCCTGCACTGTGTAACTATGTAATGTTTCTAAATATTGGCTGCTGCTGAATAAGGTGTGGATGCTTTGACTAATGCATCAGTGTGTGTGTTACAGCACTCTGACCAGAAACATACGCCACCGGAGGGGAGAAAAGGTGGCGATTAACGTACCAAGTAAGTCTTTTGATTTGTTTTTTTGTAAATTATAGAAATCAGAGTTGTTTCTGTAAGTCAATTTTGCTCTGGAAATAAAATAAACCCTATATGTCTGGTTTCATTTGATCTACTCTAGACTGTATATTGTTCTGTATGTGTTAGACAGGAAGGGCACAGGGAAATATGACATTTATTATGGGTTTATGTGAGGATTGTTTGAAGTTCACTTAAATTTAAAGTTATATTTTTTGAAGCCTAATGTTAAAAAAAGAATTACATTTTGTAATGTTTTCAACATTGATAATAATCATAAATGTTTCCTAAGCATCAGATCATCATATTAGAATGATTTCTGAAGGATCATGTGACACTGAAGACTGGAGTAATGATGCTGAAATTTCAGCTTTGATCACAGGAATAAATTACAACTTTTTTATATATATATTCACATTGAAAATAGTATACTAATATTTCACAATAAAACTGTTTCTTACTGTATTTTTATCTAATAAATGCAGCTTTGGTGAGCATAAGGGACGTTTTGCAAAATCGTAATGTTTCCAAAGCAGGATTTTTGGACCAATGAGATTTCACAGTGGGCGGAGCTACCCAGTAATGACATAAAGAAGGCCCCTATTCACATTGCAGCAATTTAGTATACAGATTCCTGTGAAAGAGGGCGCTTTTATCTAGGAATGCACTGATATAAATTTGTCCGATAACTAACTCTTTTTATACCATGGTCTGGGTGAATACTCGATTCTGATTGGCTGCAGGGTGTCCATTAAAAAGTGATAGAGGACACCTAGTAAAGGAGTTCTGGTGAAACTGACTGTTTACCGTTCGAAATTACTAAATAAATGCGCTGGCTACATCAGCTGTGAGTAACCATAGCAACAGGCAGTAAACTGAAGGCTTCTACGAGCTGAGCGGACTATAAATATCTCCGGTTGCTAAATCAGGCGTAACCAGGGAAACCAAGTTATTGTTTGTAAAAACTTTAGATTTCGATTGTAAAACTAATTAAAATATAAACTAATGTTTTAAAAATGTGTTATTTGGCAAGTGACCATGGTATAAGAGGGTTAATGCCCTTCGAGGTGTCCATGGTCAGGTATTAATGGACTTCGGCGGAGGCAAACACGCCTCGCCGTCGTCCATTAATACCTGACAATGGACACCTCGAAGGGCATTAACCCTTACATATTTGAAAGCAGATAACCGATATATTGGCCGATAAATCCAAATTCATTTAAAAATGACCAAATATTGTACGATACCGATACGGTGGCCGATATATCGGCATCACTAATTTTATCGCATTCTGCAAAAAGTCAAATTTGTTTAGTTTCAGAAGCTCTGAAAATTAATCATACACCATATATATATATATATATTTTTTATTTTTTTTTGCTAGTGGGTGTAGGACACTAGTTCACATAGTTTAATTTATGTAAGTGAAGATAGCAAGGTGTCTGAATAAATGTTAGTTTTACTGTATATTGCTGCATGTTTTCTGTCGCATTTCGAATGGCTCATCTTTTGACTTCTGTGTCCTTCTCAGTTTTCAAAGATAAAAACACTCCGTCTCCGTTTGTGGAGACGTTTGCAGAGGACGATGGAGAAGCGGCCCGGGGAGCCCTGCCCGATCACATCTACATGGACGCCATGGGCTTTGGCATGGGCAACTGTTGCCTGCAGGTGAAGTCACGTTCTCTCTCATCGACTTGCATTGAGAATATTTGGGGTCATGTGACTGACATCGGATCTATGTTACAGGTGACCTTCCAGGCTTGCAGCATCAGAGAGGCGCGCTACCTCTATGACCAACTGGCTGTTTTCTGTCCAATAGTGGTAAGAGAACACGGGTTAGACTAGAGGAATGCAAAGTCTCAGAGCTGTCCATGTTATATTTCAACTGAGTGACAAAGGCAAAAAAGTAAATAAAGCGCAACAAGAACCGCAATTACAAACCAAGTCAGGTTACACTCGTTACAGTGAAATTTTACATTTAAGTACTGAGTAATATTAAGCAGCTACATGTACTTACTATAGGGTTAGGTTAGGATTAGGATTTGGTTGAGGGTTAATTGCATGTAATTATGCATAATGTACTATTAATACTATGGTAAGTACATGTAACATATGTAACAAGGACACTGTAAACTAAAGTGTTACCCCAGTCATGTTGAAAATAAAACGGGCAGACTGTCTCTGATGGAAGTGATGTGAATGAATCATATCGAACGAATCATGTGAAACACAAGCTAGCAGAGAAGGGCACACTTTACATTAGGTGTCTTTACTATGTACTTACATTAAAAAAAGTTAGGTAGTTTTGTATGTTTGTTGGTATGGGTGGGTTAAGGTGTCAACAGTGTAATTATAGCTGTAATTACATTCAGGTATTTTTTTTGTAAAAACATGTATGCACACAATAAGTGCATTGTATCAAGTGATTAATTTAAATTAGGGCTGTCAAGTGATTACAAATTTTAATCTAATTAATCGCACATCAATTTTCGCTGAGAAATTACCCCTCATTCAAACAGTTGATTCGTTCAGGAACGAAGCAAGTGACCGTCTTTATGAGTGAGTCACTGAATCGATGACTCACTCGGTTCGTTAGTAACCGCTGTGTGTTGCTGTGGCTTTGTTTCGAACTATTTTATTAAAACTGACAAATATTGTCTAAAAAGTAACAATATTAAATTCTTGATTATTGTATTGTATAAAATTAATATCACATTTGCAATCGTGCTGATATTCAGAACAAAACTGCTCTTGCTGTGTGATATGGCTAAACTATATCATATCATATAAATATAAGACAAAACCCATACGTGGGCATTTTTTTTGCTCTCATAATCATGAATTTCAGTGCATTTCAACTGCATGCTAATAGAATTTCATCACTCTGCATCATGATCATAAACTAAACTTTATGCAGTGTTTTATTTATATTATTTATCTATAATTTATTTATATTAGTACATAGTCGTTGAAGACACTTAATATAAAGTGGGACAGCAGAGAAAGTAAAACTTTGCATCCCAGAAAAAAAAAATATGATTCACCACTGTATTCAAATTCCTGTTTATACTGTTGTTAAATAAAATGTATATAAATATGGGGAGATGGACTTGCAAACTTTCATGCATGATGTTACTGCATGTAGGACTGCTTTTAAAAAATAAAAATAGCATTCAAGTTGTGTTGAATTGAATAGAATTTAATTGTAGTTTTAAAAAAGGATCTTCCAACTTTGACCCTAGTTGACAATTTACCATCTTTACCATTATACATGAAGTAATATATAACCCACCGTCATCATTTTCACAGTCTTGTGTGCTTAGCAGTTTTACAGCCTTTTAAGACTCTGTTGTTAATGTTTCCAGAAAGGCACAGTGTTCAGCTCTCAGTATTGATGTGTGTTTGTGCAGATGGCTCTCAGTGCCGCCTCTCCGCTCTATCGCGGACTGGTTTCAGACATCGACTGCCGTTGGGGTGTGATCTCTGCATCTGTGGACGACCGGACCCGAGAGGAGAGAGGCCTGGAGGTGAGGACACCTCACACCTGCACACAAACACAACTAATGCTCAAGACTTCGGGCAATATTCATAAAGCAATAGTTTCCTTTTCAAATTGGCCTTTTTCTGGGTTTCTTGCACTATGGAGCAAATTACCTACTGTTTTTAAAGGGATAGTTCACCCAAAAATTTAAATTAGCCCATGATTTACTCACCCTCAAGCCATCCTAGGTGTATATGACATTCTTCTTTCAGAGTTATATTAAAAAAAGTCCTGACTCTTCCAAGCTTTATAATAAACTGTGATAAAAGTTTATAATAAAAGTGCATCTATCTATGATAAGTGCATCTATCCATCATAAAAGTGCATCTATCCATCATAAAAGTGCATCCAATAATGATAAAAGTGCATCTATCTATCAAAAAAGTGCATTCATTCATGATAAAAGTGCATCTATTGATCATAAAAGTGCATCTATCATCATAAATGTGCATCTATCCATCATAAAAGTGCATCTATCCATCATAAAAGTGCATCTATCATCATAAAAGTGCATCTATCATCATAAATGTGCATCTATCATCATAAAAGTGCATCCACTAATGATAAAAGTGCATCTATCCATCATAAAAGTGCATCTATCCATCATAAAAGTGCATCTATCATCATAAAAGTGCATCCACTAATGATAAAAGTGCATCTATCCATGACAAAAGTGTATCTATCCATCATAAAAGTGTATCTATCATCATTAAATTGCATCTATCATCATAAAAGTGCATCCACTAATGATAAAAGTGCATCTATCTATCAAAAAGTGCATCCATTCATAAGTGCATCTATTGATCATAAAAGTGAATCCATCATGATAAAAGTGCATCTATCCATCATAAAAGTGCATCTATCAATCATAAAAGTCCATGATAAAAGTGCATCTATTTATCATAAAAGTGCATCTATCCAGCACTTTTATCATTATTGGATGCACTTTTATCATTATTGGATACACTTTTATGATGGATAGATGCACTTTTATGATGGAAAGATGCACTTTTCTGATGGATAGATGCACGTTTATAATGGATGGATGCACTTTTATGATGGATAGATGCACTTTTATGATGGAAAGATGCACTTTTCTGATGGATAGATGCACGTTTATAATGGATGGATGCACTTTTATGATGGATAGATGCACTTTTATGATGGATAGATGCACGTTTATAATGGATGGATGCACTTTTATGGACTTCAAAACAGAAACAGCCATTCACTGCCATTATAAAGCTTGGAAGAGCCAGGATGTTTTTCAATATAACTCTGATTGTATTCGTCTAAAAGAAGAAAGTCATATACACCTAGACCTGAGGGTGAGTAAATCATGGGTAATTTTCATTTTTGGGCGAACTATCCCTTCAAGTTTTTTTTGGCTTAATGCCTTCACTAAATTATATAATTTTATAATTACAGACTACATGATGATCCGTAACGCCCTCATCTACAATAGACCACCGCACTTCAGTAATAATTAGAGAGATCCCAGACCTGTGTGAATCATACATGAAACGACTCCGTTAATCATTTAGAAAGAAAACTAATCTCATCCAAATGAGAATTTACAAAGTGAGAACTTTGTAAGTACAAATGTTAATGTCAAATGACAATAAAAGCTGCGTGTGTAATAATTAACAAGGCTGTCGGAAGATCTGACGGCTTCTGATGTCAACTGGTTTACAGGCTAAAGTCTTCTGAAATAAATGTAGTCAAACTTCACTAATTCTTGGTCACTGAGAACAAAAATGATGCTTAAAATTGTTGATTGGCTCTAGTTTTCAAGATATGCTATTGGGTCCGTGTATATGACCCTTGAGAATAGTGGAGGATAAGTGAGTCATAAAGATATGGGATCTCAATGACTAAAATACATCTTTGTCTGGATCTGTTAATAACTCTATGTCTGGGTTTGGACAGTACTTGCTTTTTAGGGCCAAACAATGAATGATGCAATCTGATGCTAGTATTGCGTTATATATGATATGAGTTGCATCACGTTATTCCTAATAATCATGGATGATGCAATCATAACGAAGCTTACACCACAAACGGAAATGGAGTACATCAATGCTTGCAGACGAGAGATGCTCCATTTCATGAATACATGAGACTAGACAAGAAGACAGGACTGAACTATATACGTAATAGTTTTTTGCTGTTTGTTTCATATAAATCTGATTTATATTACCCTTTAGCTGATTTTAACGTGCTATTACAAGTGACAAGTACTGTCAACACAATATACATAGACGTGAAATGTAAATATCCTAAAACATCTTGGAAACAGTAGACAATTATTTGTCATGTTCCTCACATCAAAATACATAATAAATAGTGTGGTGTATCTCTGAAGCAGACGACGACTTAAAAAATTGTAGACCAGTGTTATCATCCAAGGCCAATATCTCAAAATAGACAAATATATCAGCCAGGCCAAGCATTTTCCTCAGTTTCAAATCACTCTGGGTTTTTTGTGTTTTTAAAAAAACCACAGACGATAAAGATCACCTATTGTGCTTTTCCCATGTTCATCTGTCTTTAGTGTGTAATGTTGCTGTTTGATCATGAAAAAGGTTTCTGAACTCCCTGAAACGCCTCCATTGTAGTCTTGAGTTTCTTCCGGGAACGAACAATATTCCTCATTTAAATAATTAATGCGCAGAATAAAGGGGCGGGGCCTGGTTGAGTTAGTTAGTAGTGTGTTGAAACTGGCGGTTATGGTAAGAGGCGGGACATTTCCCAAACACACTCAAAGCGCTCGACCAACCACAACACACTGCTCCAGCCGACCGATCAGAGCACAGTGTTAGCGAATGAACGAGACGGATGGAAGTAGCCGGAGGGAAGTTAGCGAGTGAACGAGACAGAGGGAAGTTAGCGAGTGAACGAGACGGAGGGAAGTTAGCGACTGAACGAGGCGGAGGGAAGTTAGCGAGTGAACGAGACGGAGGGAAGTTAGCGAGTGAACGAGACGGAGGGAAGTTAGCGAGTGAACGAGACGGAGGGAAGTTAGCGAGTGAACGAGACGGAGGGAAGTTAGCGAGTGAACGAGATGGAGGGAAGTTAGCGAGTAAACGAGACGGAGGGAAGTTAGCGAGTGAACGAGGCGGAGGGAAGTTAGCGAGTGAACGAGACGGAGGGAAGTTAGCGAGTGAACGAGACGGGGGGAAGTTAGCGAGTGAACGAGACGGAGGGAAGTTAGCGAGTGAACGAGACGGAGGGAAGTTAGCGAGTGAACGAGACGGAGGGAAGTTAGCGAGTGAACGAGACGGAGGGAAGTTAGCGAGTGAACGAGACGGAGGGAAGTTAGCGAGTGAACGAGACGGAGGGAAGTGAACGAGGCGGAGGGAAGTTAGCGAGTGAACGAGACGGACGGAGGGAAGTTAGCGAGTGAACGAGGCGGAGGGAAGTTAGCGAGTGAACGTGGCGGAGGGAAGTTAGCGAGTGAACGAGGCGGAGGGAAGTTAGCGAGTGAACGAGACGGAGGGAAGTTAGCGAGTGAACGAGACGGAGGGAAGTTAGCGAGTGAACGAGACGGAGGGAAGTTAGCGAGTGAACGAGGCGGAGGGAAGTTAGCGAGTGAACGAGGCGGAGGGAAGTTAGGGAAGTTAGCGAGTGAACGAGACGGAGGGAAGTTAGCGAGTGAACGAGACGGAGGGAAGTTAGCGAGTGAACGAGACGGAGGGAAGTTAGCGAGACGGAGGGAAGTTAGCGAGTGAACGAGGCGGAGGGAAGTTAGCGAGTGAACGAGACGGAGGGAAGTTAGCGAGTGAACGAGACGGAGGGAAGTGAACGAGGCGGAGGGAAGTTAGCGAGTGAACGAGACGGAGGGAAGTTAGCGAGTGAACGAGACGGAGGGAAGTTAGCGAGTGAACGAGGCGGAGGAAAGTTAGCGAGTGAACGAGACGGAGGGAAGTGAACGAGACGGAGGGAAGTTAGCGAGTGAACGAGACGGAGGGAAGTTAGCGAGTGAACGAGGCGGAGGGAAGTTAGCGAGTGAACGAGACGGAGGGAAGTGAACGAGACGGAGGGAAGTTAGCGAGTGAACAAGGCGGAGGGAAGTTAGCGAGTGAACGAGGCGGAGGGAAGTTAGCGAGTGAACGAGGCGGAGGGAAGTTAGCGAGTGAACGAGGCGGAGGGAAGTTAGCGAGTGAACGAGACGGAGGGAAGTTAGCGAGTGAACGAGACGGAGGAAAGTTGGGAAGTGAACGAGACGGAGGGAAGTTAGCGAGTGAACGAGGCGGAGGAAAGTTAGCGAGTGAACGAGACGGAGGGAAGTGAACGAGACGGAGGGAAGTTAGCGAGTGAACGAGACGGAGGGAAGTGAACGAGACGGAGGGAAGTTAGCGAGTGAACGAGGCGGAGGAAAGTTAGCGAGTGAACGAGACGGAGGGAAGTGAACGAGACGGAGGGAAGTTAGCGAGTGAACGAGACGGAGGGAAGTTAGCGAGTGAACGAGACGGAGGGAAGTTAGCGAGTGAACGAGACGGAGGGAAGTTAGCGAGTGAACGAGACGGAGGGAAGTTAGCGAGTGAACGAGGCGGAGGGAAGTTAGCGAGTGAACGAGGCGGAGGGAAGTTAGCGAGTGAACGAGGCGGAGGGAAGTTAGCGAGTGAACGAGGCGGAGGGAAGTTAGCGAGTGAACGAGACGGAGGGAAGTTAGCGAGTGAACGAGACGGAGGGAAGTTAGCGAGTGAACGAGACGGAGGGAAGTTAGCGAGTGAACGAGACGGAGGGAAGTTAGCGAGTGAACGAGACGGAGGGAAGTTAGCGAGTGAACGAGACGGAGGGAAGTTAGCGAGTGAACGAGACGGAGGGAAGTTAGCGAGTGAACGAGGCGGAGGGAAGTTAGCGAGTGAACGAGGCGGAGGGAAGTTAGCGAGTGAACGAGGCGGAGGGAAGTTAGCGAGTGAACGAGGCGGAGGGAAGTTAGCGAGTGAACGAGACGGAGGGAAGTGAACGAGACGGAGGGAAGTTAGCGAGTGAACGAGGCGGAGGAAAGTTAGCGAGTGAACGAGACGGAGGGAAGTGAACGAGACGGAGGGAAGTTAGCGAGTGAACGAGACGGAGGGAAGTTAGCGAGTGAACGAGACGGAGGGAAGTTAGCGAGTGAACGAGGCGGAGGGAAGTTAGCGAGTGAACGAGGCGGAGGGAAGTTAGCGAGTGAACGAGGCGGAGGGAAGTTAGCGAGTGAACGAGGCGGAGGGAAGTTAGCGAGTGAACGAGACGGAGGGAAGTTAGCGAGTGAACGAGACGGAGGGAAGTTAGCGAGTGAACGAGACGGAGGGAAGTTAGCGAGTGAACGAGACGGAGGGAAGTTAGCGAAGTGAACGAGACGGAGGGAAGTTAGCGAGTGAACGAGGCGGAGGGAAGTTAGCGAGTGAACGAGACGGAGGGAAGTTAGCGAGTGAACGAGACGGAGGGAAGTTAGCGAGTGAACGAGACGGAGGGAAGTTAGCGAGTGAACGAGGCGGAGGGAAGTTAGCGAGTGAACGAGGCGGAGGGAAGTTAGCGAGTGAACGAGGCGGAGGGAAGTTAGCGAGTGAACGAGGCGGAGGGAAGTTAGCGAGTGAACGAGGCGGAGGGAAGTTAGCGAGTGAACGAGGCGGAGGGAAGTTAGCGAGTGAACGAGACGGAGGGAAGTTAGCGAGTGAACGAGACGGAGGGAAGTGAACGAGGCGGAGGGAAGTTAGCGAGTGAACGAGACGGAGGGAAGTTAGCGAGTGAACGAGACGGATGGAAGTGAACGAGGCGGAGGGAAGTTAGCGAGTGAACGAGACGGAGGGAAGTGAACGAGGCGGAGGGAAGTTAGCGAGTGAACGAGACGGAGGGAAGTTAGCGAGTGAACGAGACGGATGGAAGTGAACGAGGCGGAGGGAAGTTAGCGAGTGAACGGCGTAAGAAGTGTTATTTTAACATCAGTGTAAACCTCGGGGTTCAGGGCTTCAGGTTATCCTACATTAGGGTTATTCAACAACAGAAACTGAATAATCAAATGTCGAAATAAAAAACTGCTTAGTTTTCACTTTATTAATTAAATTTATTGATTCTTATTAAAGCTACAAAAGTTATTCAGCCAAGAGCAGCGAGTGATTTTCTCTTTGTCTTTTGTTCATGACCGCAGTTATTGCAAGCCATTGCGATATTCATATCACGATATATACATTTGCGATATTTCGATATATTGTGCATCCCTAACTGGAACGCAGCCTGGGAAGAGAGGAGCTGCGACAATGGAGAATAAGGGGAAAATAATCAACATTCAAGCCGGAAAACCTGTTCTAGTAGAGCCTGAAACAGCATGACTTTGTTAGGGGCCGTTAACCATGCGTCTAAAAATGTGTCGTTCCTCCATCTTGACTGAGCTTTCAGTGTTGTTACGGAAAGGCTGAAGCTGATTGGTTGGTTCTTGTCTGAAAAGTTGGGATTTTTTCTATTATTCTATCATGAATGCGCTTGTCACACATCTACATTTAGAAGGACGAACTTGAGCGCACCAAAAAATTTGATGTGAACATAATATGGCCTCTTTAAAATGAATTCTCTATCTGTTTCTTTGCAGCCACTGAAAAACAACAAATTCAAGATCAATAAATCCAGGTATGATTCGATTGACAGCTACCTCTCCTGCTGCGGCGAGAAATACAACGACATTGAGCTGACCATCGATGAGGAGATCAACAAGCAGCTCCTCGATGCAGGTGAACACACACTGACACCCGTCTACATCGCCCTCACTGAGAAGACTTTCCTCACTTCTTTGTCCTGTTGACGAGAGCAAATGTAGACGGCATCTTTGATTATAATAGGGGCGTTCGCAATCGCACCGCAGGAACAAGGAACGAGTTTAGTTGTAGGAACTCCTTATGGGGGAAATAAATGAGCTCATACTTCAGAGTCGGTCTAAACCAGCGCTATAGGATCTACAGTGACGTTAGTGTTCGCTGATTGGCCGAACGCACGTGAAACACCAGCACCTGCCATTTTTAAACACACAGATTATAGCCTATATATTTACTCCAGATTCTAACTCTATGAACATGGAAAACAGTGATAGATTGACCTCTTGACCTTTACGCTGAGGAGAAAACCCAACGCAACTTCAAGGAGACCAAGAGAAACATGATTATGTATTTCTGCACAGCAACACTGGACATCAACCACATGACACACGCTAATAACTTTTCATATACTGTCTACTTTCTATGTATAACAGTTCTATCTAATAACGTATCAGACAGGAGTGTTAGACAGATCGTACACTAATGAACACGGAGAGTGTGAGCGCTGTGTGTTCAGTCGTTCTCAGCGCCGTCAAAATAAAGGTCACAACAACAAGCGCGTCTCACGTCACTTCAGAGTTCCTACTGGCGGTGCGAATGCAACCAGGAAAACGTTCCTAGGGGAACCAATAGTTCTCGGGAAAACACACTGGAGGCTAGTTCCTATAACTACCCGGAGCGAAAGCCCCTGATGTGTTCGGTGTTCGGTGTGCGGCTCTCGATGCAGACGGTGTGAAGCGGGACTGTGCTCTCGTCAGCTCTGTTCAGTGTGTTCAAGCGCGCTGTGTTTTGCACTCTTGCAGGCATTGACAAACTGCTGGCCCAGCACATCGCACACCTCTTCATCCGAGACCCGCTGTCGCTCTTCCAGGAGAAGATTCACTTGGATGACGAGAATGAATCGGACCACTTCGAGGTATTTAAAGGAGTAGTTCACTTCAGAATTCAAATTTCCTGATGATTTACTCTCCCCACGTCATCCAAGATGTTCATGTCTTTCTTTCTTCAGTCGAAAAGAAACTAAGGTTTTTGAGGAAAACATTCCAGGATTGTTCTCCATATAGTGACTTCCAACGGGTCCAACGGGTTGAAGGTACAAATGTGAGTTTCAGTGCAGCTTCAAAGTCTCGACACGATCCAGCCGAGGAATAAGAGTCTTATCTAGACAAACCAGCAGACATTTTATAACAAATATATACTTTTTAACCACAAATGCTCGTCTTGCACTAGCTGTGATGCGCCACACGTTACGTAATCAGGTTGAAAGGTCAAGCGTGACGTAGGACCCAGTGTTTACAAAGCAAACGTGCAAAGACTAAACCAAACGCCATTTATAATAAAAGGTAAAACATTGATGTTGGACGATTTTGAAGTTGGAGGAGTACATGAGATGGAGTTTTTCGCCCTACTCTACAGTTTCCTCCTACGTCACGCTTGACCTGTCAACCTGATTACGTAATGCGTGAAGTTGTGGTCGTGCAAGACGAGCATTTGTGGTTAAAAGTATATAAGTGTTTATTTTGTTATAAAATGTCCGCTGGTTTGTCTAGATAAGACTCTTATTCCTCGGCTGGATCGTGTCGAGACTTTGAAGCTGCACTGAAACTCACATTTGGACCTTCAACCCGTTGGACCCCATTGAAGTCACTATATGGGGAAAAATCCTGGAACGTTTTGCTTAAAAAACCTTCATTTCTTTTCGACTGAAGAAAGACAGACATGAACATCTTGGATGACTTGGGAGAGAGAAAATCATCAAGAAATTACTACTCTGAAGTGAACTAATCCTTTAAAATGAACATCAGATTTCTACTGTTCTAGCAAATTGATCAACATTAACAAATAAGGAAATGTTAATATTAGGCCAGTGTTTGCCACATAGTTGGAACGATAGCATGCGAAAATGAACTATGGTTTTATTTTGCATGTTCCAGAATCTTCAGTCAACCAACTGGCAGACAATGAGGTTCAAGCCCCCCCCTCCGAACTCTGACATCGGGTGGAGAGTCGAGTTTCGGCCCATGGAGGTATTAAACACACACCTGTCTGTGTGCCAAACCATGCTAGCCGACGCGACTCCACTGACTGTGTGCTTAGCCAAGCTTAGACGTATACAGGGTGCTGTGTGTGTGTGTGTGTGTGTGTGTGTGTGAAAATAAAGCACGAACCACTGAGTATTTCATGCACCTGTTAATGTAACATTTATAGAATAACTATTAGTGAAGAAATATCAGAACATGGAATATTTTAATCCATTTTTTCGTTTTAGTTCATCAAGTAGAGCCAGATTTCACTCTAATGCAGTGTCTCCCGACCACTATTTTGGTAGTATGTTGTCAGGTGTGCCGTGGAAAATGATCAAATTCACCAAAATATTTGAAAATAAATGCTACAAATAAATGTATTGTGTTATCATCACCAACAACATCATACTTGTGTTTCTATCTGACTTAAGCTTGAGTTTCACATTAAATGTGAGAACTACTTTAAATATAGCCTAATATCTAGATTTATATGACATTTGAAGCAATGCATGTTTGTGCAATTTTGTTATATTTTTATATAGTGTGCCATTGGACTTAGGAAACGCTGCTCTAGTGCCTTGTCCTTTACTCATCGCTCTTACACATTATAAAACCCGATTATAGAACAGTGCATATCGCCACTCGGCCGGCTGTGCCAAAACACTTATTTATGAACTTCAATATTTCATACAAAATGCAATATAGCACAACAGCATGTTGTTTTGCATGTCAACACAGACTCCATCCATCCAGAAATATGACATGACATGATCTTGACTGATATTGTGAAATTCACCCTATTGTATGTGACATTTTTGGGTTTGTTTTGAAATGCATAATTATGTAACACCATTTTATTTTTTATTTTTTTACAGGTCCAACTGACAGATTTTGAGAACTCTGCTTATGTCGTATTCATCGTTCTTCTCACCCGTGTGATCTTGTCCTATAAGCTGGATTTCCTCATTCCATTATCAAAGGTGTGTGCGTGCGTGCGTGCGTGCGTGCGTGCGTGCGTGCGTGCGTGCGTGCGTGCGTGCGTGCGTGCGTGCGTGCGTGCGTGCGTGCGTGCGTGTGTGCGTGTGTTTTACACGATTAGCATTTTAACTGATTTATGCACAGCAGAAAAAGTGTGATTCTAGGAATGATTTTAATTGGCAGAGATACTGTGCATATTATTAAAGTAGAAATGTGCATCCAAGACATTTGTATTTTTGTAATGTTTTGCAACTCCTCTGGTTTAGGTCGATGAAAATATGAAAGTTGCCCAGAAGCGAAATGCTGTGCAAGAAGGCATGTTTTATTTTCGGAAGGACGTCTTTAAAGGTATGCATGTAATTCATTTCTGTAACAACATCTATAATTACATAGTGATGAGAAGTCTGATTCTTTTCCGTGAACTGGTTCTTTCGGAATGTTTGTTTCAATGAACCGGTTTAAAAAAGAACTAATTCACCAGTTCGTTTACATAATCACACAATGATGTCACATATACACAATTCTGTTATTAAAGCACCTAATAATGAAGTGAAATGCTGATGTTTTACATGTCTAAAGCATATATGTGACCCTGGATCACAAAACCAGTCACGATTCGCACAGGTATATTTGTGGCAATAGCCAACAATACATAGTATGGATCAAAATTATAGATTTTTCTTTTATGCCAAAAATCATTAGGATATTAAGATCATGTTCCATGAAGATATTTTGTACATTTCCAACTGTAAATATATAAAACATGTATTTTTGTGAGTGAATGCAGCACAATCGCCAACATAAAGGAACAACTTTAAAGGAGATTTTCTCAATGTTTAGATTTTTTTGCACCCTCAGATTCCAGATTTTCAATAGTTGTATCTCGAGCCAAATATTGTCCTATCCTAACAGACCATACATCACTGGAAATATTATTTATTCAGCTTTCAGATGATGTATAGATCTCAATTTCAAAATATTGACCCATGTGACTGGTTTTGTGGTCCAGGGTCACATATAGTGAATAAGCTAGTCTTAATCATAATCGCACACATTATCTCCTGACCCCCCAGAACCCCCCACAGCCGTTTACTTCAGAAACATGTCAGCTTGTTCACCTCTCGGGAGTTTGCAGGTCTGAGTTAAAGATTTCTTGCATGATTCTGATTATCTCCAGGCTGTAACCCAGTGTTGGACCCGCCGTCCGCGGCTCAGAACGGGGTGGAGAGCGACGCGAGTGACGGGGAAGAGTTCACACTGATGAGCATCGACACCATCATCAACGGGAAGGTGTGTGTTTCTCTGCTCTCCAACAGTCTTTAAGTGTGTTCCTCTGTTTGATGTAGGGCTGTAGTCAAGAACACCTTTGTCGAGTCCAAGACAAGTCCAAGACCAGGACTAGTCGAGTCCAAGTCAAGACCAAGTCCAAAGAGGTCCGAGTCAAGACCAAGTCCAGGACAGGAAAAAAAGTCTTATGCATGACATTATCAAGACAGTCATTTTGGGTTATTATTTGTTGATCTAAAAGCAAAAACAGTATAATATCGTATAATCTTCTAATCTAAAGAAAACAGAATGATGACATATGGTGATACCTCATAATAGCAGTGTTGTAGGTGAACGTCGGGAGCTGGCTCACATATCTGAAGAGCCGACTCTATTTTAAAAAAATATAGCCTATAGAAATCAAATCATTATGTAATAATGAAATAATGAATGATTTAAATTTTATTTAAAATAATTGACTAATTCAAAGAACAACAAAAAAATTATTATATAGGCCTAAAGGAGCACACACATTCGTTTCGACTGTCTGATCAGCCTCACATTCTGTTCCTGTCAATCATACACGCGATGTCAACCAATTAAACTGCATGAGGGAGGGCCGAGCCAACTCACTCAAACACACACACACACACACACACACACACACACACACACACTAGAGATGCGGATAAACCGCGGATCAGGCGGATGATGTGACGAAAAATTATATTTTAATTGAATTCGGGCGGGTGGCGGTTGAACCAATCAAATGAAAAAAGTTTGCCACTAAGCAAACCTGCAAGCTATGAGCCCAGCTGTCAGCACTACTGGAGGAGGCCTAAACGTCTCGTAGGTGAGACTGCCTGGGGTATTGTGTTTCGATATTAGCTATATTTTAAAACAGCCAGTCATTGGAGCCGATCACTCGTGGAACAGGCATTTAAAAGAGAGGCAGATTATGGAGTGATATGATTCAGAAATGACATCGGGCAATGTTCAGATGTCATTCAGCGAGATGTTCAGAAGAACGCGAGAGCTAAACTTCCACAAGCTCAATAACATCCACAGCAAAAAAAGTCGGAAAACTTTGCCCATTAATTAGATGTGCAAGGCAAGTTTTCGGGTTGTTATGGACAATTAAAAATGTGAATATTCACGTTGCACTAGCGGTGGACTTTCAGCGAGTTAAAACCATTTATTTTTTAAAAAGCCGTTTGTGAGTCAAAAGAGCCGGCTCTTTTCAGTGAGCTGAGTCAAACGTGCCGGCCCACGAAAAAGAGCCGAAATGCCCATCACTAGTTGTTAGGTGGCGAGTGTTTCACTTTCCCTCCAATATTATTATGTTCCCAGTTGCTGCGACGTATGTGTGCTTACTGGGAACATAATAAAGAGTAAGACACCTGGACTCGGTCGAGACCAAAAGCCATATTTGGCTAGACCAGTGGCCGAGACCGAGACAAGTCCGAGTCGGAGACCATAGAAAACCGGTCTCGAGTCCGGACTCGAGTACTACAGCCCTAGTTTGAAGTGTGTGTGTTGTGTTCAGGAAGGGGTGTTTCACCCGTCTTTAAGTGTGTTCCTCTGTTTGGTGTGTGTGTGTGTGTGTGTGTGTGTGTGTGTGTTGTGTTCAGGAAGGGGTGTTTCACCCGTCTTTAAGTGTGTTCCTCTGTTTGATGTGTGTGTGTGTGTGTTGTGTTCAGGAAGGGGTGTTTCACCCGTCTTTAAGTGTGTTCCTCTGTTTGGTGTGTGTGTGTGTGTTGTGTTCAGGAAGGGGTGTTTCACCCGTCTTTAAGTGTGTTCCTCTGTTTGATGTGTGTGTTGTGTTCAGGAAGGGGTGTTTCACCCGTCTTTAAGTGTGTTCCTCTGTTTGATGTGTGTGTGTGTGTGTGTTCAGGAAGGGGTGTTTCACGGGCTGATCCCGATGTTGAACAGCTACCTGGAGAACATGGAGGTGGACGTCGACACGCGGTGCACGATCCTCAACTATCTGAAACTCATTAAGAAGCGCGCCTCTGGTATGCAAATGTCTTTGAGTTAATTACAGTGCAGTGTTTCCACACTGATTTCTGCAATCAATGCAGTGTGTGTTATAGATGGTTTCAGTTCTGTGTGCTATATCCATTTACATTTTTTTACTTATGCTGATTTATTTATTTAAGAGAGTGTGTTTTTAGTTTTTTCAAACACTCTTTTAGTTTTTTCTGTACAATCATGTGTAGTTTCTAACGGTTCTGAACTGCTGGCAAAATGGGCTTTCAGTAAAACTTGACTGCCTGTCCACCTTATCCCTACGCCCCATGATGCTCTGCGTTAATTATGGGTGTAACTTCTGTTAAACTGTAAACAATCAGTGAAAGGCTCGCTCTATGAACACGTTAAAGTGTCACGATGAGATGACATTAATCTACTCACCCTTCAACCATCCAACATTAAAAGGACATTTAAAAGTGTAAAAGCATCAACAAGGGATTTCAACAGAACAAATCACCCCAAAGCTCGAGTCTTTCCACAGCAGTAACGGACGGGTTAGATATCACTGTAGTAATATACTGTATTATGTAACTTATGTTGCCTTAATCAAAAATGTTCATTAACTTCAGCATTACGTGACACTATTTTAAGTGATTTCCATCATTTTGACAGATTATAAATTGCATTTACCTGTGAAAACAAACCTGGAAACAGACGTGAGGATTTGAGGAGAATAACGAGAGATTCTTCAGGCATTCCAGTGAATTATTAATGGAATATATCGTAAATTAAATTCGGGAGAACCGACCACAAATGCAGAGTATATGTTGGCCTTTTTCATACTTTTACAGCGGATTGTAAAGGGAAAAAGAAAATAGTCACGAGGAAAAGAAGCAGCGACTGAAAACAGCTCTTGCCGTAGATATTCTCGCTATAACGTCACGTTAAAATACCAAATATAACGTTATTCTCATGATGTCTGAACATAAATCATGAAGGGAAACTGACGATCAGCTTTATTTGTACGGAAAACTTATGATTTTAAATTATATGTTTCAGTCTTTTTGAATGGAAGTTCCCCAAACCGGAAGTGCCTCCCATAATTCAATACATAGTAAACTCGTCAGGAATAAGGTGGATAGAGTAGAAAAGTGGAAAAAAAATTGGGAAAAGGCTGTTGTCTTCCCTTTTAGTCTTTTAGTCAACTTTTAGTAATTTTTGGTCATTTTTGAAGTCGAAGAGTAAATGTTTAGCGGGAGCGAGTTACGTGCAGTTTCAGTGAAGATCACTAAAGGTTGCAAATCATCATAAATATGGAAAGAATCTGGAAAAAAACCTGTTTCTAGCCAACATTTTAAACTGGATGATCATGAACACAGTGTTTTAGACCAAACGGAGGGGAAATCTGACAGAAACTGCTGTTCTCATGAAAGTCATGGAGCTGTCAAAGGTGTCATCATCCAGCGGACTTACGCAGTAACACTGAGAACGAGTGAACATTGTTCATCTACATATACTACTGACTAGTGCTGTCATGATACTGGAATTTCCCACTTGAATATGATATCTTGAGATCATTTATCATCTCTTAAAGTTTTGAATATATATACAGTGTATATATATATATATATATATATATTTAGATAATCATTAAACTACATTTCCACAAAAAAAAAAAATACAAACAGTAAATAGAACAATCCAGATAAATAAAATAAGAACAAATAAACAAATTGTAAACGATAGTAAGTAAGTAAACTTTATTTATATAGCACCTATCACAGATAAAATCACAAAGTGCTTTACATGTAGCAAGTTAACAATTTTAACAATTAAGAAACATCATACGAAACATGAAACGTAATAGTTCAGTCACTGAAAGCTGGTCTGAATAGAAGTGTCTTCAGCTGTTTTTTAAAAGAATCAACAGAATCGGCCACACGAGGCGACAGTGGCAGAGCTTTCCACAGTTTGGGAGCAACTGCTTGAAAGGAGCGGTCTTCCCGAGTTTTAAGGCGGGTTTTAGGGACAATCAGGAGATTTTGACTTGAGGAACGAAGAGTGCGGAAGGAAGAATAAGGGGTCAACATGTCTGCGATATATTGGGGGGTCTGGCCATGAAGTGCTCTAAAAGTTAAAACTAAAATTTTATAATCAATTCTAAATTTTACTAAATTCTAATCGGAGTAATGTGTGCCCTTCTGTTGGTTCTTGTTAATAGCCTGGCTGCTGCGTTTCGCACCAGTTGGAGACGGTTCAGAGAAACTTTGTTAAAACAAGTAAAAAGAGAATTACGATAATCTAACCTTGAAGAAATAAAAGCATGAATGATCATCTCCATGGTAGCTTTGGCCAATATTGTTCTCAGTTTAGAGAGATTTCTCAAATGATAAAAACAGTTTCTGACCAACTGTCTAGATTGACCATCCAAAGACAACGATTGGTCGAACAAAACGCCAAGGTTTCTTAGGCTCAACTGGACGGATGAGTCCAAGGAACAGAGGTGTTGTTTAATTTGGGGTATTTTTTGTTCTGGAGCAATGATCAAAGTTTCAGTCTTTTTTGTATTCAGTTGTAAATAATTGTTGTATAACCAAGTCTTAATGCATGACAGGCGTTCCAATAAATCAGTTAATTTACCTAACTCTGACTCTTTGAATGAGCAGTACAACTGAATGTCATCAGCATAAAAGTGAGAAGACACATTATTAAAATTACGAATAATTTCACCAAGAGGGCCAATATACAATAGAAACAAAATAGGACCTAAAGCCGAACCCTGAGGAACTCCATATGACAGAGGGGTCATTTCTGACAAAATGTTATTAATAGACACACAAAATGATCTATCACTCAAGTAAGAGGTGAACCATTTTAGAACAGACCCAGAAAACCCCATTTCATTACGTAGCCGATTCATCAATACTGTATGATCCGATGTATCAAATGCAGACGATAGGTCAAGTAAAATCAATACAGTGTACTGTCCAGAGTCAGCAGCCATCAGAATGTCACTTGATACTTTAAGAAGCGCAGTCTCAGTTGAATGGCATTTGTGAAAACCTGACTGAAATTTATCAAACAAATTTTTTACATCAAGAAATGAAGTCAGCTGCCCCGCCACCACTCTCTCTAGGATTTTAGATCAAAAAGGCCAAAAGAATCCAAATTAGGTTTCTTCAGTAAGGGGCTGACAACTGCTTGTTTAAAATGGCTAGACACAGAACCGGTTAAAAGGGAAAGATTAATCAGTCTAACAACATACGGTCCGACTAAATCAAACACATTTAGTAGCAATGAAGTCGGCAATACATCAAGACAGGTTGAAAAATATGTAACTGTGGTCTGTCACATTTATGTCCATAACACTCAATTGGTCAATGTTCAGGCCTAAAGAAAAAACAAGGTCCAGAGTATGGCCTTTTATATGTGTAGGACCAGAAACACACGGTTTAAAATGAAATGATTCAGTGAGTGTTAAGAACTCAGATGCCACAGTACATGAAGAGTCATCAATATGGAAGTTAAAATCCCCGAGTATCAGAACGTTTTCAAGTTTGATAATTGAAGATAAAAACTCAGCAAAATCCTCTAAAAACACAAATAGATAGCACAAATAAATACAACCGAATTAAGAGTGAACTGAAATAAACACGGCTAAACTACTCAGCTGAGGAAAACTACAGTTATGAAAGTAATCAAATGTAAAATAACACTGGACAGTTTTCATTGTAAAAGTTAAAGAGATTAATGCTTACAATTAAAGTTATTTAGTCATTTTTTGTTTGACAACACTACTACTGACATTATATATATATATATATATATATATATGAAGAGTTCAGATGCAAAAGCCTCTAAATGCCATCTGAAATTTTCTTATAGAATGATCATTTTTATCAAGCTTGTATATTTAAATTCAATAATTTCACTTAAATGGCAATGAAGATTACCTATTAATTGTCATTTAAGTGAAATTACTGAACTTAAATATACAAGCTTGATAAAAATGATCATTCTATAAGAAAATTTCAGATGGCATTTAGAGGCTTTTGCATCTGAACTCTTCATATATATATATATATATATATATATAGTACTTTAAGAATGACATACTTCAGATAAACTAGTGATTATTTTTTTGCAGATTGATTATTTGGATGATTTTGCTCACATTTGCTTTGACTTTCTTGTGTTTTTCTCAGGTGAGCTGATGACTATGGCCAAGTGGATGAGGGAATTTGTGTCCAAACATCCTCAGTACAAGCAGGACAGTGTCATTACAGACAAAATCAACTACGACCTACTGCACAAGTGCGACCGAATCGCCAAGGGGGAGGAGAAGTGTCCCGAGCTGATCGGAAAACCGGTGAACAGGGGGAAATAAAGCCTGCAAATCATATATAAATATATAAAAAAAACAGCTCCTTTGCATGAGAGCGAAAGACCAAGTATGTGACAGCAGTCCTGAAAAAAAACTAAAACTTCTATTTAAAATAGCATGTGTTGATTGCTGAGGTCAGCCAAAGGTTTGTCGAATTTGTAAATAGCAGATTTTTTTATTATTCGCAAATTATTTTAATAGCTTTTAAACAGATCCATGATGCAAATTGTACCCGAATGTGTACATATTTCACTCCGGTCTGAGTGTGTGAGAGATTATGTAAATGTAGCAAACACTAAAATTGTACATTAGTAATATTTTCATTGTCGAAATGTAAATACTGTACTTCATCAGGCATTAACAAGTGTACTTTCTTTCTTTTTTTTGAATGGATGAAACTTGATTCTTCTTCTTCTACTAAACGCATGTAGGAGTTTGATTGCAGAAGGCCGTAGAAGTGTGCAGTGCATTGTGTTTCTCACTAACAAATTATGTCGATAATTTTATTGTTTGACATTTACATCATCTTAGTTGAGGTTTTGCGGTTGTGTTGAGCTCTGTCCACCACTAGAGGGCGCGGAGGGTCTTTTTTAAATACAGTAATGGATAAATGAATTAGATTAACATTATGCTGTAGTTTGTTAGCTTTAATATCTGTATATGTCTTGAAATAAAGTGATTCCTGTACATATTTCAGCTTATTGAGTGGCCAACAATGCCTTTTCTAGATCTATCATTCAAGCCTTGTATCTGCAATTCTTTAAATGCTTTTAAATGGAATATAACTCAGTTCATTAAATCATTAGCAGTCGCTGACAGTGTCTGCCAGCTATCGATGCCATGCAAGCAATAAAAGCTGAACATATATTAAGACTTTTGCTGTGCAACTTATCAATGAACAAATTAAACATTGTGTAAAACACTTGCGTACTGATGTCGGTTTTATTTACAGTTGTACAAGCATTGCAATAGCCAGTCACTGTTCACACTATTCTGCCTTACGTTTCAGTCAAATCTAAATCCTCAAGGATGGGCCTGAAGGAAAGCTGTATTATATAAGCTCTCTTAATAACATTCCCATGTCAGGATGTTGTTGATCGTGTGAAATAATGAATAACGTTTGCAGATGTGATACTTGAAGTCCCCATTTTTGTGTTTATCAGGATATCATTATATTCTGTGGACCTAGAGAGCAATAAATAAGAGGCCGAGTGCACTTACAACTTTACATAATCACACATCGCCATCTAAACTAAGACAACGACTGCAGGATAACGCAGTTTCTACTAAATAGGCTACGTAACACACATGAAATCAGTTTTTTGGCTTTTAGTATGCATATGTTAGCCTTACTGTTGTCTATACACTAGTTTGTTCAAAAACAATGACGAAAAATCATGTTTAGATGATTTATTCAGAACTTAGTTTCCCTTTCTGCCAATATGGATCAGTGATTTTGATGACATCACTCTGCACTTCAGCTTCTCATTAGATATTCTGTCCAATCAAATGCTCTCTAGAATATGAAGCTCCGCCCCCAACATTATAAACAGACGCTGCAGCTGAAATCAGTCACTTGTTCATATATTTACTGTTTTCTACATGGTGAATGGCACATAGTGCACTATATAGGGAACGATTCAGACAGTGTAAATACGCTTTCCATTGGCGTGAATGAAGTCTGGTTTGACGTTAGTGTCACATGAACCGCCGCAGCTTCGGTCCAGAGACACGACACACAGAGCGGATCATATGAGCGAGTCGCAGAACAGAAAACGTATCAGACCCGTTCGAGTTCTGCACAGAATTCTGTATGATAAAGAGATATTGAGGAGATTAGGAGGAGAAACGGTTCGAGATCAGGAGGAAACTGCGGCTTTAATGAACTCAACGGCTCTGGCAGAGCTGTGATATAATCTAAACGCTATTGGCTGTTTTAAAAAGGGGAGGGGCTGTTCGATATGCCCCGCCCTGTCTTCCTGTTTCAGTGGAAATTCTGTCAACACACTGAATAATGCTGTCAGTTTCAAAGCACTTCACTGGGACTTTAAGAGGATGTTTAAAAATATGATATGCTAAATAATAGGACTTTGTATCTCTGCATCATAAAGAATCAGCACACTGAACTATGGCCAGATAGACCAGAGATCACTTATATGTGTGACCGTCTTTTAATGCCTACTGACATTTTTGTTCAACAGAATACCATAAACATTCACAAGAGCATGGGGGAACTTACAATATCTATATAAAAAGAATAATTATTAACCAAAGCTTTAAGGCAAAAAAAAGTGACATGCGTGTTGTGTGGGCCACGTGACCACTTTTGGTGGAATCTGTGTCACTTTCGCTGTGATTGTTCCCTTCAATCAATAAGGATAGGGTCACAATTCAATATGATAATTGAATCGATTGAATCCTACTTTTTTTGCAGTTCCCTTCAACATGGACCACGTGATGCGCTCGATACATGAGAGCAGCGCTGTGATTGGCCAGATCTGGTTCCACATGAGAGCAGCGCTGTGATTGGTCAGTTCTAACTTCAGCTGAATGGGGTGACTTCAGTTCCTGCAACAGTTAACGCCTTGTAAAAAAAATAATATAATAAAAATTATATTTATTAAAACGCGCGCTGTCATAATAGAACGCCATAATGGAATTCAGAACTGATGCATTTACGTTCTAAATGCAGTTGGAACACAAGTGACGACATTTCGAATGTGAATACGTCACCACTCGAAAAGTTCGTTTTCCTGATATTGTAAACGTTCCGACCACACGCTGTGTTTGTTCTCGAAGAAAGCGCTTCTGAACTCTTTAATGTGCAGATAAAGTGAAGTGCGCGCAGACTTTGCCCTCGCGCGCGTTCCGTTATACGCATCAGTTTAAAGGCGGACTACACACACTCATGACGCTCTTTACTTCACGAGGTCTTTCCGCGCGTTCTCACTGACGACACACCCGCACAGCACTGAGCCCCGAGGAGAACATAACCAATATCCGAGAAGACTCAAGGTAAGATCCACAACGCTAAAGAGATTTAAACACACAAATGTCATCTGAAAGTGCGCGTTCTGGGGCCGAATGACGCGCGTGACCTCGCGAACGCGGATGCGCCGAGCATCATATGACTTTATTAAAGATTAGAAGTGCTTGGGTTTGATAATGTCCTGTGAAGCCGATTGTAGTTGATCTTATGAGGAAGACTTTCTGAATGCTCTTGAGATGTGTAGGCTAGTGTCAGTTTTTGATCATATTTTGTTTAAAAGCAATATGCGAATCAGTGACAGCAGTCCTGCTATAATTAATCACATTTTAATTTAATATAATGTCATTTAATTTTAAAGCAGTCATTGTATATTGGTTTCTGAGTGTATTATATCTCCAAATTGCAATCATAGTCAGCATGCACAAGTTCAAATTCAAACTTCATAATGAATGCGTGGTAATTCTGCCAGTTTGGCATCAGATTTATTGTTACCATTTTGATATATCATAATAATATTTTAATGAAAATCTTTCAAGAACCCTAAAATCAAAAGAAAGAAAATGAAGCCTATTTATTGGACCAATAACCTACTTTTTGTTTCTATCATTGACAGTTTCCTTCCTCTTACGAAGGCTGTGAAATGTAGCCTATCTATATATTCTTATATCTATATATCTATGTCTTTTATCTATATTCTTATATATTTGAAATGAATAGTGTGTCTGAGCCGTTATACACTTTTTTTTCTGTGTGGGTTTGAGCCATTGTGTTTTGTAAAGAGCTCTTGTATCCGTGGTAAGTCCTCGTCTGCACATCTGATGGCAACACACTGGAGTGAAACATGCCTGATGTTAATCTCCATTCCTCTGTGCTCGTGTCCTCTCATGGTTAGTCCCGCTGGGAAAGTGTTCCTGGATTAGGGATCTTTATACGCACCATTTCTTGACCTTTACTGAGCTACAAACAAGCGAATAAAGAGAGAATTAAACGTGATGGATGGTAGTCTTTGCTGTAGGCGGCCATTTTTATAGCTGTAATCAATACGTGTTCCAGCAAGGATTTATTTAGTTAACTTCAATTGACTTTAAACGAGTTTTATTATGTTCTAGGACTTAAATGTGTGTGTGAAAATAATCCTCCTATGATTTTGTCTTGAAGGTTGAAGATGGAGGCCATTAACCACAGAGTTAACACTTACATCGAGTCTTGGATGGGACCCCGGGGTAAGACCAATACTGAGCTTTACAACTCGTCTTTCTTTATGTTGTGTTCCTGAATCCGACAAACAGAACTTATTTCAACTTTATTTTCATAGCTTAATCCATATTAGTGCACGCTTATGATTTTAATAATGTCACACACAGCCAAGCAAGTGGTTCTAATGGGTATGTTTTGCTAATCTGGCAAACTTTGACAAATCCAATGATTATTTTATCCTGAAAGTGCTCATTGTATCAAACCAGTCTCTTGTAAACTTGTGTTCCAGACTGAAAATAATAATTGGTAAAAATAATAATGAAAACACCAAATACTCTGTTATCCACTCAAACTGTATGAATCAATCAGATTAGAAGCAACTATAGTTTCAGTCTGTATCTGCTGTAGATGGAATCGTGTTTCCATTTAAAAAGGTAATTGCGACCCTTATCAGAATTGCAATTGTGAGTTTTTTTTACTGTAAGTAAAATGATGAGATATAAACTCACAATTCTGAGAAGAAAAGTCAGAATTGTGAGATATCTAATAGCAATTGTGAAAGAAAAAGTCTAAATTATTTATATTTTCTGGAGAAGAAACAAGCTTCCATAGCAGTGCGGAGGCAAAATGGGATTTGTGGAAAAATCAGCATTATAAAATTCTGATCGGATGAACTGATTCCCCACCAGCATCTTTTTATTTTTTAAGTAACCAGCCAGCGGCAGCATTTTTGATCATTTTCACAACACTTTCGTGGCCCCCAGTGTGTTTTGATGGATGAATATCTTAAAAAAAAAAAAAAAAAAAGTCAACATTTGAAGTGGATCAAAAAAGTTAATCAAAGTTGTTTAAGACAAGAATTTGGCAACTCGTAAAATATGTACGATTTAGCAAAATTTCATTTGAGTGAGGTCATATGAATTGGTACGAATTAGCCACTTTGTAAAATTGGTACGAATTGCCGTGAGATGGGGTTTGTATAACAGTGAAAACACGTCTTGTGCTCTCTCCTTCACAGATCCTCGGGTTAAAGGATGGCTTCTGCTGGAGAACTACATCCCCACGATTACCTTCACCGTTCTCTACCTTCTGATTGTGTGGATGGGACCGAAATACATGAAGAACCGAAAGCCGTACTCGTGCAGAGCTGTGCTAGTGCCGTATAACCTCTGCCTGACGCTCCTGTCGCTCTACATGTTCTACGAGGTGCGTTCCCAATCAACAACACATGCTTTATATGAAGCCCTCACATCATGAGCGATCGCGTTTGATACACAGTCAAACCTAAAACCCTTCAGACACCAGATATCATGTTTGATATTGTTTTACTAGTGTGTGCAGGACACCATAGTTCATTTCTGTAAGTGAGGAGAGCAAAATAAAGTAAACTGTGACATATTATACCCAAACATTCTTCATACAGAGACTACCAGTGACATTTATAACAATTTGGGAGCAAAAATTATTCCGACACTTTGAGCTGATCATGTTTTGCTGAAGTGTTTTGTCTTTAATTGCTAATGCTCTTTTTACACACAGACTGAACAAAATGAAGCATTGCTTGGTGATTGGTTGAGCTAAACTGGTATTATCTAATTGTGTAGTTAAATTTAACAGCTGACAGATATTCAACATAATTCATGTGTGAGACAGTCTAACAGAAGGACAGACAATACCAGTGAAATATCAAGTTCTTGCCATATTTTATTAGCATTTTCTAAACTTTAGCGAATAAACTGTGATAATGTGATAATGTTGAAGGTGTCTGAATAGATTCTGGTTTGACTGTATTTTAAAGTACTGTGAGAACATACTGTAATTTTCAAAAGCTAAAACTTCCTTTCCCAGTCCGTTCTCATGAGTCAGCGTGTCAATGACATCACTCGAGTGATCAGAAACTTGCCATTTCCAGTCATGGGGAGGTGATGTTATCCCTAAACACCAGGAAAACTACAACGAGGATCGTTTCAGTGCAGATTAATTTATGAATCAGTCTGTAGCTGATAGTTCACATGCAACATGGGTGTTTTCATGCAGCAGTAAAAAAAGAAAATGGTTTGTTTTAAAATCTAAAACCAGAAATGGGGCAGAAAACGGACATGAAAAAGAAAATATGAATGACAATACGCACAATATTATAGACTCATTTGAAGTTTTCCCCTTGAATGAGTCTCCTTGAATGAATAGGACAAAAGTAAAAACTCAAAATATTAAAGAAAAACTATAATAGCATCTCAATGACACTAAACTCAAACTGGCTAGTCCCGCTAACTCGGGTTTTTGTTTTGTTCTGGAGTGCTTTCAAATGCCTTCACTCCTGAAAGCTTGCGTTCCCATTGATTTTATGCTGTAACAGATGTTACACAATCGAGATATTTGATTGTGCTCAGGACCTTTAAGGACATGCACTTTGAGACTGATGATTTGACTTTTTGGAAACTGAGCCGGTTTGATAAGTCCCAGTCCATGTTCACCTGAAGGTTCAGAGTCCTCCTTGCCTCACGCGCTCTCTCCACGCCGTCTGCATTGCAAAACTCACACACTGTCTGGCCAAACAAGCACACAGATATATGAGCTACCAGCTCTCTTATATCACAGTCATCGATGACCTTAAAGCTGTTTTACTGCAGCATCAGTGGAGAAAGAACAAAACCTCTCGGCTGCACATGTCTGTGTCTTCTCTTAAAGAGACAGTTCACCCAAAAATGAAAGTCGTTTACTCCCCGTCATTTCTCTCCAAACCCATACAGTAAATCATTATAGGAAATAAATACAGGCATTTTTAATGAAGCCTGATTGGTTTCTGTCCCTCCATTGAAAGTCCATTCACCCATTGATGCTTCAAAGTGTTCAAAAACAGATCGTAAAAGTAACCCGTTTGAATCAAGTGGTTTAATCCAAGTTTTCTGAAGTCACGATTGCTTTAAATTAACAGATTTAGGCTTTTATTCACATAATATCAGTGATCAACACACATGGATCTCATCAAATATGGTCAACGAAAGCTCAAACATTTTAAGAATTTTATCTGTTTAAAGTTATTGTCGTCTTTATGTTGTAAGTTCAGTGTTTGTCCAATCAGTTTGGTGATTTGGTTTCACAATAATCGTCACTTAGCCTAATTAATGTATACATTTCATTCCTTAACATTTCAAGTATGCATTAACACAAGTTAGCTCAAGTGTGTTTATAAATTAACATCAACAAATACAGTATTAATGATAATACCGAATCCATTAAAGTCAATATGAAATCCAATTGGACAATTCTTGCTTTTTTAATGCATTCCAGTGTTTATTATAAATGATTAATCTGTGCACATCAATATTGTTTTAAATTCATGTGCCTCGTATTAGAGGTGCATTTTGCAATTCGGAGGCTTGTTTTATTATCTTTATGTTTTAACAAAGTAATCTCATATTTCACTCTTAATAGTCTATTTATAAATGCAGTCTATCTACCACTATATTCATGCATTATATCTATTTAATCTATGATTTTATTTAAATATGACACTAAAAGCGCCATTAGGTGGCTGCAAATCATTTTCTTCAACGAGTGAGTTATTATATATTATATTTTTATTATTATTAGTCAAACGATTTAAAACTGTGGATTTATTCAGTGACAAAGCAATCAGTTTGACTAAGGAAAGCGATGTCTTTGTCGTAGTGTCCTTTCACTGGTTAAAGTTTCCACAGTCATTGCATGTGCTGCACTTTATTTGTACCATTTAGTTTTATTAGATTGTTTATTTATCTATTTGCCTTTTACAGAATTTGAAAGATAATAAAGATATTGTTTGATAAGTGAGATCTCGGATTAAAATCCTTGAAAACCAAAGAAGTCGTGCTTGAAACAGGCTTCCCACGGGTCCTTGAAATCCTTGAAAGTTTGTGAATAAAAAAAAAAAAAAAATTCAAGGCCCTGGAAAGTTCTTGAAAATTAACACACATCTACGATTCACAAACAGGTCCTTGAAAGTGCTTGAATTTATTTTGTGCAAAATCCATATTATTCCATATTATTCCCTCTGGTTATTTCGCCAACACTTTATGGCCTATGTGCACTAGCTTGCTTAATTTACATTAGTGACGCGCATTTACGCGTTACCTTAAGTGTTTCCCGCGTGAGGTACTTTGTGTTGTACGTGGCCGTCATGTTCACACGCACACGAAACTACTAAGATGGTACCTCAGCGTTTCACAGACACACCGTGAAACATTGCAAAAATAAACTGAAACCGCTGAAACGCGATGCCTGGAAAATGCAAGTTTCAAGATATTTGGCTCACCAAAGAAGATTACAAAGAATGCTTGTTAAGGTAATGTAAACCCATAAGGCAAAAAAACAAACTTAAAAGCATATTCATACATAAATCTTAAAACTTCTGGTTATATGAGCCTAATTCTTTTCAATAAAACCCATGCAGTTAATATCAGATCAGTGTAGAATATAGTATAGGATGTACCGAATATTCTTCAGTTTTATACAAAACAGAAATACGACAAATAGAATATCAGAGGCCAAAAATAAATGCAAAAAAAGTTGTTTTGCATAGTTGTGTTTGACAGATGAAAACTGTAACAATGTATCTTACAAGGTAACATGATGTAACCTTGCTCTCACTTGAAATGTGTCCCACATTAAGTCCTTGAGTTGGAGGGTATTGGACCTGGAAAGTCCTTGAAAGGTCCTTGAATTTGAAGTTAACCGAGGTGTGGGAACCCTGTTGAAAAGTCCTGGAATTTCATTTGACAGTATCTGTACGACCCCTGTAAATGCCCATCTCCCCTCCGCTGATCCCGCTGTGTGTCGGGCCGTGGGAACGCCGGAGCGTCTGTAAGTTATCAGATTGAGTGAGAAACGAGGCGAGTCGGAGAGTAAGAGCTGGGACTGTGTTTTAGGACTTTAGAGAGAGGCATTTCAGTCTCTCTAACAGTGAAATCAACCCGCCGACCCCGAGACAGAGCTCTCCGGGACAGAGCAATCAGGGTGATACTGGGGGACCGTTCACGTCCCCTGAATGTCCTAGAGGTTATTTTAATAGAGATGTCCTCTTCTGAACGCCATCGTCACCTGTAACACGAGGTCAGGCGATAATGAGAACATTTCTGAGGTTTAGTGGGATTTATGCAGTTTACAGGGGACAGATGTGCAGCTTTCATTCTGCATTTGCTTAAAAAAAAAACGTTAGCAGAAAGAACAAGGACATTATTCAGAATGAGACAATGAACAATGACACATTAGAGGCTCATGGGAGATTTTACTGGGGTCTGAGAGGTGAGAACAAGGTCATGGAAGCACTTTTGTTCCAGTTTCTGTAGAGGTCAGCAGTAAAATCTCTGTGCATCAGCGGTACACCTGTGAGCCTCCGCATCAGCTCAGATCGGGGATATATGCAAACCTACTTACATAAGATGAACCTTGTGAGTTTAGATCCATTTGATGGCTTGTTTGTTGAAATTGCAAGAAAGATTGTGATTGATAGCAAGCATCGAATGTTTTGAATCGTATGCCATCGGTTTTCAGCAACAGTGCGCATGCTATGAGTTATTTCGTTATACTAACAGTGAACGTTCTCAGAACGTTGTTTTAAGGTTCTCTCAAAGTTATGAACAAATGTTCTTCCAGTAGCGCTAATAAAACGTTTGTTTCGAGTTATCTGGTCTTTAACTCTTTCTCCGCCAGCGTTAAAAACCCCCGTTTTTGATAATTTTCACAAAACGTTCATGACCCCAAAAATATTTTGTTGTATTAATATCTGAACATTAAATATATCAAAAGAAAGAACAAAAACAAAACAGAAAAAAAGCATGCATTCTTTTTTTAATCAACACTTGAATGTTGGTAAGTTTCATTAAAAAAAAGCGAATATTCTGTTGAATGTTTGATCATCACATTATTTTACTTGTGCGTAAGAAATGCTTCTATCGCTGGTTCCTGTTTCTTCTTCTCCTGTGTTTTGATCAGGAGATTCTGCACTCTTTCAGTAGATGTGTAATAGCGCCCCCTACAGTATAACAGTGGAAACACGTATAGCTGGAGAACTCCGTCAGTGGCGGGGAAAGAGTTAATAATGTTCTCAGTGTTTGCACAAAAAAACATATAGTTCATTCACGGAATGTTTTATTTCTGAAACATTTTAAAGTAAACGTTTTTAAAAATATTTAGGGATGGGGCGATTACTGGTTTCACTATAAACCACGATAAAATGTACTGACGGTTAGTATTATCGTTTAAAATTGAATTATCATTAAAACCGTGTTTGATTATCGCGATTTTAATAACTCACTGTATATCCTGTCCAGCCAACAACAGGCTGGCGCCGGCGCAGCGCGCAATGTTGTTTTTATTGGAGAAGGAATGGCGGAAGGCAGATTAATGTTGTAAATCTTACATGATCACAAAAATATTATCAAACTCAGTAAACAACAAATCAACTCTGATTTCATTTTCAATACAATTGAAAACGGAGACACAAGACGGCAAGTTGTATTTGAATGAAACGAGAGAGCGCGTGCGTTGTGATGCATGTGCGCGGTGTGTTATAATGCGTTGTTATTGACGATGGTCATTTTAAGGAAGGAAATGCCACAGAACATAATCTTGCTTAAAAAAGTGCATAGAGTTGTTTGTTTTATTTTATAAATATAAAACTTGTTGAAATGTTTTCAGTGTGAGCATCAGTTATTTTTGAACACTTTCATCTCGTTTTAACAAAACCGTGATAATATTGATAATCATGATAATTTTGGTCACTATTATCATGATATGAAATGTTCATACCGTCCCATCCCTAAAAATGTTACGACTTGTTTCAGAACGTTCAGAGAACATTCAAAAGTAACGTGATCGACTGGAACGTTCCCTTAATGTTTGCATAACCCCTCAAAATTTCGACTCCCTGCGGTGAAAAACAAGCTTTTAATGTTGTTTATGTGTCTCTGTGGTGTTTTTAATATGCTTTAAGACAAAGCATGTGTAAGTTCATAAGTCGACAGCATTGCTGAGTATTTTCTCCTTAAAACTGCAGTGAACCAAAGACAGTCTCAAACACACGCTTTGAAATCGCTGGTGTTTCTGACATCACAAACTACCTTGTAACCAATCAGATCAACGTGTGATCGTCAACCAGTGGATCTCTGAGCTGAGTGAGTGAGTGGAGGCGGGGCTCATTTGCATATTCATAGAACCGCGCATACTAAACGAGGCAAGGGTGTCGAGTTACAGCAGAATGTTCTCGGAGCATATTGTTGTTCACTGGGTGCATTGTGTGTTTTGTTAGTGTAAACTGATCCTCTCTGCTCCACAACTACTTCCACATATGTGTTTGGTGTTGTGAATCCTGATTAAAGTGGTGTTGAGTTTATCATTTACTCTGTTGTCCTTCTGTCTCCACAGCTGGTGATGTCAGTGTATCAAGGCGGATACAACTTCTTCTGCCAGGACACACGCAGTGCTGGAGAGGCCGACACCAGGGTAACACAACTAACTGAGCTACACATGCATGAGATCACACAAAATTATATAAAACATTCGATATTATACAATGCAGTACACACAAAAGAAAGGATACATATGATATTCTCCATTCTGTTAGAGAATGGCCCTGTCCCAACTGGGACCCGCAGCGCTCACACTCTTCCTCAGAGTCTGCGCTTCTGAAACATTAAACCACAGATGCGACTCCCTATGGTCTCGTGGACTTTTTTATTCGCATTTTTTTATTGAAAAGATATATCTGCATATACAAAGTAATAGACCAATGACACATACACACTAGAGATGTGCGGTTGGCGGTTACATCCGCGGATCGGGCGGATGACGTGACGAAAAATGATATTTGAATGAAATTTGGGCGGGCTGACATCAGGGTGAGTAAATTATCAGCAAAACATTTTTTTGAAAGTGAACTAATCCTTTAAAACAACCAGCGGATGGCGGGCGGGCGGGCGGGCGGGCGACTTTGAAAATTGGTCAAGAAACGTTGGTGCGGACGGATGGCGGACGGATGAGGAGTTTTGTGATGCGGATGAAATAATAGCCCATCCGCGCATCTGTAATACACACAACTACACATAGAGAGGAGAAAAAACCCGGCTATATAGATATAATAGTATTTACAGGTACAGTAATAATTTTAATGAATTGGTTATTCCATTGTGATATAACAACATTTTTGATTATATAATAATTTTTTTATTTTTTTGGTGATTAAAAAAAAAGTAAAAGAGTGATTAATAGTGAAACAATCATCATCATAATAATAATAATATTTGTAGTAATATTAGTAATAATGGTAGTAATAATTAGTAAAAACAGTGATAATGGTAATATTAACAAACAATAATATTAATAATAATATTAATAAAATTGCAGACTATCACTACTCTGTAGTTCTGGGAAGACCCGTGGACTTACCGGACTCTTTAGTGAGTCCACAAGCCCGTAAGTGCACGTGTGCCATTTGGGACGGGGCCGATATCTCCAATAGTTCTCTTCCCTGTGTTACTGTATTGTTAGCTAGGATTAGAAGGAGTGATTCCTGAACACTTTGGATCATCTGGTTCGACACTGCATGGAGTCGCCTCATGATCCACAGCATTAGACTATGAGGGTTTATTATTTAAAGATATATCCGAGAGCAAACGCTGGTATGATGATATGATGGATTCACAGTTGTGGATTGGTCAGTGTCATTTCTCAAACATGTGCCGGTGCTGATCAGGCGAGGACAGGAGGATCTGTAGCAGCAAACGTTTATTTATATTTACTAACCAAAGTGGAGAAAAAACAAGCGTAAAGGCTTTGAAAACCAAAGACAATACTTGACAAAGGAACTGAGGAAACAGAGGGCGTTACATACTCAGGAAAATGAGGAACTAGACCAGATACAGGTGAGCCAAACCAGTTAACAGATCAATGGAAGAGGAAACCAGTGGAACAAAGAACACAGGAAGCCAAAGCGTACACTTCAGCATGCTTTTAAGAAGAGGGAAATATTGTGCTTTAAAATAATATACCTAAATGCAAACTGAATTGAATGTTTTTGAAGACATGAAATTAAATAAAAATGTAGGGTAACACTTTATTTTACAGTGTCCTTATTACATGTGTTACATGTACTTAGCATAGTAATAACAGTAAATTATGCATAATTACATGCAACGTGATTATGTAGTATAAAGTTGCAAAATAAATGCAGTTAGCTGAGCTTCAGTGGGCTTGTTTGAGCCAGAAGGGTCTTTATATGTAATTTCATTATTTAAGTGTGTGTTCTGACAAGCATTTATGGTCAATTAAAAAAAAAAAAAGTCACAAAAAAATACATTAAATATATTTGTAATTGTGTGTTTGTAATGATGAAGTTGCAATTTAAACTTTAAACATAATACTGAATGAACCCCTGAAGTTAAAATTATAATCTAGTACTTTGCATTTAATTTGACATTACAAAGTACACTTAAGTGGCCTTTTATTTCAATAATGTTAGATTATCTGCACGTACGCTTAAGTTTAGTGCACATTTAATAACATTTTTAATACAAGGCAAATTGCATGTACGGCAGTGCAACGAGTAATTGCTATTAATCACATCCAAAAATAGAAGTTTGTGTTTACATAATAAATGGGTGTGTACTGTGTATAATTATTTTGTATATATAAATACACACACATGCATGTATTTAAGGAATATTTGTTATTTATATAAACAATATTTGTATATATACACAAACTTTTATTTTGGTTGTGATTAATCGTTGCACTGCCCTAATAAAAAGCTTTAATTTTAACAGCATTGTATTTTGATGTTAAGTGTCTAGAGAATGTATAGAGTGAAAATCAGAAGTGGGCTGAGAATCAGTGAGTTCTTATCAATTCCCACTCCTGACTTCTGTACAGAATGATAAGGCTAAATGATTGTCTTTTATTCCCTCCTCAGATGATTCATGTACTTTGGTGGTATTACTTCTCCAAACTCATTGAGTTTATGGACACGTTCTTCTTCATCCTGAGGAAGAACAACCACCAGATCACGTTCCTGCACGTGTACCACCACGCCAGCATGCTCAACATCTGGTGGTTCGTGATGAACTGGGTGCCGTGTGGACACTGTGAGTTCCTCAGACTCAGACGCTTATGCTGCATATTATATGCTGAATTATTCAGATGCATAAAAACAAACCCACACAGAACAGGGTAAAAGTGCTAGTCTTTAAATAACTGCTTGCGTTATGTAACGTGGTATTTAAAGGAGTGTATTCACTCAATCTCTGGCATTAAAGGGATAGTTCACCCACAAATGAAAATTAGCCCATCATTTAAAAAAATATCCTGGCTCTTACAAGCTTTATAATGGCAGTGACTGGCTGTTTCTGTTTTGAAGTCCATAAACTTTTATCATGGATAGAAGCACTTTTATGATGATAGATGCACTTTTATGATGGATAGATGCACTTTTATGATGGATAGATGCACTTTTATGACGGATAGATGCACTTTTATGATGATAGATGCACTTTTATGATGGATAGATGCACTTTTATGATGATAGATGCACTTTTATGATGGATAGATGCACTTTTATGATGGATAGATGCACTTTTATGATGATAGATGCACTTTTATGATGGATAGATGCACTTTTATGATGATAGATGCACTTTTATGATGATAGATGCACTTTTATGATGGATAGATGCACTTTTATGATGATAGATGCACTTTTATGACGGATAGATGCACTTTTATGATGATAGATGCACTTTTATGATGGATAGATGCACTTTTATGATGGATAGATGCACTTTTATGATGGATAGATGCACTTTTATGATGATAGATGCACTTTTATGATGGATAGATGCACTTTTATGATGATAGATGCACTTTTATGATGGATAGATGCACTTTTATGATGGATAGATGCACTTTTATGATGGATAGATGCACTTTTATGATGATAGATGCACTTTTATGATGGATAGATGCACTTTTATGATGATAGATGTATTTTTATGATGCACTTTTATGATGGATAGATGCACTTTTATGATGATAGATGCATTTTTATGATGCACTTTTATGATGGATAGATGCACTTTTATGATGCTAGATGCACTTTTATGATGATAGATGCACTTTTATGATGGATAGATGCACTTTTATGATGGATAGATGCACTTTTATGATGGACAGATGCATTTTTATGATGATAGATGCACTTTTATGATGGACAGATGCACTTTTATGATGGATAGATGCACTTTTATGATGATAGATGCACTTTTATGATGATAGATGCACTTTTATGATGATAGATGCACTTTTATGATGGACAGATGCACTTTTATGATGGACAGATGCACTTTTATGATGGACAGATGCACTTTTATGATGATAGATGCACTTTTATGATGGACAGATGCACTTTTATGATGGACAGATGCACTTTTATGATGGACAGATGCACTTTTATGATGGACAGATGCACTTTGGGATGGATGGATGCACTTTTAACATGGATAGATGCTCTTTATGGACTTAAAAACAGAAACAGCCATTCACTGCCATTATAAAGCTTGGAAGAGCCAGGACATTTTTTTATGACTGTGGATACTGATCATTGATTGAAGTGCGTTGTGCTGGTCATTCATGCAAAAACGTGGTTGAACTCGCCTTATGCCATATTTACAATGCAAATGTGGCACAGAAGCGCTTCTGTAGAGGCAATGGCTCTGAGCTGAACAAGAACATCAACTTAGCAGAGCAGAAAACAATACGCAAGCGTAGACAATAGAGGACAAGCCACAAACTCAAACCGAAGGCTTAAACACAACCACGGAAATGAGAACTAAACCAGACACAGACAACCATAGAAACGATAACTCAGGAAACAGGAACTAAGAAACGTGAAACTAACACACTTAGGGTGTGTCCACACTTCGCTTGGCCCGATGTGGTGACAAATTGGGTATTCCCTCAAATCGTCTCTGTTGGGAAATAGAAGTGATCCCAGTGGCTCAAATTACTTTTAATAGGTATTCTCTTTAGTTCCTGATTACAATTCCTACAAAAACATGTTATGATAAAAGTTGTTTTAACTATGGTATAAGTGTGGGGTGACCAAACGTCCTCTTTTGCCCGGACATGTCCACTTTTTACGTACTGTCCGGGGGGGTGGGGGTTTCACTGTTTGTCATCGCACCATTAAGTGTGTACTTTAAATTGACTGGCACTTGCCTTCGCACACAAAACATATGAAACCGGCTTCGCCGCGTCTTGTTATAATCAGCGCGTTCCTCAGCGGCTCCAAGCAGAGAGCACGTCAGAAAACAGAGGCCTGTGTGTGTGTGTGTGTGTGTTTTCATTTCGGTCGGGATCTGTGTAAAGCAGAATGCATGACCTGCAAAGCTGGCACGTACGTGTCAGTGTCAAATAAAGGTGCTAGCGACCTAGAAGCCCACATAAGGAAAGTATAGGCTATAAGAGAACATCAGGAGGATTGAAGTTGTCTTTTACTGAAATAGTGTAGTACATTTTTTATTTTATTTTAACCTATGGCCATGAAAAGAAACAGTGTCATGTAAAAGGTGTTAAAAGCGAAACTATATATTTTTTTATATTATTCTATAGTTGCGGGCCAAACGTTGAATGGACAGGATGTATTACTTTATGTATTTAAGTTCGATAACATAGTTGCAAGGTTGTGAATGCATTTGTCAAGTATTTTTTGATGCATTCACCATCACTGAACCACGCCTCCTCAAACCACGCCCCACCCCTTAACCACGCCTCCTCAAACCACGCCCCCACCCCTTAACCCTGCCTCCCCAAGCCATGCCCCCACCCCTTAACCACGCCTCCTCAAACCACGCCCCACCCCTTAACCACGCCTCCTCAAACCACGCCCCACCCCTTAACCCTGCCTCCCCAAGCCATGCCCCCACCCCTTAACCACGCCTCCTCAAACCACGCCCCACCCCTTAATCCTGCCTCCCCAAGCCACGCCCCCACCCCTTAACCACGCCTCCTTAAACCATGCCCACCCCTTAACTACGCCTCCCCAAACCACGCCCCACCCCTTAACCCTGCCTCCCCAAGCCACGCCCCCACCCCTTAACCACGCCTCCTCAAACCACGCCCCACCCCTTAATCCTGCCTCCCCAAGCCACGCCCCACCCCTTAACTACGCCTCCCCAAACCACGCCCCACCCCTTAACCCTGCCTCCCCAAGCCACGCCCCCACCCATTAACCACGCCTCCTCAAACCACGCCCCCACCCCTTAACCCTGCCTCCCCAAGCCACGCCCCCACCCATTAACCACGCTTCCTCAAACCACGCCCCCACCCCTTAACCACACCTCCCCAAACCACGCCCCACCCCTTAACCCTGCCTCCCCAAGCCACGCCCCCACCCATTAACCACGCCTCCTCAAACCACGCCCCCACCCCTTAACCACACCTCCCCAAACCACGCCCCCACCCCATAACCATGCCTCCCCAAACCACGCCCCCACCCCTTAACCATGCCTCCTCAAACCACGCCCCACCCATTAACCACGCCTCCTCAAACCACGCCCTCACCCCTTAACCACGCCTCCCCAAACCACGCCCCACCCCTTAACCGCACCTCCTCAAACCACGCCCCCACCCCTTAACCACTCCTCCCCAAACCACGCCCCCACCCCTTAACCACTCCTCCCCAAACCACGCCCCCACCCCTTAACCACTCCTCCCCAAACCACGCCCCCGTCCTCTTTTCTGAAAACTAAAATATGGTCACCCAAGTATAATGACCAGTAACGTCTGTATTAGTTAGCGCATGTACTAGCATAGCATACAGACACAGATTATACAGTTTATACACACAGTTGCTCTTACCCTACATTCACAATCATCTTTAATGCAAGTATGAGTTCAATTGTGTTAAATGTCAAGATATTACATTACTAAATGTTACAAATAGATTGTGGTTATTGATGGTGGATTGGGGTGTGTAATGCTGGCTATTAGTGCAAAAACATGGTTGAAACCACCATTAGAATAAATCTAATGTGTTGAATGTATTGCTGTAATGCTGATATTTCTTCTCTCTTCATCAGCGTATTTCGGCGCCTCGTTTAACAGCTTCATCCATGTACTGATGTACTCGTACTACGGGCTCTCCGCCGTCCCGGCCCTCAGACCGTATCTGTGGTGGAAGAAGTACATCACTCAAGGCCAGCTGGCAAGTGCACGCTTTACTACATTCATCTTTCTCCTCTTTCACTTCATTATAATAACAAGTGCTTTGTTGTAATGGAAGATGTGGTCACTGCTATGAGAGTCTAAGAGCTGAACCAATCATCCTCAAACAGAGTTTATTATAAATGGGATACAAAGTTTCAGCTTTTTCAGAAGGTTTTGAGTCGGTGACTTTAACGTGTGTGTAACTGTTCACTAGTGAGATGTCCCAGTGTGATTTTAAAGAAAAAACACTACCGTTCAATGGTTTCAAATGAGTCAAGATGCATAAAAAATACAGCAATATTGTGAAATATTATTACAATTAATAACGGCTGTTTTCTATGTGAATATATAGTAAAGTGTAATTTATTCCTGTGATCAAAGCTGAATTTTCAGCATCATTACTCCAGTCTTCAGTGTCACATGATCCTTCAGAAATCAGTATAATATGATGATTTGATGATCAAGAAACATTTATGATTATTATCAGTGTTGAAAACAGTTGTGCTGCTTCATATTTGTGTGAAAAACACAAGATTTTTTTCAAGGTTTTTTTGATAAATAGAAAGTTTAAACAAGCAATAGTTATTTAACTCTTTCCTCACCAGTGTTTTTTTTAAAGTTGGCCATCTTTCACAAAACTGCCCTCAGAATATTTGGTTGTATGAATATCAGATATGCTCTTAAATGTGTATAATCGTGTCATTTTACATATATGCATATGATTACATAATGCTATCGCTTGTTTCCGCCTCTTCTTCTCCTGTGTTTTGATCAGGAGATTCTGCACTCTTTCAGTAGATGTGTAATAGCGCCCCCTACAGTATAACAGTGGAAACACGGATAGCTGGAGAACTCCATCAGAGTTACAATGGAAATCTCTTGCAACATTATGAATGTCTTTTGATCAATTGAATGCATCCTTGCTGAATAAAAGTAAAAAAACAAACCTACAGACCCCAAACTTTTGAACGGTAGGGTATAGATTATAATGGTTGCATTTGCCAGAATTTGGACTTTTTTTAAAAAGGAACTGAATGCATGCAATCTTAGTTTAGCTAACCTCACCTAATGGACGAATCAATGACTGATTGCTGTTTTCTCTCAGGTCCAGTTCGTCCTGACCATGTTCCAGACATCGTGTGCTGTGGTTTGGCCATGTGGGTTCCCAATGGGCTGGCTGTATTTCCAGATCTCTTACTGCATGACTCTTATCTTGCTCTTCTCAAACTTCTACATACAGGTAAACAAGTTCTCATTTTGGCATAAAGAAAGAATATAATGGAGCGAAAGTAAAAGTTCCCTTTCTTTGCCTCCACAGACCTATAAGAGACACGCGGGATCTCAGAAGACCGATCACCCGAACGGCTCGATAAACGGCCACGCTAATGGCGTAACATCCAGCGAGAAGGTGAAATACAGAAAGCCACGCGCAGATTGACGGTCCCGTCGCTGATATCAACGCAGTAGAAGAGCTACATGTATGTGTGTCATCTTACCGCGCTAAAGCCATTTAATCCTTAAGAGACTCCTTACATGTTTGCACACTGCAACTTCATGTTATTCATATTGAATCCAAAAAATTAGGAAAAGAGAGCAACAATTAGGGTCCAAGTTAGTACGTCTCAGGCGTCTAGAGTATTTTTGTTTTTCATATATTTTTCTTGAGATATAAAGACGGCTAACCTTATTACTGTACTCATTTGCACTGGTGTTTTCACTTAACTTGTTTGTAGACATAGAGTTTACCAAATATACAGCGGTATGCCACACACACACACACACACTCTTATAGCCTATGCAATGTGTCTTTACAGTACAGACAGATGATCTTACAGTCAATAGATGATAATACGAAACAGTCAGGAGAATTTATGGAAGATAATCAGTTTTATTGACTGTTAATTGATTGTTTAGTGAGTTTACAAAAGAAAATGGACTGTTTATTTAATGTTAACACTGATTTAGCATAGTTTGTTGTTAGCGCTGTACTGGACAGGGGAATCTCATTAAAACATATCCATTTCATTCCAACTTACACATTTTTGGTGTGTTTCTCACTATTCCCATCCCATTTTTTAAAGTATGACAGTAAAAGCTTTACCGTAACATGTGCTTTCATTACTGTAAGATTATTTGGTGACATTTTACAATAAGGTTACAGTAGTTAACTACATTAGATGAACTTTTAAAGCAGTTATTAATATTAGCTAATGCTCATTTTCAACATTTACTGCATCTTTATTAAAATCCAAAGTTGTATCTGTTAATATTATTCACTGAGCTAAAATGAACAGTTGCATATTGCTCATCGCTAGTTAATGCATTAACTAATGGGACCTTATTGTAAAGTCTAACAGATTCTTTCCCTTCCCAAATGTAGAAAAATGTCATAAACACAGTCACAACTTTAATAGTTGTAGATTTAGGGTTGAAATATTAGCCAGGCATTGAGATTGATCCATCAGTCCTGTGCATGCAGCGATGAATATGTAAAATAAATAACCAGATCACTAATATATACTAGTTTGTTGTATATGAAACTGGCGTCTGCAGATTCCAGTGTCAGTCGAATGTCTCTTCTGTTTTTTGGCTGCAAAAGAGAAGCTGTGAATAGATTACTTTTTATTTTCTGGTGTCAAAAATGTCATAATGAACCCGCATGTCGCTTTAGTGAACGAACTGCACATGCATTAACTCTGAAACACGTTCCTGTGAGGCTGCGTGAAAAAGACTTGTGTCATTTCGTGAAGGAAATGAGCACAACTCAGCCTGTCCTGTCTTGAGTCACTGAAAACATGAAATCGACATGTTTCGACAGGTTATAGCGCTCTCTGTGCCAGCAATCGACATGTTTCGACAGGTTATAGCGCTCTCTGTGCCAGCATTCCAGACATCGTTAAGCAACGGTTATTTTGTTTGTATGTTTGAACAGTTTCCTCAATCTAGCCGGCTGATTCGATGTCATTTAAGTGTGTTAAAGGTAAACCACTAGCATAGGACCGCAGGAAATCAATACTTGTGTAACATTGTCATTAATATATCCTTATCAGTTATTGCTGTTAATAAACAAGCCATTCTCTCTGTTAGTGTCCAGTTTAGTTGGAAAAGTGATATCTTGCATTAACTGTGATACTTCTCTCATAAACAATGTAATGCTGTTAATTGATGCTTTTGGTGCAGGAACAACGTACAAGATAACATTTGCTATTAATACAGAAGAGAATTAATGAGGTGTATATCACAGAACTATTAATACGGGAAGGGGTTAACAGACACAATACCAATAAAGTGATTTTTATTTGGAGATAAATTTGTGCCAGTGTTTGATTTAAGGTATTAGAAACTTGAATATTTGAATATTGAAAGGTGGTATTTTTTTTAATCCCAATTCAACTATTATAAAAAGCTTCTTGCCGACAGTATAATAAATTCAATCAATTGGAATAAAAATAGAAAACACAAATAAACAGTAAACAAATTAATCCTTATTAATCTAGCAATATTAATCTGCAATTATTATACCGTGGTGTGCGAGTGCTAATAGTCTGCTTTGTTGGCGGAGGCCGTTTACACTGACTCCTCCCACCATTGTCTGATCGAGCCGGACAAAATCACAAAAGAAATCCTGCTGAGAACAGGATCAGCACGTGAGTGGATGGCGGTGAGGTCACTAGTGGGCGTTCATGGATGACATTTACGGATGTTATTCCATGTTTTAGACACCGAATCCTTTTTTTTTTTTTTAAGGGAAAAGACTAAATCTAAACGGAATGAGTGCATAAAATGCTTCATATCAAAGATTAAGGAGAAACAACAGTGCGTTTTGCCATCGCTGCTATTTTATCTGTGGTGAAAGTGCAACCGCCAGTCAAACTGGGTTCACGAAAGCATTCAGTCAGTACAGCAAGTCCCACTGTATTTACACAGAGACAACATCAATTACACACTCTCAGAAAAAAAGGTCACTGGCGCGGTACCCTTTCAAAAGGTACACATTTGTACCTAAAGAGAGCATATTAGTACCTTTAAAGGCACATATTGGTACCAAAAGTGTGCACATTAGTTCCTAAATGGTACATTGTTACCTTTTTTTTTTTTAAAGAGTACCGTCCCAGTGACAGCTTTTGTACTATTTTTTTTCTTTTTTTCTGAGAGTACAGGGAAGTTGCTGACCGCTTAAATAACTTCTCCATCTTACCAGTAACTCCACCACAGGATGTAGCGGCTAATGGCTTCAAAAACATTAGCACAAAAACATGATGTTGTTCATGGAACTTGTTTTTTAAATGGTTTAGTCTTAACGTCTTTTAAATCTTATTCCTTGTTTTAGGATGATTAGAAAACTTTCAAATGTAATAATGTCTGCAACATTTTAAAATGGAATGTTCCTTCAACATTCGTACATCCAAGAAATGACTTTTTTTTTTTTTTTTTTTTTACATTCAGAAATAGGCAAATGTTTTCATAACTTAATGGGAATGTTAGCAAAATGTTCTTAGAACATATTTTTGGGTAGATGTGTATATATATGCAGTACAGGTCAAAAGTTTGGAAACATTACTATTTTTAATGTTTTCTTCTGCTCATCAAGCCTGCATTTATTTGATCAAAAATACAGAAAAAAATGTAATATTGTGATAACAATCACAAACAAATAATATTGTTAAAATAATTGTTTTTCAATTTGAATATACTTTAAAAAATAATTTATTCCTGTGATGCAAAGCTGAATTTTCAGCATCATTACTCCAATCTTCAGTGTCACATGTGACATCCAGTCTATCACATGATCCTTTAGAAATCATTCTAATATTCTGATTCATTATGAGTGTTGGACACAGTTCTGCTGCCTAATATATTTGATGAATAAAAGGTTTAAAAAGAACTGCATTTATTCAAAATAAATAAAATATTTTCTAATAATATAAATCTTCTTTACTATCACTTTTTATCAATTTAACACATCCTTGCTGAATAAAAGTATTGATTTATTTAAAAAAAAAATTAAGAAAAAAAATAACTGACTGCAAATTACTGACCAGTCGTGTATATTGTTGTTACAAAAGATTTCTTTTTTCTTTTTTTTTAAATCTTCTTTTTTTTTTTTTTTTTTTTTTTTATTCATCAAAGTATCCTAAAAAAGTATCACAGGTTATGAAAAAATATTAAGCAGCAGAACTGTTTCTAACTTTAATAATGATTCATCATATTAGAATGATTTCTGAAGGATCATGTGATAGACTGGAGTAATGATCCTGAAAATTCAGCTTTGCATCACAGAAATACATGATAATTTAATGTATAATAAATTGAAAACCAATTATTTTAAATTGTAATAATATATCACAATATTACTTTTTTTTTTTTGTAAGGCTTGATGAGCAGAAGAAACTTCTTTCAAAAACATTAAAAATAGTAATGTTTCCAAACTTTTGGCCTGTACTATATAATACAAACAGACATATCTAGATATAAAGAACATATGTACAGTTTTGAAATGATTCAACCCCCATTGCAAATCAGGTTTATTGGCACAAATCTAAAGACTTTCAGCTGTTTGCAATGTAGAAATCAAACATAAGTCAATGAAATGGCTCTACACAACAAATGTTTCAAGTGGTTTTCAAAATTATTCAACCTCTTCATGGCAAGCATCTTTAGTCCTTGGTAGAACACCCTTTTGCTGTTCTGACCTGCTGCAAACGAGATGTATAGCCAGACAGCAGCTTCTGGCAGCGTTTCTGAGGAATCTCAGCCCATTCCTCATGAGCAATGGCCTCCAGTTCAGTAATATTCTTGGGTTTGTGTTCTGCTACTGCCGCCTTCAAATCCCACCAGAGATTTTCTATGGGGTTCAAGTCACTGGCCACTGTAGAATCTTCCAGGATTTCTTCTGAAACCAAGCCTTGGTGGAGTTTGAGGTATGCTTAAGATCATTGTCCTGTTGGAAGGTCCAATGACGCCCAATCATCAGCTTCCACACTGACGGCAGGACGTTTTCTCCTAGGTTTCCTGATACTTCAATAAATCCATCTGCTCTTCCACACGCTGCAGGTTTCCAGTGCCGGAGGATGTAAAGCAGCCCCAGAGCATCACGAGCCACACCATGCTTAACTGTAGACAGAGTGTTCTTTTCAGCATATGCTTCATTCTTCTTACTCCAGACATACCACTGATCCACCAAGTCTTGCTGCAGGTCTTTTGCATTCATTTGAGGGTTTTTCTGAACCAGCTTTCTCATAAATCTGGTTTCAGCCGTTGACAGCTTCCTTTTTTCTGCCATGTCTAGGTAGTGTAACCACTGTTCCTTTAACTTTGAACTTGTGAACTATGCTTCCAACGGTGTCTCTAGGACCATTTAGTGCCTTCGCTATTTTCTTTTGTATCCTGTTCCTTGTTTGTGAAGGGTGATGATATCTTCTTTTAAAGGGGGTGGTATAATGCCCTTTTCACAAGATGTAAAATAAGTCTCTGGTGTCCCCAGAGTGTGTGTGTGTGAAGTTTTAGCTCAAAATACCCCACGGATATTTTTATATAGCATGTTAAAGTTGTCACTTTTTGAGGGTGAGCAAAAACACACCATTTTGTGTATGTCCCTTTAAATGCAAATGAGCTTGTTGCTCCCGGCACAGGGGGCGGAGCTTCAAGAGCTTGTGTCCTTTCACCTCACACAGACATGCACTGAAAATGTGACAACATGTAGAAGCAACAGGACATTTCTGAATGGTTAGTTGATGAATTTATGTAGCTTATGTGTAGTTATCTTCTAGTCATTGATTAGCATATTCTGTCATGATAATCTATAAACCGTGTACCCGGGGGCGGGGTTTATCTAAATTTTAGGGTTGGTGATGTCACTAACCCGGGAGGAATGTTGTTTAGTCCCTACCAGCCGTTTATTGTAGTCCTTAAAAAGCGATTTCTTTCAAATAAAATATCTCCCTTTGCTTTGAACTTTGAGCATTGTAACTTTGCAGATGTTGTTTATGCTCAAACAGCAACATTACACACTAACTAAAGTTAGAAAAGTGAAATCATAATCAACCACCCCTTTAACTTTTTGGACCATTCTTGATCCATGCTCGAAATATGTCTCTCAACAAACTTAGCCAGTTCACATATTTCATGTTTTCTAGCTCAAACACACCTGTTGCAACTAATGAAGCCCTTGATTAGTTGCATCAGGTGTGCTTGAGACAACACCTGTTTTGCAGATTTGTGCTACTATGAGGGATTATATTCAGGGGGTTGAATAACTTTGAGACTGCAGAGGTCATTAAAAGTTGCATTTGAATTTGAGGAAACCACTTGAAACATTTGTGTTGAACTATTTCAATTACTTTTGTTTGATTTGTTCATTGCAAACAGCTGAAAGTCTGTACATTTTGCCAATAAACCTGATATGCAATGGGGGTTGAATAATTTTGATTAAATCTTTATATAGAGATGTAGATTGATATTTTTACAAATCAAATGTTCCCAGTGAGAAGGAATCATCAGACACCAGGCAAGAGCATGTAGATTGCTGTCAATGACGCTTCTTGCTCAGAACCCATCATGTTAAATGCAGGAGAAATGGTAGAGGTGATATCAGCAGATAGCACCAACTCAAATAAGAACTAAGACCTGCCACTACACAACAAAATACATCTGAAATCTTAGGCAGCTTACATGTTGTCTCGCTGTCTTATCAGGCAAAGACTTTGCAGGCAGAATTTTCACATGAAGGTAGGGCTGGGCAATATGGCCAAACAATCATGACAATATTTTTTTTTTTCCCATGTCAGTCGATAATTATCAAGTTAATGTCAAATCTTTACTTCTTTCAAGTTTAAGGGCAGATTTTTGTGAATATGCACAAACATAATGGGCATAAGTATAAATTGACTCTGATTTACCGGAGTCCGAGTGCGTCAACCCCAAGGGTGCATCCGAAATGACTCATCGTCGTTGGCCCTTGAGGCTACAACCTTCGATATTATGTTTTATTAGCAAAGTTCAGGAGAAGCACGTTCAGGTAATCTACCCAATCAGCACTCGAGGAGGCATAGCTGACTTACCTCTGTTCCAAGACAGTTTTCCAGCATCCATCCTCCATCCCAACTCCTTACTCTGGGTTAATCCTATCCCACCCAGGGATTGGACGAGTACTCTGGGTTTGGGCCAAATTCCCTGGACAACACAACACCAAATATGCATATTCTATACCCAATCTGATTATATGTAAGTGCAAACTTGTGAAGTTGCTGCTCCTCCAAGGGGGAGCCGACATCCCTACTCGTACTCAGGAAAGGGAGGAAAATGAGAACAGGGTATAACGCAGTGTGCCCAGAAACTTTAATCTCCCCAACTTTAAACCCCAAGGGAGTCACAGGGGAGCTTAAGCCCTACTTAAAAACTGGGGGAGAACGCAGCTCATACCCTGCCTTGAGCACTCTACCTAAGATCTGCTATAGCTAGCACTTTGTCATTATCTTTTAGCACAAGACCATAGTATTTGACAGATAACAATGAGGGTTGCCCCGCAGGTGAACTTCCTCTACTTGTTGGCATTGTAAAACCAGGGCACAGTAGAGCACCCATCAAAGGGGACCGACATCCCTACTTGAAAACCAGACAGCAATTGGGGAGAGACGTAAATTAAGTAGAGAAAATCAAAACGGCCCTCTAGACTCAAGGGCCATCCAAAGGGGAGATATGTCCCAGACAAGAGAAAGGCAGTCTGCTTCTTTAGTTTTCCAATAGCTCTCATGCAGCATAAGCCAACCCCAAGGAGGCCTAGGGAGATAATGCCCTACATTACAAAGATAATGTATCACTGGTACTGTGCTTAACTGGTTTAAATCTTACCTCACCGATCGATCCAAGTTTGTTGTCTTGGGAAACAACAAATCTGAAATTGGACAAGTCCGCCATGGTGTTCCTCAGGGATATGTCCTGGGTCCCATATTGTTTAATGTTTATATGCTTCCTTTGGGGCAAATCATTAGGAAATATGATTTGGGGTATCACTTTTATGCTGATGATACTCAAACATTACAGATTTACATCAGCTCCAAATCTGATCCTACTGTCATCTCTAAAATTCTCTCGGAGTGTGTGCAGGAAATAAAAACGTGGATGCACCATCATTTTTTTTAAATGAAATCTTCCAAGACAGAAGGTGTTTCTCAATGTCAAGGATACTTCCTTGGCAGGACTGGTCCTTCCAAGTCACTTCCTTCAGAGGCTAGGCGAGGCTCCTCTTTAGCATTCGGAGAGAACACGTTTTTCAACGGCTCTGGAACAGGCTAGCAAGTGCACGTCATTGCGTCATTACGTCAGTGAAAATGAAAAACAAAGCGTTGCTATGGACGCAGTTCTGTTCACTCAGGAATATAATCGTTTTTAAATCAGTAAACTCCTTTTTAATCATATTGATTCTTTGACTGTCAAGTGTGTTTAAACAGTGCGGGTCAATTTGACCCATAACATAATGGATGTAATTATTTTTTAAAACAAATGTTTGGTAACGTAAATATACTTACATTTGAAAGCATATTGCCCCGTTAACGCTCCGACTCCGTTAACATCCGACATTTAGAATTTTTTGAAAAAGATAGCAAAGCTGCGCGCATAGGATTGTGGGTGATTTGAGAACGCGAAGGCTACACATATGCATCCTTTTCTGTATATGGGATATTTTTCGAACGAAGGACTCAGTCCTTGGTTGAAATTCCGAGGATCCTCAACATTGGAACAGTCCTTCGACGGATGTCGATGACGTAGCATCCTCGAAGTTCTGGCTTCCGAGGATCCTTCCTTGACATTGAGAAACGGCTAGTGATTCTACTCATTGGCACACCTGCGGCTATTCACAAAGGGAACATTTTTAATTTGATTATGGATGATAATGTTTTATTTGCATCTTCTCATGCTCGTAACCTTGGTGTGATCTTTGACACTCACCTAACACTAGACTCGCATATTAAGAGTATTTCAAAATCTGCATGCCATCATCTCAGAAACATTGCAAGAATTAGGCCCTACCCTACTCTACCTGACGCTGAAAAGGCTTATTCATGCATTTGTTACTTCCAGGATTGACTATTGTAATGCACTATTTGTTGGTTTACCTGCTAAATCAATAAAACGGCTGCAGTACATCCAGAATTCAGCAGCATGTGTTCTTACATATACTTCAGCACATTACAGGCGTGCTTTACAGTTTGCATTGGCTTTCTGTTAATTCGCGTATTGCCTTTAAAGCTCTCACACTAACATACAAAGCTATGCGTGGAATAGCCCCTTCTTATATCTATGACTTAGTCAGCCTGTACGCGCCTTCCCGTTCCTTGCGGTCTTCTGATTCGCCTACTCTTCAGCAGCCTCCCTGTAGATTAAACTCAATGGGGGAGAGAGCTTTCTCTGTTGCTGCACGTTATGTTATGAAATAACTTGCTCTTATTGTTAGAGATGCTCCCAAATTAGTCAGTTTCATGAAGTTGTTAAAAACTCATCTTTTTAAAATAGCTTATAGAGACTGTCATGATTAGTATTTTACTGTGTTGTACTGTAATGATTATTTTTGTACTTCTGTATTTTATTTGCTCTTATTGTTTGTAGCGCTTTGGGTTTTAGAAAAGCGCATTATAACTAAAATGTATTATTATTATTATTACATAACATACCCCAGTACACTGGGGGAGAGCAGCTCAACCCTGAATAAAATAGTCACTTCTCCAGGAGCCGCTATAGCTAGCGCTTTACTCCAGCGCTAACTATAGCATGCAACAGAAAACCAGTAGGGACGACCTGAAGGCAGTCTACCCCTACCTGTTCGATTCTTGGACATGGGTCATACAAGAGAGAACGTTAAATCACTCATCCCAAGGGAGAAGCATACATCTCTATTTCAAGACCCAACTGTAGTTGGGGAGGGAGGTAAACTAGGCAAATGAAATCTATACTGCCCTACATAACTCTATTCACCCTGCATCAACCCTAAGGGGGTATCTACCAAGCAACCTTTCATAAGGGGAGCGTACAATTCTACTTTAGACCTTACATAGGGGTGAATATAGCCTAACCCTGGAAAAAGATACTTCAAGGTATCAGAGCAGAGCAAGAGAGATGCCAGAGACAATCCACTCCACCCACAACCACGGATCAATGCCGCTCTCGCCTTAGGGGCATGTGAAGGATGTCCTCAGTCATGTGCCCATGCTACCACCTCATCTAAAGTATCTTTGCAGAAAAACGTGTCGGCATGCATAAGCCATCAATCACTGCTCATTGTACAATGTGAAACAAGCAACGGAGAGTGTTTTCACATTCCTGTTTATCTTATAACTAAAACCTCCTCCATTTCTGTGTCGATTCGGCAATGGTTGCTTTCAACTCCTCCTTCAGGAGGGGGCCATGAAAGATAATGTAGAGTCCGTATAGCAAGATCCTCTATATTCTATCAATCCGCCCCTGGACTTAGGCCCCAGAGGAGCATGCTGAATCCCAGCAGTGCTCTACACCAGAAAGAAACAGCAGAACACAACTTCTTTTTTTTTTTTTTTGCAACTGACGCTCTTAATGTTAGTCCATACTCTGTGCCTATCACGCAGGCCCATGAAAGCAGACCTCAGCATAAGCTGGAGGGGGCGGCAACACAACCTTCTGGCAGCACTTGCTGAGCAGAATTCATGGTGTGCCGGGCCCACAGGCCTGTCTTGCCTCTGCATATGCCTTGACATGAGCCATAAGGAAAAAGGATGCAGCACCAGGGGAGAGATGGCTTGCAAGCAGCTCTTCAACTGGTGAATGCATCACCATGAGTGCATCCAACTCTATCAAGAGCCAAGCACACTCATGCAAACACTATATTCCTATATCTCGAAATCAACAAGAACAGAGATAACTTCAGGGATAACACAAATCCATTATAATGAGCGAATCAAGTTCCCTTGGGAGTCAAACATGCTCCAACACGGTGTTTATCTTACATGTGCATACAAAGAAGCGGGCCCTGAAGTCAGAAAAACTGATGATGTGTATTACAGTCGCCCTTTTATACTTATGGGTACTCCGCTTGTGGCGTCATGGACTGTCATTATCCAATAAAATTGGCGTGTTTGTCACACGTGCTTCAGACACCTGTCACACTGATGACGTTTCCCATAACATCAATCCAAGACGCAGTGTCAAAGTTCTGCTTCGAAAGGAAACAGTAGCATCTGAAAAAATGTATTAATGATTCATCCGTTTAATGATTCATCCATTTGTAAGCTTTCTGAAGCCGCCTAAACTCTCAAAAAGAACCACAGTGCTACCATGTTTTTTTTTTTTTTTTTTTTTTTTAATGGAAGCTTGTTTCCGCTTACAGAATACAAATTAAAAAGAGTAATTGCGAATTTTTATCTCCGAATTTTACATTTTTTTTTCTTGCATTTGAGTTTAAATCCCGCAATTCTGACCTTTTTTTTCTTCTCAGAATTGTGAGATAAACTCACAATTGCGGGAAAAAAGTCAGAATTAAACAAAAGGTAACTTTCAAAACTCTCTTCAACACATCTAAATAATGTTCAGACTTCAAGTCTTGATTGAGCTGATTGTATTTTTGTTACTTTAAAAGATATGCAGAGATCTGAGCACATGCAAAAGTGTGTTGTCACAAACCATCATCAGATATAGATTCGGTGGTCAGTGTGATGCATTTACAGGTTTAAAAATTTGCTGGGTTATTGAAACTGACAAGATATATTCATGGGAGCTCTGGTCTTGGCTTATGCTCTGCTTCCTCATCTTCTATTTTGGCTGTCAAGTTGTGGTGATAGGCCAAAAAAAGTATTTTACTGCGGTTAATCTAAAAAAATCTATTATTACTTTCCTTTTTGGACTCAAATCTCCCTCTTCAGTGACTTCTAGCCCTTTTTCAACACAGTTTTGCTTAACATAAGATCTGTGAATAATAAGGTGTCTCACTTGCCTGATATTATTACAGACAACAACCTGGACTTTTGGCATAAACAAAATAATGGACTTTGCTTTTAATACAATTACTCCCCTGCGTACGGATTGTTTGATTGTCCTCGACTCTCGGGTAGAGGCGGGTGTATCATTCTGCTACTTCATTTGAAAATTAGCATCAGCACTGTGTCTAAACCAATGTTTACGTCCTTTGAATGTCTTGTTGTTTTGAGTATCTCTGCCTTGCAATTTACTGTCATTTCAACAGAATATAGATTAAGGAATCTTTTATGTCTGAATTTGCCAATTTATTGTCTTTGTTGTGTTTTAAGTTTAAGAGAATACTTATTCTGGGATATTTCATTTTACACACACTGATCAAACTAATTCCACAATGGCCAAATATGTTTTGGTGCTATTGGAATGTTTCAGTCTTACTCAGTTTGTAAAGGACTCTACTCATAGCAAAGGTCACACACTAGACCTGTTGACTGCTAATGAGTTGTGTCCCAGCCTTCCCCTGATGATATTGCTCTTTCTAACCATTTAGCTGTATTTTTCAACTTGGGTTTATTATTTTCATGTGTAACTAGTCTTGCACTGTTAAGTTTCAAGAGTGGAAATCAACTGATCAGACCGTATATGCAACTGCTGTTGTTTCATCTTTCACTGAATTGGGCCCAACGTCCTTAGATGATGAACTTTAACAGCTAAATAATGCGTTGGCTACAAACTTGGATTTTCTTAAGATTTGTGAAATAAAGTATGTTAGTACACTGACAGCCTCACATCAACTGTGTAATTATTTTTTTTAAACTTTTAAATGCCAGAATTGCTAATGTTCGGAATCAGGTTTCTTTGCTTTCTTCTCCAACAACTACCGCACTTACTCCAGTTTGTCCAGTTTTTCGGGTGCTCTGTTTTCAAATTTTGTGCAACCTGACTTTGTTATAGTGGAAAACTACCACTTGCATGCTTGATCCCCTTCCTACTGTTTAAATCTTGGTTTTTTTGAACATTTGTGCCCAGCAGTGCTTAAAATAATTAATGAACCCTTAGTACTGGTGTTGTTTCAGCTGCATTAAAAATTGCTGCTGTACTTAAGTAGTGAAACTTAGATTTGCATATTTTAAATAACGACCAACATATGTCAAATCTTCCCTCCCATGCAAACATTTTAGAATGTGTTGTTGCTTTACAGTTGCATAATCACCTTTCTGTTAATAATCTTTTTGAGCAGTTTCAATCTGGTTTTTGAGAAATTCATAGCACTGAAACGACCCTGGTTACAGTGACTAATGACTTACTTTTGGCTTCTAAAGCTAGATCTCCTACTATTCTTATTCTCTTAGTCTGGTTTAGATCTAACCGGACACATACAGTGTGTTGCTTTAAGGATATACAGGTGTGAGATTGGACCAGCTTCTACTGGTATCCCACAGGGCTCAATTTTAGGACCCTTATTTTTTTGTCTTTATTTATTCCCGCTTGGCCAACTTTTACAAAGTGTGGATATTAAGTACAATTTTAATGCAGATGACACAGATTTAAATTCAGTGTAAACATGGTCAAAGTAAGGCTGTTTCATTGCTCACTAAATGTATTTCTGAGATAAAATCATGGATGGATAATAATTTTCTTTATTTAAACGGTGATAATACTGAGGTCATGCTCACTGGTTTTCCTCATCGGCTCTATAATGCGTGCCAAACCCTTTTTTTTATCATTGATGGTTTTGTACTTGAGTTTCAGAAACAACTGAGGAATCTAAGAGTGATCTTTGATTCTTTAGTGACATTTGACCCCAAAATGTTGTAAAGACATTTTCATCTTAGAGATATTGCAAACTTGTGTCCCATGCTATCCCTTTCAGTAGCATTTTTTTAGCATAATTTAGTTTTTTCCCTAATTGATTACTGTAATGCGCTTATTAATTACTAAGCATACTCTAAATAATCTACAGTATGTCAACAATTCTGCTGTTAGAATTTTAACTAGGACCAAAACGAGAACCTTTAAAGGGCGCTATAAAAAATAAAGTTATTATTATTATTATTCTGCGTGTTCATCAGTACCAGCAAAAGGTACAGTTTTTTAAAGGTACATTATATGTAACTTTTATTCCTCTAGCACTTAAAAAAGAAAACTGCAGAAGAACATTGTTTTGGTTGTTCTTTGGCTCTGCGTGATTGTGTGGATGAATATGTCTCATAGCTTTTACAAAATTTCAAATCCCTCAGTTCTCGCCATCTCTGCAAAGCCAAGCCAATGTTGATTCTTGTTTTATTACAAGCTCTGTCTCGTTCTCTTTTCTCCAGCAGACTCTCCTTTGTTCGCCGTTTGTTTAAAACAAGTGATTCTCTGGAGGTTGGCGGCTCCAAGTCAACTTTTCTCTCTCGCTGTGACAACTAACCCCTTACAGACACACACACTCAACACACTGCGCAGATATTAACATAAATGAATACATAATCTCTGTATTACATACATAATACATTACATACATAGTCTCCAATGCCATCTCGCTCATGTTCGTCCATCCTCGAGATGCTGCTGTTCTTCTTCGCACGATTTTTTATCCCCCAAACTACTTCAGCGGAGCCTACACCAAACACTGATCCCTAAACCTACCCGTCATTGTAACCTTAACCAATGAAATTAGCTGCAGGGCGGGATTTCTGCTTAACTGGTTTGCACCCAGTGGGATTTTTAAAATATTTTTATAGAAAGATTAAAAATACGGGAAAATATTTAAAAGGGATGATAGCGGGATAGCAAGGTAAAATACGGGAGAATCCCGGGAAAAACAGGAGGGTTGACAGGTATGACTCCCACACCAGACACACACACACACACACACACACACACACACACACACACTCAACTAACCCCTGACCTCCCACACTAGACACGTGTTAAAGCATCCAGAGCAACTTTACTCTATTCACGGATATGAACCAGAAAACCAGATCTAAAATATCTCAAAGAATTAGGTCATTTTGTGCAAACTTTTCTTTGCAAATCTAAATATTGCAAGAACTCAGCATTGTAATTTTTTCAGTATTTAAAGGTGATTATAAGATATTAGCTTTGTTACTTTTTGCCAGCAGACTCTCCTCTGCTAAAATACTTAAAAGTGTTTTGGGCACAATAACAGATTGGTTAGGTCAGGTTTCATCCCAAAGAGGAATATTGTTAACAATATAAGCCTTTGTATTAGATTTGCTAGACTATGCTGAGCTGATTAAGGAGGAAAGCTTTATTCCTTTTTTTAGATTTTTACAAAGCCTTTGATTCCCCTGAACACAAATTTATTTTACAATCCATTTACAAATTTGGCCTAGATGATTTCTTTTGGAAAACTGTCTGAATGATATATAAAAATGGCAACTGCTCAATTAATCTTAAATCTGGTACCTCTCCATGGTTTGATGTGTTTAGAGGGGTCTTGCCACACTTGTTTTTAATAGCTGCTCAACTTCTTACCTTTTTTTTTGTTGTTGTTGAATAGTCAATTACAAGGGATTAATATATCTAATAAACATATTCTCATAATGATGATACTGTTGATCATATCAAAGTTTTCTCTAAAACTTCTGGTCTAACTTTTATTTTGATAAATGTGAACTGCTTTCTATAAAGTCTTGTTCTGCCCTATCCCTGTACAATATTCCTGTTAAGTCTCAAGTGAGTTATTTGGGTGTAATTATTTGCAAAGATGACATTGCGAGAGGTGGAGTAAACTTTGATCCTTCAATTGCTAAGGCAAAGAGAATGTAAATTTCCTGGCTCCAGAGACTTCTCTCTAAGACGAAGGGCCCTCGAGTATTTCTAGATTGACCTACCCTGCTCTTTCTTTGCATGTAGGCAAATCTAGTTGTGTAGAGGTTGACAGAATGCTTTTTGACTTCATATGGCAACACAAGAGACATTACAACAAAAAAAATCATAGTCATTAAAAAATTTGAACACAAAGGTCTAAATTTTCTTGTCTTTTCTTCTTTAAACAATATGTTTAAGATAAATTAGTTGAGGCAATTCTTGGAAAAACATTTTAATGACAGGGAAACCATACTGTGGAATAATACACATTTGGGATTACCAAGGGGGAATAGCAACATATGGGGCATCTAGCCCAGTACAAGGACTGACTGACTGGGCATGCATCTTGTAAGACTTGAGAAATTAGATAAATGCCAGGCAGTCTACTTGAGGCCCTGAGAGGACAAAGGACCTCTCTGGAAATTAACATTTGACCTCCCCTTGTGCACTATCGAGACGAAAGTCTCACTTCCGAGTCATCCTAATCTACATTTCATTCCCTCATCCCTCACCCTCTCTCCCTCATGCTCAGATCAACTGAATTCACCCACGAATATATATAGTTTAATGTGAATAATTATCATAGAGTATTATACATATTTGGTATCATTTGAAATGTCTCAGTGCGACTGGTACAAATGTCTCATTTCCAAATAGGTAAAACAAAAGGTAATAAGGTTTTTAAGAGTTTAGAGATAACTGGCACACAAAGGAAGGTGGTCTCCTGGCAAATGGTCTCATACCCCCAAAAGGTGTAACCTCTGAATGCAAATTTCCATTGTTAGCAGATGTTTCCATGTGAAAGAGGTTCTGTCTATATAATGAAATGCAGCAATGGGCTCTGGGCCTCTTTGTAATTCAAGTTGTCCCATGATGCTTAGAGTGACCAAAAACTCTTAGCATTATGTATTTTAATGTCGGGTTCGCATCTTTTCTCTTTATTCCAGAGCATTTGATGTTTTATATCGATTATCTTTGAATTGATTATGTAATTGGCATGATACATTTACCTGACATAATAAATTGTTACATTTCATTATTCTAACTGATTATCATTAAAACCTTTTCATTGATGGAGTCAGATGAAATAACGAGAAAATACATATGAGAAAATGTATTGCATTTCATCAAAAATACTTTGCCACGAGAAAAGACAGTAACACGTAGAGACCTTCCAGAGCGAACCTACAATCTCAAGTACTGGGCCTGGTGTTGGATGCCTCCTCCACGTCTGACTGCCAAAGGAGGAACTTAATCCAGGGTTCGCCAAGTGGGGAACTTACCTGGAGAGCAAGAAGGCGCTCGTATCCCCCCTTAGAGGGGAATGGCGCTGCAAGCGAGACAAGGGGTGCTTCTCAATTATCCCTCCTTGTTTCCTCGCTCCTCTGTCCTCCATCCTATGACCCGGAAACCGATCGAACTCAGCCATCTTGAAGGACATCTCAATTCTCTAATTGCACCACAAGGAGTCGAGGATCGAGGAGTGAGGAGCTTCCCGAGGAGTCATAAGCGAGGATACACGGGTGTATCCTTTGCGGAAGAGTTTTATCGACTAAACATGACGCATTTATTATTATTTATTATGAATTTCATAAATAATTAAACTTCAACAACATAAGGGCAGATCCTTTGAGCGCTGCTGATGACGCTGTGGAGTGACGCTCAAGTGATCGAGTATTCCAATGTATAAAAAAAAGCTTTAATTCGATTCCTCTGTCCTCCTTTTCTTCCCTCGCATCCTACAGGGGGTGGAGCTGAGACGCGAGGAAATGAAACGAGGATGCAAAAATAAGAATTGAGATGCACCCAAGGAGTCGATACCTGCTCGTCCCCAACACGTGAAGAAATCGGCTCCACTGGGAGATTATATAATCTTGCAAAGGTATTAGGTGTGACTGAGCCCGCAGATCTGCAGGACAACACCCAGGAGGAACCCTCACTGCGAGGGGGCACGGCTCTCCTTGGGACTGAAATTTCAAGGCAATGGCATCTCCTATCCAGTGGGCCAATCTCTGTTTGGAGACAGCCTTTCCACAGAGCTGATCGGGCATTTCCGGGAGTCTTTCAGAGATTCAGGGACGCCAGGCCAACTGAATTGCGTAGCCAAGTCAGAATTGTCCACATTAGCCAACGGGATGGGCTGGGAAGTGATAGAGAATTAGACAATGTTAGGATTGAGGCAGGCGCTGATTAGCGCAGATATCCATTTGATAAGGAGAATTAACAAAGCCCAGCGTTACGACCTGTACATCTTCTGTTTTTTCTCCCACCATCTCTAACAGCCCTTTCTTCTCACTATTACTTCATTTATCCCTTATCTTATCAGCATCAAGAGTCTTCAAGCTGGTTCCATTAAAGGTCACTTAAGCGAAATTAAGACTTATTTTTGGCTCAATTGTGTCAATTAACAGACCTCTCTGCTTATCAATGGCATCCAAAGAACCCAGACGGCAGAAAACCCATAACTTCAGACATACTCAAATGTATCTCCACTCTCCGCCTAGGCCACCACTCGCTACGCAATGTTTATATTGGCTTTCTTCGGTCTTCTCAGATGTTCAGAACTCGCCATCACTTCCAGATTCAACCCAAAAATTCAAGCCACAGAGGCTTTCAAGTCCTTCCCTCCATTCTGAGAGTCCTTCCAGTCCAGTGACCAACCCCTCCCGAAGAACATCACACCATCAGCCTTGCGCTCCACACCGTCATTACCGTTTTCTGGCCGCTGTCCCTCCTTTATTTTACACCTTTTTGGGGGAATCAATAGATCCAATCACTAGAAGAACGTCTGAATTTGAATTGTTAAAGGCATAATATGTAAGTTGTCGCCACCAGAGGTCACATCTTCAAAACAATAACAAAGGCGAAGCTTGACGCTCTGAAGGAGAGTGTAACGATGGGAGATGTTGTTTTCACCATCCAGAGATTCACAAATCATGTTCACGGATGAGGTAATGAATTTACCTGTATGTTTGATCACACTATTTTATGCATCGTAATGAATTAGCTGCCAGGGATGTGAAATGTAATGCTATATTAGCCTGTTACTGATATGTGATTATTTGTGAAATGATTTGGTTGGTTAATGCTGCGCAATTTTACACGTTTAAAACAATCATACTGAAAATAAAAATTTGAACTAACCTACAGTATTTGCAAGTAATGGCTAAATATTTTTGTGCAACACATACTGTATTTAATTTCACTGCCATAGACTTGGTGACCAGACTTGATAAAAAGCTAAAAAGCAATACTGAAGAACAAACAAAGTGTAATCTAACTGTATGTGTAATTTCATCAGCATAACCCACCATTGCATACTGCACCATCTAACAATACCTAACAATAGTAATAATTATAATACAGAAATATGCTGTAATTCATAGGGTAACTTCATTCATATCTATTAAAATCATCTGTACATGACTATTACTTGTACAATAAATAATATATATTTGCTAACCTGTCTATTAAAACATGCAAGCGGAGTCTCTGTCAAGTCCAAGTTTGTTTGTGAAGCTCTCTCCATCTCAAAAACAGCACGCCGATATTGATCCTTGTTTTATTTCTCCGTTTTTCCCAAAGCCTGCTTGACTCAGTTGATCTACGTTTACATTTTGGGGGATTTTCTGTACTCGCCAATGAATAATCATGATACATGATGACTGAACGACTCAACAGCTAGATGCTGTAAAATAAACACTTCCGCATTTGTCCGTGTGTGTTGCCATGCATTCTACAAGCGGAAACCGAGGATAGCGCGGATATCATGTCATTGATAGACAGTGTCAAGGGACGAGCCAATTTTTTTAATTGGAATTTCTCTGGATTTACAACTCCTTGGGAACTTTTGGGATAATGCAAGTACACAACTGCATGAAATATATCACACTGTGCAAGTGGTTTTTTGATATTTTATTACAAAAATCGTACATATTGCGCTTTTAATATAATACATCTTAGATCATTTTTTTTAACTCCATTTTATTAAAATATATAAAAAATTAAAACTTGGGCCTTGTTAAAAATGTCCTTATGTCTAAAGGATGAATAAACACGTTTTCATATCATTCATTAAACAATTCAGTTATTCTCTTACTGTACACATTGTCTCTTACATTCCACCTCCTCAATTCGAAATACGTAAAGCTGAAGGATTGATAATTGTGATTCTGATGATTTATCAATGTCTGAGGGAAAACTGAACCCCTGGTTCAGATCAGATACTACACAGCACAGTAGAGAGCAGTGTCCAAACCACAACACTACATCTTCTTGTAATATCGTAAGTATGGAAAGCAATGTCTTTAGTACCACATATACATGTTAAAGTGTGACTAATATCATCAGGTCCCAACAGGCGTAGTTCATCATTAACTATATACATATGACACTTTGGACAATCAAAAAGGGTCACAACACATTCTGGACAGAATTGTATTTATCTTTTAAAACATATCAAAATACCAGTTGCTTTGATATTTTGTTTTCTAATGCAATTACTTAAAATGTTTAAGTAAGAGTCTTGCTTGGTTCACTGTATGTTGATGGATGACTTTGGCTAATGTTCTGGCAAGTTTCTCTCAAAGTTATGAATAAACGTTCTTCTAGTAATATTAATTTAACAAAGTTATCTGGTCTTTCTTTAATAATATTCTCAAAACATTAGCACAAAAACATTATGTATACATTGTTCATGGAACTTTTATCTAAAACGTTTTACTTCATCTAACGTTCTGTTTCAGAACATTCAGAGAACATTAAAAAGTAACAAAATTATAAATGGATTGTTTCATTAACGTTCGTATAATGAAAAAAATAAAATAATGTTTTTGGAACTTAGCTGGTTATATATACATATATGTCTATAAAGAACATATGCATATGCTGAGATTGATATTTCTACATATCAAATATTCCCAGTTATTTGGTGATTGATTAAAAAACATTAAAAACTAGAGGATGGATTAAATAAAGTAGAGATTGAGGTTGTTTCTGAAGATGGCACAACAGAGATGTACAGTATTGCGGTGACCAAACTCTCTGCCAGTGATCTGACCTTACAGGGAGGACATTCACTTCAGCCTGATTCCTCTCCAACGGCCTATAACTACTCATGTGAGTTATTTTAGGACTCAGGCTATATTCTCTGAGAATCACCATTCTCACGGCTGTTTATTCAGGTCATTCTGTTTCTGAGATTTAGATCCCATACCTTTTGACTCTTGTGAGGTGATAATGAATCCTCAGACACCAGACAAGAACATGCAGATTACTGTCAATGACACTTTTTGTTCTGAACCTGTGTCGTGTTAAATGCGGGATAAACAGTAGTTATTATAAAGGTGACATCAGCAGATGGCGCCAACTCTCAAGTATGAACTAAGACCTGCCACTACACAACAAAATACACTCAACATACATTCAAAATACACTCAACATACATTCAAAATACACAGTGGGTGCTCCCTTGTTTTTTTCTATGGAAGCGTGATTGATACTAAAATTAATAAAAGGTAATTGTGACTTTTATCTCAAAATTCAGACTTTTTCTTGCAATTGCGAATTTACATCTTGCAATTCTAACCTTTTCCCTTAGAATTGTGAGATATAAATTTGTAATTACATGTTGTAAAGTTAGACAAAAAATAATAATAATTGCAAAAAAACTTCTGAGACTTTTTTTCTCAGAATTGCAAGTTTATATCTAGCAATTCGGACTTTATAACGTACAGCTGCGAGTTTATATTTCACAATTCTGCAGGAAAGAAATTAGAGAATTGCAAGTTTTATCGGTATTTATAACTCGCAACTGATAAAAAGGTATTTTGTCGACATCGTCAGCACTTAGACCAGACCAGTGTCAATATATCAGATGTGAGATTAATGATTCTGTTGTCAAACCCCTTCATGTATTCTGACATTATCATCATTGTATGTTTGTCATGTTTGTATGCAGTGAACCCATATAGACAGGCCCATATATTGACATGCTGACACGGAGATGAGCATTTGTGGTTAAAAGGTATATAAATGTTTTTTTTTTTTTCATAAAATGACTTATGGTTTGTCTAGATAAGACTCTTATTCCTCGGCTGGATCGTGTCGAGACTTTGAAGCTGCACTGAAACTCACATTTAGACCTTCAACCTGTTGGACACCATTGAAGTCACTATATGGATAAAAATCCTGGAATGTTTTCCTCAAAAACCTTCTTTTCTTTTCGACGGGAGAAAGAAAGACATGAACATCTTGGATGATGTGGGGAGAGTAAATTATCAGGAAATTTAAATTTTGAAGTGAACTACTCCTTTAAGAAAAATGGTACACAATGGTAATGTCTAGTAAACGAAAGCGGTTGGTGTGTTGTTGTTTCTTCAGGTAACATGCAGTGTGATTGAAGACAGTCTCTGGAGCAGACTGCTAAGCTTCTGCTTTAAAGGTTAAACCCCACCATGCTAAACTACATTTTCTTCTTGGGCAGACACTAGAGGAGCACTACTTCGCAACAGAGATGTATGGCCTGAGCAAGAAGTTTGCAAAGTTTGCTTTTTTAGGCCCCCAAAACACTTGTCATGTAAATTAACATTTTTATTTGAAAATTGTGTCATGTAAATGCCCCCTGAATGTGTCAGATAAGAGGCACTTTGGCTCTGTGCAAAAATCTGTCCAATGTCTTAAAAATGCCAAAGCTCAGTGCCCTTAATGTCCACTAAACCCACACCATCTTGAATACCGCTTCGGAGTGGTATTCAAGGCTAAGCGTATCCCATCATGCATTGTGTTTGGAAACTTGCATGCCCCGAAATCACAAGATGTCCAGGAAAACATGGTAACACTTTATTTTGATGGTCCATTTTGAACATTCTGTTGACTGTGTCCCAATTCAAAGCTGCACCCTTCGGAGGCTGCATTCGAAGGCCGATTGCTTCATGACAAAGGCTACCCCGATTCAAAAGCGACTTCAAATGCGCCCTTCGTTTCCCCATGAAATGAAGGATACACTCTTTCAGTTCCATTTTATTTTTGCTGGATCTTCTAGGCGTGGTAAATGCCTCACTTCTCTCTGGGAGTTTTCCAAACTCCCTGAAAACTGCAGTTGTCAAGCCCCTCCTGAAAAAGAGCAATCTGGATAAGACCATATTAAGCAACTATAGACCGATCTCAAATCTTCCTTTCATAGGTAAGATCATTGAAAAAGTTGTCTTCAACCAGCTGAACAAATTCTTGAGCTTGAATGGATCCTTTGACAATTTTCAATCTGGTTTCCGACCGCACCACAGCACAGAGACAGCGCTCATAAAGATAATAAACGATATTCGCTTAAATACTTATTCAGGCAAATTATCAGTGCTGGTACTACTCGACCTCAGTGCTGCATTTGACACTGGCGATCACAACATACTTCTTGACAGGCTGGAAAACTGGGTGGGGCTTTCTGGGATAGTCCTAAAATGGTTCAGGTCATACTTAGATGGGAGAGGTTATTATGTGAGTATAGGAGATCATAAGTCTGAGTGGACATCCATGACATGCGGAGTCCCTCAAGGCTCAATTCTTGCGCCACTCCTGTTCAACCTGAATATGCTCCCAATGAGCCAAATAATGAAAAAGAACGAAATTGCTTACCACAGCTATGCAGACGACACACAGCTCTACTCAGGGCCGGCGCGTGCACTTCTGCCGCTCTAGGCGAAAAACATTTGTGCCGCCCCTAGGGCTGGTCCAAATACCATTTTTTGAGCTTTGAAGCTGCGGTAGTAATGAACATCGAATATTCAAAGCTTCGAGAGGGTGCTGAACATATTCTTCTCTCTAATAAAGGCAGGAATCTCTATGTGTCTATATGTCCGTTTGCATTTTGATTATTTCGAGAACCGTTCATACAATCGACTTCACAAGGGAGTGCAGTGTAGCATTTGGTGGTGCAATATAGATGGACACACGAGACACGACACGTTCAGAATTAATAAACTTTTAGTAAACTACAGAACACCGCGAGCGGGAAGCGGCGCACCTCAAGCGGGCAGGGCTTATATACTTGACGCACGCTGCACTAGCAATATAAAACGCACACACACATGTCTGTTAAATTAAGCAATACTTTAAGGTAGTCTATATTTTTCTGACTAAGAAATTACTGACACAGTAAAGGGTAGATTTAAATTAAGAAAAAAAAATTTCAATAAAGAAAAAAAAATTTCAATAAAGAAAAAAACTAAATGTAAAATTTAAATAAAGAAAAAACGAAATTTAAATAAAGAAAAAAAACATTTAAATAAAGAAAAAACAAAATTTAAAATTTAAATAAAGAAAAAACGAAATTTAAATGAAGTAAAACGAAATTTAAATAAAGAAAAACGAAATTTACATAAAGAAAAACGAAATTAAGTTAAATTAAAATCGAGATTAATTTAGATTGATAATAATGGGTAAAAAGGCTAATAGCCTATATTTTGTTTCTATTGTTATATTTTCCACAATGTCAAAGCAACGCAGCTTAACCCAAAACACAAGCTCAGGCATGCACTTCTGTCCATACAAACTCCGCTGTTCTGCGCTCTAGCCAGAGAACACTCCCGTTGCAGGAACACTTTAGGCCAAGAGGAAGCAAATATATACATATACTATATGCGTAGGTGGATGTGATCGGGGATTTTGAAAATCGGGAAAATTATCCGAACTTCCCATCACTCAGTCATGAGTCATGACTCGTGAGAGCAGGGGGCGGGGCGGGGCGGCGCAGGGGCAGCTCAGCAAATCATATAGCCTATTTTGTGAATTGTTCATTCCCGATTGGCACACATTTTGCCGCCCTTACAAAAGTGCCGCTCTAGGCAATTGCCTAGTTCGCCTACATGGACGCGCCGGCCCTGGCTCTACTTCTTGGTGTGTCACTAGAGTCAGACCTTAGTTTCAGTAGTCATGTCAAAGCAATAACTAAATCAGCAAACTATCTGAATAATATTTCAAGAATTAGATGTTTTGTTTCCAGACAATACTTAGAGAAACTTGTTCATGCTTTCATCACCAGGATTATTGTAATGGACTCCTCACTGGCCTTCCCAAAAAGACAGTTGCAGCTCATACAGAACACTGCCACCAGGATTCTGAGCAGAACCAGAAAATATGAACATATCACACACCAGTCCTCAGGTTTACACTTGCTCCCAGTTAGATTTAGGATTGATTTTAAAGTATTATTACTGGTACTCAATGGCCTAGGACCTCAATACATTGCAGAAATGCTCACTGAATATAAACCCAACAGATCACTCAGATCATATCAGCTAGAAATACCAAGGGCTCACTCCAAGCATGGGGAGTCCACATTTAGCTTTTATGCTAGCCACAGCTGGAACCAGCTTCCAGAAGAGATCAGATGTGTGCTGCCATGGTGTATGAAATTTGCTATATAAATAAACTGCCTAAACAAATTGTAAAAAACTATTGCTTCAGAAGCATAACCTTGAACTTTCACTAGCGGTCTTTAAAATGTTCACTTAAAACTCCCTATGGAGTTAATAACTTCAGGAACCCTATGGTTGCATGCTATATGGGACTTGAAAAGTACAGGACAACTATCGGTTTCATCACATTGGCAGAAAGAGGCACTTTTTCAAAGCCAAAAGTAGTTAAACCAGACACGCAGCAAAATGACGAGTCAGGTACAACCAAGGATTGATTTGTCAGTTTTATTGAGAACCTTCCTTTTGCTCTTGAACCATTACAGGACCAAGTGAGGCCTTGCCTTCCCACTGAATGCCTAGAAGAAAAGAGCCAAGTTAGAGCACTTGAATCAAAAGCAACCTTAGAGAAAATTCTACCAACCTCCATAGGGAGCAGCAAATTCACCATCAGGACCACATGTTGAGTCACAGCAACCACAAACTTGGTCGTTTCCATCAGCAGCAAGCCACCTGCACCAAAACAAAGACATGGAACCTTCAACATGAGAAAAGTCAACTTAATGCCTCCCCTAAAAAATAAAAACACCTCACATACCCATTGGCAAAGGAACAGGATTTGCGCTGATCATCACTGGGTGCAGAAGCAAGAGTTGCCTTCAGAGTACATGTTATATAGATCTGCAAGGGATGACAGACAAGTCACAAAACCAAAGCAGATGGGAGGAGAAGTCAAGTTAACGCATGATATTCATAGTACATACAGAAGGACTGTTGCCCTCCTGGAACATAAACGCCTCCAGCTGGAACTGGATCTTGTCAACCTGGGACCGAGGCATGAAGCGGGAGCTGGAAGCTGTAGATTTGGCATCCACAAAGCACCTGACGATAATTCACAAAGAGCAACTCATGAATGTCAACTGTAGAGCATCAAGCAGTAGACGTTGCCCATGACTATGACAAAGTGGTTACAAAAGGAAACTTAAACAGGCCTACCGCATCAAGGGCAATGACCTTACCCATGATTCTCAATGAAGGAATATCTCGGAAGAGAGTTCACATCAGGTACTTGAGTGGCCACACAGCAGTCCACAAATACACGCAGAGGCACATGATTGTACTGCTTCACAGATGCCTCGATGTTAATAACACCACCCAGGAAATAGGAGTATGAAGGCCTCTGATAGGCCCAATCATCTACACAAAGACACATTTTAGGCACAGCCACAATAGCAAGGGTAAAGGTTTATTTTGTTGAAAGAAAAAACATGTACCAACCCATCATGATCTTCAGGGAGAAGAGCAAGACTTCTTCACCAGCCTCTGTTGAGGCATACGGGACCCAAGTTGGCCTCAAGGCATCACTGCTTACATTTTGGAGCCTACGGTTCATGAAAGTACCCATTAAATGGTCTCTCAGTTGCACAAGAAAGTGCAGAGTCACAGATCCCCTACCTTTGATAGTGGCATTGAACACCAACAATTGCACCATCGGCCCGGGTAATCGGAGTTCCTGCAAACGCCTCAGGGGTGTAGGTAAGAGAGAAGGTGTAGACAAGCTCAGTCTCATTCATCTGTAAAAAGATTGTGGTTACCAAGTAATCCCAAAGACTGTACATACACCAAGACCATGCACTCATATTGCTATGAATGGGAGAAGGTGCACTGCAATATAGTTAAAACTAGCTTTAACACCATTAAGGCCCAAGATTTGTTCTTGGCTTCTTATCCCTTTCATACCACTTATGGGATAGTTTACATCAGATGTTGGTTTGAAGGCTTAAAGATAAGTAGCTTGAATTCAGGATTTACCCATTCAAATAGATAAAAATGGGTCTTAGCTGCCCTGGCATCGTAAAACCAAGTGAACTGACTTTCCTTGAAAAGGTCCTTTGCCACAACAAATAACCCATCACAATGTATCTGTTCTTACCATCAGCACACTGTTGCAGTCCTGTAATTCATACTCAAAGATGAGCACTCTTGACCCAGGATCCTGACCAACAACAGGACATCCACCTAAAGACAGAACAGTTGGCTGGATCAACTGACCATTGCTGAAGAAGTCCTGCTGGACCTCTATGAGAACCTGGTTCTCGCCACATTGAACCGCTACGCTGCTGGGAGTCACGGGTTGCATCAACTGGAAGTCCACAGCCAACTCGCTCTGCACCTCAGGAACGATGGGATACCTCCAATCCAAAGGCTTCACTGGACCCTCCAACAGCTGCTTCTCCTGAAGGCCAAAAGGCTCCTGTGCAAGGCTTTTGGAGTCAGGACCCAAAGGACTCTGAAACTGAGAAGCCACTTGCAAAGGGTTCCAGAGCCCTAGAGGAGAAAGGGCAGGACTTCTGGAAGCTGGATCTGATTTTGGCCCCATGCTTCTTGGACTATGACTATACCTCAAACTTCCCAAGACATCAGGCATATCAAATGCAAACATCACAACCACCACTAAGACCACTTTCAGGAACCCCATTCTAACAAATGTTGACACAAACACCAGCACTTGGCTTTGCCATTTTGTACAGCTTTGAGTTAAGGTGGCTCCACCCCTTTTACCTTAATTGATTATCCTTGATTCTCCTCTGGACCTGCAGAGTGTATGCATCTTAGGGACGCACCATTCTGCAAATTTTTTAAGCGACTGTCCAAATACCCACACTTGCCGTCTTTGTACTTGACCACTTGTCTACTTACATGACCTACAGTATTTCCGGTCTTTGATCCATGTGTTCAAGTGGGCTTGAAGACCGCAAGTGTGTGCAGAACCTTTGAATACCCAATGGGACACACTTTTTGTTTTGTAAAAATGAAAGTTTACAGAGCTTTATTTACACATTTTGATTTCAAAAATAAACTTATAAATGTCTGTTCAGTAGTCCCTGTGAGCGACCGAGAAGCCAAGAACAAGGAACACAAGCTTTGCACAAAGAAAAATGGGTCTTTATTTGAACCCAAAAAAACCCCCAAAAAAACCCTTTACAAACTCATACATTTCTTACAATAAAAATAAAATAAACAAACAGAAAATGGGATTAAACCAGTTAGACAAAAACCAACCAAACAAATTAAAACTGACCTGCTCAAATGAACAAAGCAACAACTTATAAAGGAAAGGATGGGCCCATTACAAATTAAGAGGGGAAACAATTTCACATTCACATCACATTATTAAATAAATGTTTTTCTCCAAAACACGTTGGCCACAATTATCGGTACCCCTAAAAAATGTTATCATAAGAACACGAAATTGTCTAGCTATGACTTCTTGTTTCACAGGAGTTTAAATATTTAAACTTCCCTTAAAAATTCCCAAATTCCCTTAATCATCCATCACAATGAGTAAAACCAAAGAATATAGTTCTGATGTGCATCAAAAGATTGTTGAGTATCACAAAATAGAAAGTGGCTGTAAGAAAATAGCTAAAGAATTTGTAAAATCCCCATCCCCTCCTCGCTCCTCCAAAAATAAACTCTAGCAATTCAGTTGTCAGACATGACTGGAACTTCAAAAGGGACCGGATTCTATAGTCAGTTGAAACAAAAAAAAGGGGCTTTTTGGCAGCAAACCCACTAGATGTGTTTGGTGCAAACAGGGATAAAAAAGTATCCCATGCATACGGTTAAATATACTGCTGGATCTTATATGTTGTGCGCCTTTCTAAATTTTTTTGCTGGAGGTCCTGGACATCTTGTTCAGATACATAGCATTATGGATTCTTGCAAATACCAACAGATAAAAAATCAAAACCTGACTGCCTCTGCTAGAAATCTTATAATGGGCCGTGGTTGGATCTTCCATCAGGACAAAACAAACATTAAAATCAACACAAAAATGGGTAACTGAGCACAAAATGAAGCTTCTGCCATGACCGTCCCAGTCCCCTAAACTGAACCCTATAGAAAATGAGTGGGGTGAACTGAAGAGAAGCGTCAACATGAACATGAACTTGTGAATCTGAAGAGATTCTGTATAGAGGAATGGTCTCTGGTCTCTGATCTCTTATCAGTTGTTCTCCAAACTCATCAGGCATTATAGAAGAAAACTCAGAGCTGTTATCTTGGTAAAAGGAGATTGCAAAAAGTATAACAGGGAGCCAATACTTATGGCCAGCATGTTTTGGGGAAAAGCATTTATTTCATAATGTGATTTACCCCCCACTTTCAATTCTTTTACTTAAATGAAAGGTTAGATTTTTGCAAATTTTATGAATGAAAGATCACAAGGATAAACAATGCAGATTTAATTTTTACAGCCATGTTTGATCATATTTACCAGGGGTGCCATTTATTCTGGCCACAACTGTATGTAAAAGTTGGTTGTTTAAAAAAAACAAAAACAAAAAAAACAAACAAGTACCTCATCGGCTGAATCATCATAAATATTTATATGTTTCACACCTGGGAAGACAAAGACCCTCCTCCCATAGTGGCCCTATCAGGTGGGACTGTAAGGGAACTATAAGCAACAAATGAGGAGAGATTTAAAAAAAAAAGAGAATGGCTTTTTGATTGTTTGGATTAATTTACAACACAACATAGTCCTTAAGCCTGGAGCACACCAAGCCGACGAACTAGCGCTGATGAAAGCCGACTGTGTTGTGCCTCGCATTGGGGTAAAACGCTGCACTTGAACACACCGAGAGAACTACTGCCGACTGTTAGCTAGAATCTGCGTTCTGCACCTGCTATACTACAACCGTCTATTTCTGCAGATATATTCATCATTCAAAAAGGGAAACCGACACTGCAGGCTGCAGATACACAAACCATAAACAAAGCAGTGCATGTGTCACAGGCAGGGGGCGCTAGCCACCACTCTTATTTCTATACTACTCTGAGGAGCAAACAGTATCCCCACAAAGAAGTCAGAACTCAATGGATAGCTTCAAAACATTTATTTTTATTAAATTATTAAAAGAGTCTTAAGGTGAGAATTACTCTCAGGAGGACTAGGCCATAGGAGGCTAGTCAGTGTCAGCACAGCAGTTCCTCGTTTGATCCTGCAGGGAGCTTGGGCAATGGAAAGCTAGTTAGCATCAGCGCAGCAGTTTCTCATTCTCTCCAGCAGAGGGCTTGGACAGTGGAAGGCTAGTTAGCATCAGCGCAGCAGTTTCTCGTTCTCTCCAGCAGGGGGCTTGGACAGTGGAAGGCTAGTTGGCGTCAGCACAACAGTTTCTCGTTCTCTCCAGCAGGGGGCTTGGACAGTGGAAGGCTAGTTGGCGTCAGCACAACAGTTTCTCGTTCTCTCCAGCAGGGGGCTTGGACAGTGGAAGGCTAGTTAGCATCAGCGCAGCAGTTTCTCGTTCTCTCCAGCAGAGGGCTTGGACAGTGGAAGGCTAGTTAGCATCAGCGCAGCAGTTTCTCGTTCTCTCCAGCAGGGGGCTTGGACAGTGGAAGGCTAGTTGGCGTCAGCACAACAGTTTCTCGTTCTCTCCAGCAGGGGGCTTGGACAGTGGAAGGCTAGTTGGCGTCAGCACAACAGTTTCTCGTTCTCTCCAGCAGAGGGCTTGGACAGTGGAAGGCTAGTTAGCGTCCACTTGGGATTAACTCAAGTTACCAACATAACCCACCCAAAAATCACAGGTGACTGATTATCTGGAACTGTAGTGGCCTAGGTGCAGACCAAACAATACAAAACAGTCAAAGCACTCGTGTACACACTTCAAACAGCTAGAGAACATTTCAAGAAAAAAGGAAACTCACTGTGACCAAGGAAAACGAGCAGTATCCAGGCAAACGTCTCCCTGAAGTTGGGCTGGTTAGCTGCTGTGTTAAGAGAGCAGAAGAGCAGTCGGGCCGAGGGAACACCGTAGAAAGCTTTTATCTTTACTGACAGAGGGAGTGAGGCAGATAGTGATGTGACATTTGAACCGAGGCGTCGGAGCTTGTGTCGAGAAAAAATGGGCGTGCCAGATGAAGCCGCGATTCGAGGCTTGTGTTGTTAACGTGAAAATCACGTGACTAATGACAAACGAGGCCTCGGTTTGTGTGGATACGTCATCGGTTCGGTCCGAGTGTCGCTTCCAGATAAAAGGCGGTTCGAAACTCGCGCCACCTTGTGGGTGTTGTCAGGAGTAGTAGAAGCAGTTGTAGTAGTGTCAGAGAGTCAGAGAGTTAGATAACTATCATTGTCATTGTCGTTATTGTGTCATGTGTTAGGGCTGTATATTATTACATTATCAGGTTAGAATAGTTATAGTATTTTGTTATTATTAATTATAGTTGCTATATTATAGTCTTGTTATATTATAGACAAGATTATTTGGATTGCTCTGGATTTTTGGATCTGGACTGGACTGCTTTTTGATTTGGATTGCCCTTTTGGATTTGTTTGCTTTGTGTGACCTCTTCCTTTTTCCTGGTAATGGAGCCAGCAAGAAAGAGGGAATCCTCCCCTGTCTGGGCTCAACAGAAGCATCAGTATCCTCATTTATACCAGCTGGCACTGGCATTTTTATGTTCCTCTGCATCCTCTGTTCCTTGTGAAAGGATCTTTTCCAAGGCTGGAGAGATTTTGTCCGAGAAGAGGAATCGTCTAAACCCCAACACACCTGAAATAATTCTGTTTCTCAATAAAAATCTATTGTAATCCTTCCTTCCAGACTATTCTGTTGCAGTTTATTTTATTACTCTCCCTCCAACATAAGCACTGCACTCAACACAGTGTCATTGTTGTTGTTCATACTGTCACTATCCAAACAATTTATGAATAATTAATTAACTGTGTGTGTAACTCTGCACAAGTAAATTCAGACAGAGAAAGATACATATTTTATATTATACACAGGTAATGGACAAATGTCTGCTAATGTCTTTTTATTATTGCAAATGAAAGGTTACAGACATTAACAGTGAGTAAAAAAAACAAAAAATTGTTATAAAAATATTTTTATTAAATATAATTTTTTTATAAAAAATATATTTTTTATAAAATTGGGGGGGGGGGGGGGGGTGCACTGGTTCAGAATGAATGAATTTGTCTGCTATTTCTTTGCTTAGTAGCTAGGTGTCACTGGTGAGCAATGCTGAATGAAGCTTCGAGTAATCAACCTTTGGCTGAAGCAATGGGCTGTGAGGACTCAGTGGTTCAGGAAGCCTCATTTTGCCATCACTAGAGGCAGAGAAACGTACAGATCAGGGAAGTCACATGCAGTCAATAATCATTGAACTAGCAAGTAGGCATATACGGCATCAAGGCCGAGTTTCCACCACGGCGGCAGCTGGGAAGATCGCAAAGTCCAATTCTGTCAAATGCCGGTTTCTTTTTGGATCCTCATCGGCTTCGCTCAAACATGCTCGTCAGATCGCCGGCCGGGTTCATTCACTGTGTGCCGTCTTTTCCCCCGAATCTGCTGTGTTATACTGCTGGCAACATCGAACATATAAAGCACTCCCGCTCAACATACGTGCCAATCGCCAGCCTAGTTTCTTCCCGCCGAACACCTGAAGCTAGTTTGTCAAATAGATCGCTTGATTAACTACTGTCAGAGAATGTCTAATAGGAAGAGAATTGGCACTCTCTGCTTACTTCCGGTTTCTGGACTGGCTGCAGTAACACGTCTCTGTCCATGCGGGGGCGCTCGCAGGCGAGTGCAGAATGAATGGAGGTCTATGGCGCTATACCCATCAAAATCCACTTTTCTCAGGATATAATTTTTTGTCTAGTAATTTGAATGTTGTATTCGAAAGGAGATGCAAAGAAATTACACATTGCTGGGTGTTAGATTTTTTAGAGTCACTTATTTGCTTTAAAAAGTCTTTTAAAATGTCAATGACGTCATACACATCGTACGACCAGAGATACTGCTTTACGGCAATCCTTCAGTCACTTTGGTGCTTTCGTGCTCTGCACTTTCTTTTCTCTCGAGGCATCGACAACACAGCTGACACAGGTAAATACACGTGCTAGAAGAGTTTTTGTTTTGTTTGTTTCTGGTCCCGCTTCGGATGCCACGATGCCATCAAGCGGTATCTCTGGTCGTAATCAGTCCTTCACTGACCAATCAGCGTTCATTAGCAGAATGCTAGCGTGTTACGGGCAACAACAACTCAGCCTGTAAGAAATCGAAAGGACATTAGTACTCGTTCATTCAATTTTTGACCTATAACCCATGTTGAACTTGCAAAACCTACAATAAAATTTGAGATTTCTCAACGGCAATCGGGTGAAAGAGACACATTTAGCCGTCTAGCCCCATAGACTCCCATTCAGTCTGCACTCGCCCGCGATCACCTCCAGTGGAATTCTAATGGAACTGCAACCAAGATCGATACAATGGGGCTAATAGGAAGTACCAAGGCTCTCCGTAGACGGGCTCTGCTACTGTTTACATCTAGCCACTGGGGGCAGCCCTTTTGCTGGGTGTTACATTAAAAACATTCCCCAAGGGAAACCCATTCCCTGGCGTGTATGTTCCTCCCCCACTAAAAATAATCACCCCGTGACACGTGCTTACCGTTTTGAATATCAATCCTGCTAAACACTTTCTTTATTCCACTCCAGTCGTGTTAATATTGAAATATTCGCCAAGAAACACTCAGGTAAGATGACGTAACATTAGAACAGCCTTCTATCTGTACCGTTTTGACTTCTTTGCTCGCTGTTTTGCTATTATTCTCGTGCACTGACTCATTCACTAAGCTGAACAACCAATCAGAGTTCTCTCTCTCGCCGACGGCCTGACGCCGATTCAACATGTCGAATCGGCCGGAAAAAAGCAGACGAGGACCAATTTCTGCCAACGGTGCGGAACACACTGAGAAAAGTTAGTCGGCCGACGCACAAAAACTGTCGACGGCCGACCGTCGGCTTGTTGTTTTCTGGGCTTTAGAAAACAAAAAGGCACATAATTGAGCACACTGATCTAAACAGAGAGACGTGATCAGTCACACACCTTTGTGCCCATTCAGTGCAAAAGACACTCAAATAACTTTGTCTATTTTTGTCATACAGGCAAGTTTTATACATCATTCAAAACTGTTAAATGTCTACTTTTATTTGTGTACACTCATAATAAAAACAAAATGTTCTGCTTTTCGTAAAATAAAGAAAATAAACAAGATGCCCGTTCTGCCGTCTCTCTCAGTGTAAGGATCTTTCTGAAACGCAACAGAAAATTAACTGTAACTCAGCGAATATTTGTATGTGAGAGATATGTTTTTAGAAAGCTTGAAGTGTCTTTTTTAAATGATGTAAATCATATCAAAAACAAATATTCTCTGTTTAAGTAATCCGTGTGAAAGCAACGAGATGTACAGTTTCTCAAGTGTGTGCTCATTAGCTCTAATGTGACCACATCCACGCACGCACAAGGGATTCATCATTTTTTCAAAAGTTTGCTTTTTTAGGCCCCCAAAACACTTGTCATGTAAATTAAAAAATTTATTAGAAAATTGTGTCATGTAAATGCCCCCTGAATGTGTTAGATAAGAGGCACTTTGGCTCTGTGCAAAAATCCACACTTGATGTCTTGGTCACTTGACCATACGTGCATGTGACAGGAAGTGTGTGCGCAAGACTGTCCAATGTCTTAAAAATGCCAAAGCTCAGTGCCCTTAATGTCCACTAAACCCACACCATCTTGAATACCGCTTCGGAGTGGTATTCAAGGCTAAGCGTATCCCATCATGCATTGTGTTTGGGAACTTGCATGCCCCGAAATCACAAGATGTCGAGGAAAACATGGTAACACTTCATTTTGATGGTCCATTTTGAACATTCTGTTGACTGTGTCCCAATTCATAGCTGCACCCTTCGGAGGCTGCATTCAAAGGCCGATTGCGTCATGACAAAGGCTACCCCGATTCAAAAGCGACTTCAAATGCACCCTTCGTTTTCCCGTGAAATGAAGGATACACTCTTTCAGTTCCATTTTATTTTTGCTGGATGTGTGGCAGAGCAAGTAAAGTTTATTCATAAAGATTTTGAAATTACTCTTTGAAATGTGTCACTCACAGCAAGCTCAAGTCTATGAGCCATACAATGCCAACCAGTGAATAGGGCCTGCATTCGAGCTACTTCCCCACTTTAACATCAGAGCTCCATCAGTTGTTTGGAGAGGAATTCCTTTGTAAAGAAACCATTCCCTCTGCACTTCAAGTCACCTTGTGGTGAAAATCAAGCTTTTAATTTTGTTTAAATGTCTGTGGTGTTTTAATATGCTTTAAGACAAACCATGTGCAAATTCATAACTCATCACCATTGCTGAGTATTTTCTCCTTAAAACTACAGTGAACCAAAGACAGTCTAAAACACAGTTTGAAATCACAAGTGTTTCTGACGTCACAAACAACCATGTAACTAATCAGGTCAACAAGTGAATCTCTGAGCTGCTGTGAGTGGAGGCGAGGCTCATTTTCACATTCATAGAATCGCGTATACTAAATGAGGCAAGGGTGTCGAGTTACATTCAAGTGGATGCTGCACACTGGTGGTGGTTGAGGAGATATCCCCCTGATATGATGTGAAGCGCTTTGGGTGTACTGTAGCACAAATGAAAGTGCCATATTAATGCCTCATTGTAATGATTTTCACCAGGAATTCTGTTAAACAAATTGTAAAAATATATCTATATCTATATCTATATATATCTATATATATATATATATATATATATATATATATATATATTCAGAAGCATAACCCTGAGCTTTCACTAGCGGTCTTTAAAAGGTTCATTAAAAACTCCCTATGGAGAAAGTTAAGTTAATAACTTCAGGAACCCTATGGTTGCATGATATATGGGACTTGAAAAGTACAGGACGACTATCAGTTTCATCACATCGGTTTAAGTAGTTAAACCAGATACGCAGCAAAATGACAAGTCAGGTACAACAAAGAATTGATTTGTCAGTTTTATTGAGAACCGCTCTTTTGACCTTGAACCATTACAGGGCCAAGTGAGGCCTTGCCTTCCCACTGAATGCCTAAAGAAAAAAGCCAAGTTAGAACACTTGAATCAAAAGCAACCTTAGAGAAAATTCTACCAACCTCCATAGGGAGCAGCAAATTCACCATCAGGACCACATGTTGAGTCACAGCAACCACAAACTTGGTCGTTTCCATCAGCAGCAAGCCACCTGCAACAAAACAAAGACATGGAACCTTCAACATAAGTCAACTTAATTCCTCCCCCCTCCCAAAAAAAAAAAGAAAAAAAACATACCCATTGGCAAAGGAACAGGATTTGCGCTGAGCGTCACTGGGTGCAGAAGCAAGAGTTGCCTTCAGAATACAAGTTATGTAGATCTGCAAGGGATGACAGAAGTCACAAAACCAGAGCAGATGGGAGGAGAGGTCAACTCATGATATTCATAGTACATACAGATGGACCGTTGCCCTCCTGAAACATAAACGCCTCCAGCTGGAACTGGATCTTGTCAACCTGGGACCGAGGCATGAAGCGGGAGCTGGAAGCTGTAGTTTTGGCATCCACAAAGCACCTGACGATAATTCACAAAGAGCAACTCATGAATGTCAACTGTAGAGCATCAAGCAACTAGACCTTACCCCTGACTCTGACAAAGTGGTTACAAAAGGCAACTTAAACAGTCCTACCGCATCAAGGGCAATGACCTTACCCGTGATTCTCAATGAAGGAATATCTCGGAAGAGAGTTCACATCAGGTACTTGAGTGGCCACACAGCGGTCCACAAACACACGCAGAGGCACATGATTGTACTGCTTCACAGATGCCTCGATGTTAATAACGCCACCCAGGAAATAGGAGTATGAAGGCCTCTGATAGGCCCAATCATCTACACAAAGACACATTAGGCACAGCCACAATAGCAAGGGCAAAGGTTTATTTTATTGAAAGAAAAAACGTGTACCAACCCATCATGATCTTCAGGGAGAACAGCAAGACTTCTTCACCAGCCTCTGTTGAGGCATAAGGGACCCATGTTGGCCTCAAGGCATCACTGCTTACATTTTGGAGCCTGCGGTTCATGAAAGTACCCATTAAATGGTCTCCCAGTTGCACGAGAAAGTGCAGAAAGTCAGAGATCCCCTACCTTTGATAATGGCATTGAACACCAACAATTGCACCATCAGCCCGGGTAATCGGAGTCCCTGCAAACGCCTCAGGGGTGTAGGTAAGAGAGAAGGTGTAGACAAGCTCATCCTCATTCATCTGTAAAAAGATTATGGTTACCAAGAGGGTCATCCCAAAGACTTTACATACACCAAGACCATGCACTCATATTGCTAATGAATGGGAGAAGGTGCACTGCAATATGGTGGAACTCCTAAAGAGCAAATCACTAATTAGTAATTTCTTCACATCACCACAGATGCCCTCAGAGGCTCAGGTGTTGCCAGAGATAGCCAATGTTTTGGAGAAATACACGAAGGATTGAACATTTTGCTGTTGCAGGGTAAAAACTAGCTTTAACACCATTAAGGCCCAATATTTGTTCTCGTTTCTTAAGCTCCTTTCATGCCATTTATGGGATAGTTTACATCAGATGTTGGTTTGAAGGCTTAAAAGTAAGTAGCTTGAAAAATCAGGCTTTACCCATTCAAATAGATAGAACTTGGTCTTAGCATTGTAAAACCAAGTGAACTGACTTTCTTTGAAAAGGTCCTCTGCCACAACAAATAACCCATTAAGATAGATCTGTTCTTACCATCAGCACACTGTTGCAGTCCTGTAATTCATACTCAAAGATGAGCACTCTTGACCCAGGATCCTGACCAACAACAGGACATCCACCTAAAGACAGACCAGTTGGCTGGATCAACTGACCATTGCTGAAGAAGTCCTGCTGGACCTCTATAAGAACCTGGTTCTCGCCACATTTAACCGCTACACTGCTGGGAGTCACAGGTTGCATCAACTGGAAGTCCACAGCCAACTCGCGCTGCACCTCAGGAACGATGGGATACCTCCAATCCAAAGGCTTCACTGGACCCTCCAACAGCTGCTTCTCCTGAAGGCCAAAAGGCTCCTGTGCAAGGCTTTTGGAGTCAGGACCCAAAGGACTCTGAAACTGAGAAGCCACTTGCAAAGGGTTCCAGAGCCCTAGAGGAGAAAGAGCAGGACTTCTGGAAGCTGGATCTGATTTTGGCCCCATGCTTCTTGGACTATGACTATACCTCAAACTTCCCAAGACATCAGGCATATCAAATGCAACAATTACTACAACCACCACTAAGACCACTTTCAGGAACCCCATTCTCACAAATATTGACACAAACACCAGCACTTGGCTTTGCCATTTTGTACAGCTTTGAGTTAAGGTGGCTCCCCCCCTTTTACCTTACTTGATTATCCTTGATTCTCCTCTGGACCTGCAGAGTGTATGCATCTTTTTAAGCGACTGTCCAAATACCCACACTTGCCGTCTTTGTACTTGACCACTTGTCTACTTACATGACCGACAGTATTTCCGGTCTTTGATCCATGTGTTCAAGTGGGCTTGAAGACCGCAAGTGTGTGCAGAACCTTTGAATACCCAATGGGACACACTTTTAGTTTTGCAAAAATGAAAGTTTACAGAGCTTTATTTACACATTTTGATTTCAAAAATAAACTTATAAATGGATCACATTATGAAATAAATGTTTTTCTGCAAAACACGTTGGCCACAATTATCGGCACCCCTAAAAATGTTATCAGTAGGAACACGAAATGACTAGGAACACGAAATTGTCTAGCTATGACTTCTTGTTTCACAGGAATTTAAATATGAGGAAACACAAAGGCCAAATTCCCTTAATCATCCATCACAATGAGTAAAACCAAAGAATATAGTTCTGATGTGCATTAAAGATTGTTGAGTATCACAAAATAGAAAGTGGCTGTAAGAAAATAGCTAAAGAATTGAAAATCCCCATTTTGACCATCAGAGCAATAATTAAGAAGTTCCAATCAACTAAAGATTTTACGAATCTGCCAGGAAGAGGACGTGTGTCTATTTTGTCTTAATGCACGGTGAAGAGGAAAGTTTGAGTGGCCAACGACTCTCCAAGGAACACAGATGGAGAATTGCAGAAATTACTTGAGTCTTAGGGGTCAGAAAGCCTAAAAAAAATATAGCAAACAACCCCTACTTCACCACATGTTGTTTAGGAGGGTTTCAAGAAAAATCATCCTCACACCTCCAAAAATAAACTCTAGCAATTCAGTTGTGAGACATGACTGGAACTTCAAAAGGGACCAGATTCTATGGTCAAAAAAAGCTTTTTGGCAGCAAACCCACTAGACTGTAAGAATAAATGCCTCTGGGTTAATGCGAATTAGCTCAAGAATATAGGGAATTTTGGCAATATTAATATTTATAACGCATGGTCATAATTCATAAATCGCATATGCATTTACTTTATCAATTATAGGAAATGCCTCGTTCTGTACTGTCTGATCATTACAGTTAAGAAGAAGCATTCCTGTTTACAAAACTCCAAGACAGTTTGTCTTCTGGCCACGAAGACAAAACCTCTTTGGGTTTATAAATTAAAACTATTCAAAGTAGTTTTATAATATAGAGCCTGTAGCTTTATAGATCTTTTGTTTCATTGACTTTATAAAAAGTGGGTTTTCAAACACAGAGCCAGTTAAAAGTATAAATGGGTTTATTAATAAAATGGCACACACTAGAGATTATATAAACTACAAACATAAACGTACGTAAAAATGCACACAACGAATAAACATTTAACCGAACAAAAACATAAACATAGCGTGATCAGAATGAAAATGGAATGAAAGAAAGAAAGAAAGATATAGAGGGAAGATAGAGGGTAACTTAAATCACAGACCTAAGACCTAGACACCTGGAACAGCTTTTATAGGAATCAATATACTTGCGAGATGTGGTACTCTTTCAGTGTGATGCTGAAAAGGGGACGCGCGTGCGCGTGTCCGGCTGGTTTGCGTCTAGCTTCTTCTTCTGGGTCGTTTCGAAAAACGATGTAAAGGCTCACTTGAATTTAACGTTACCGGAAAAGTTCAGATTCGTCTCCCGGGATGGGAGAGGCTGGAAATCTTAGTTGCAACGACCGGCAGCTACGACTCGAACATGGGTTCGTTCGATGGAGAAGGCCAGGGCCTCCTTCAGCTGTTCCTTGGAGAAACGCTGCGCCGGGGAGGAGGGTCCAGAGAAGTTGGATGAGTTGAGAGGAAGGATGAGAGAGAGAAGAGAAGAGAGAATCTTCCTTTTAACAGACATCTGTTTACGCCCTGTTTTGGGGACAGAGCGAATCAAAACTTCTGATTTGTAGCGGGAAGAAGTCTTCTTTGTGTGAAGAAAAACACGCCCCCTTTTACCATATGTCTTATGAGGGAAAGGATTCATACTTAGAAATATGATATTTCCTGGAATCAAATGCATATTATTGTACCTTGCAGTCAAGATTCGTCTCCGTGAGAGGGAGAGGATTACAGAGATATTAATTATGACAGGTAAAGATTGGGGACACATAACGTTACACTTATATGCATAATTACACACAAATAAAGTTTGATTAAACACACAATAAAGTTGTCAGTGTTTCCGTTATGGCAAGTGACGACACTTTGAGAAACAGGAATACATATCAACATTCAGTGGCTTGTTATGTGGAAGAATATCTGTTTCCAAAGTTCCAGAGTGTGTGTGTGTGTGTGTGTGTGTGTGTGTGTGTGTGTGTGTGTGTGTGTTCTGGAATGCCTTTGAGGCTTGGGTCGTAAAGTTTTATGGTCTGAGTTAGGGTTACAACACTATGGAGTGAATATTCTTTCAATGAATCTTCAGAATTAAAGATTTTACTCTAGCAAAACACACCTCTATTATAAGGCAAAGCTAATCACACACATACATATCGGAAGGTATACATTCAAGAGCCATATTTCTGCATGACGTTGCACTTTAGTGGCTTTCGTGTGTGTGTGTGTGTGTGTGTACGTGTGTGTGTGTTCAGAGCGGGTTTTCTGTTGAGATCGGAATGTCAGTAATGTCTTTGAAGCTCACACCATCGAGCCATAGTCGTTACAAGACACTGTTTGGTGCAAACAGGGATAAAAAGTATCCCATGCATACGGTTAAATATACTGCTGGATCTTATGTGTTGTGCGCCTATTTATTTATTTTTTGCTGCTGGAGGTCCTGGACATCTTATTTTAACAGCCATGGTGATCATATTTACCAGGGGTGCCATTAATTCTGACCACAACTGTACATGCTGCTCACATATTATTGTAGCAGATTTTGTGCTGAATACAGTGTAATCAGACTTTAGCCATGAAAATGTTACAAGTTACAGAAACAAGCACAAATGTCAGAGCATGTCAGAACACCTCCAGGGCCCAGAAAACACCTCAGACCCTAGAGAGTTAATACAAACATCACAATTTTTTTATTGTGCCTTTTGTTACATAGGGACTACTGAACAGACATTTATACGTTTATTTTTGAAATCAAAATGTGTAAATAAAGCTCTGTAAACTTTCATTTTTGCAAAACTAAAAGTTTGTCTCATTGGGTAATCAAAGGTTATGCACACACTTGCGGTCTTCAAGCCCACTTGAACACATGGATCACATGGATCATGTAAGTAGACAAGTGGTCAAGTACAAAGACGGCAAGTGTGGGTATTTGGACAGTCGCATAAAAATATGCATACACTCTGCAGGTCCAGAGGAGAATCAAGGAGAATCAATTAAGGTAAAAGGGGTGGAGCCACCTTAACTCAAAGCTGTACAAAATGGCAAAGCCAAGTGCTGGTGTTTGTGTCAACATTTGTGAGAATGGGGTTTCTGAAAGTGGTCTTAGTGGTGGTTGTAGTAATTGTTGCATTTGATATGCCTGATGTCTTGGGAAGTTTGAGGTATAGTCATAGTCCAAGAAGCATGGGGCCAAAATCAGATCCAGCTTCCAGAAGTCCTGCCCTTTCTCCTCTAGGGCTCTGGAACCCTTTGCAAATGGCTTCTCAGTTTCAGAGTCCTTTGGGTCCTGACTCCAAAAGCCTTGCGCAGGAGCCTTTTGGCCTTCAGGAGAAGCAGCTGTTGGAGGGTCCAGTGAAGCCTTTGGATTGGAGGTATCCCATTGTTCCTAAAGCGCAGAGTGAGTTGGCTGTGGACTTCCAGTTGATGCAACCCGTGACTCCCAGCAGCGTAGCGGTTCAATGTGGCGAGAAACGGGTTCTCGTAGAGGTCCAGCAGGACTTCTTCAGCAATGGTCAGTTGATCCAGCCAACTGGTCTGTCTTTAGGTGGATGTTCTGTTGTTGGTCAGGATCCTGGGTCAAAAGTGCTCGTCTTTGAGTATGAATTACAGGACTGCAACAGTGTGCTGATGGTAAGAACAGATCTATCTTAATGGGTTATTTGTTGTGGCAGAGGACCTTTTCAAGGAAAGTCAGTTCACTTGGTTTTACAATGCCAGGGCAGCTAAGACCAATTTTTATCTATTTAAATGGGTAAATCTTGCATTTTTCAAGCTACTTACTTTTAAGCCTTCAAACCAATATCTCATGTAAACCATCCCATAAATGGTATGAAAGGAGCTTAAGAAGCTAGAACAAATCTTGGGCCTTAATGGTGTTAAAGCTAGTTTTTACCCTGGAACAACAAAATGTTCAATCCTTAGTATATTTCTCCAAAACATTGGCTATCTCTGGCAACACCTGAGCCTCTGAGGGCAGCTGTGGTGATGTGAAGAATTTACTAATTGGTGATTTTTCTCTTTAGGAATTCACCATATTGCAGTGCACCTTCTCCCATTCATAGCAATATGAGTGCATGGTCTTGGTGTATGTAAAGTCTTTGGGATGACCCTCTTGGTAACCACAATCTTTTTACAGATGAATGAGGATGAGCTTGTCTACACCTTCTCTCTTACCTACACCCCAGAGGCATTTGCAGGGACTCCGATTACCCGGGCCGATGGTGCAATTGTTGGTGTTCAATGCCATTATCAAAGGTAGGGGATCTCTGACTTTCTGCACTTTCTCGTGCAACTGGGAGACCATTTAATGGGTACATTCACGAACTGCAGGCTCCAAAATGTAAGCAGTGATGCCTTGAGGCCAACATGGGTCCCTTATGCCTCAACAGAGGCTGGTAAAGAAGTCTTGCTCTTCTCCCTGAAGATCATGATGGGTTGGTACATGTTTTTTCTTTCAATAAAATAAACCTTTACCCTTGCTATTGTGGCTGTGCCTAATGTGTTTTTGTGTAGATGATTGGGCCTATCAGAGGCCTTCATACTCCTACTTCCTGGGTGGCGTTATTAACATCGAGGCATCTGTGAAGCAGTACAATCATGTGCCTCTGCGTGTGTTTGTGGACCGCTGTGTGGCCACTCAAGTACCTGATGTGAACTCTCTTCCGAGATATTCCTTCATTGAGAATCACGGGTAAGGTTATTGCCCTTGATGCGGTAGGACTGTTTAAGTTGCCTTTTGTAACGACTTTGTCACAGTCATGGGTAAGGTCTAGTTGCTTGATGCTCTACAGTTGACATTCATGAGTTGCTCTTTGTGAATTGTCGTCAGGTGCTTTGTGGATGCCAAAACTACAGCTTCCAGCTCCCGCTTCATGCCTCGGTCCCAGGTTGACAAGATTCAGTTCCAGCTGGAGGCGTTTATGTTCCAGGAGGGCAACAGTCCTTCTGTATGTACTAATATCATGAGTTAACTTGACTCCTCCCGTCTGCTCTGGTTTTGTGACTTGTCTGTCATCCTTTGCAGATCTACATAACGTGTATTCTGAAGGCAACTCTTGCTTCTGCACCCAGTGACACTCAGCGCAAATCCTGTTCCTTTGCCAATGGGTACATGAGGTTTTTTTTGGGAGGGGGGAGGAATTAAGTTGACTTATGTTGAAGGTTCCATGTCTTTGTTTTGTTGCAGGTGGCTTGCTGCTGATGGAAACGACCAAGTATGTGGTTGCTGTGACTCAACATGTGGTCCTGATGGTGAATTTGCTGCTCCCTATGGAGGTTGGTAGCATTTGCTCTAAGGTTGCTTTTGATTCAAGCGCTCTAACTTGGCTTTTTTTTCTTTCTTTAGGCATTCAGTGGGAAGGCAAGGCCTCACTTGGTCCTGTAATGGTTCAAGGTCAAAATAGAGGTTCTCAATAAAACTGACAAATCAATCCTTTGTTGTACCTGACTTGTCATTTTGCTGCGTGTCTGGTTTAACTACTTAAACCGATGTGATGAAACTAATAGTCGTCCTGTACTTTTCTAGTCCCATATATCATGCAACCATAGGGTTCCTGAAGTTATTAACTTAACTTTTTCCATAGGGAGTTTTAAATGAACCTTTTAAAGACCGCTAGTGAAAGCTCAAGGTTATGCTTCTGAAGTAAGTTTTTACAATTTGTTTAACAGAAGAATTCCTGGTGATAATCATTACAATGAGGCATTTATATGGCACTTTAATTTGTGCTACAGTACACCCAAAGCGCTTCACATCATATCAGGGGGATATCTCCTCAACACCACCAGTGTGCAGCATCCACTTGACTAACTCAACACCCTTGCCTCATTTAGTATACACGATTTGATGAATGTGCAAATGAGCCCCGCCTCCACTCACAGCAGCTCAGATTCACTCGTTGACCTGATTAGTTGCATGGTAGTTTGTGACGTCAGTCACACGTGATTTCAAACTGTTTTTAGACTGTCTTTGGTTCACTTTAAGGAGAAAATATTCAGCAATGGTGTTGAGTTATGAATTTGCACATGGTTTGTCTTAACCTATTAAAACACCACAGACATTTAAACAAAATTAAAAGTTTGATTTTCGCCACAAGGTGACTTGAAGTGCAGAGGGAATGGTTTCTTTACAAAGGAATTCCTCTTCAAACAACTGATGGAGCTCATTTGAACGATGGGCACATTTTGAAGTCGCTTTTGAATCGGGGTAGCCTTTTTTTCATGACTCCATCTGCCTTCGAATGCAGCCTCCGAAGGGTGCAGCTATGAATTGGGACACAGTCAACAGAATGTTCAAAATGGACCATCAAAATTAAGTGTTACCATGTTTTCCTCGACATCTTGTGATTTCGGGGCATGCAAGTTCCCAAACACAATGCATGATGGGATACGCTTAGCCTTGAATACCACTCCGAAGCGGTATTCGAGATGGTGTGGACATTAAGGGCACTGAGCTTTGGCATTTTTAAGACATTGGACAGTCTTGCGCACGCACTTCCTGTCACATGCACGTATGGTCAAGTGACCAAGACATCAAGTGTGGATTTTTGCACAGGCACTTTGGCTCTCTTATCTGACACATTCAAGGGGAATTTACATGACACAATTTTCAAATAAAAATGTTAATTTACATTACAAGTGTTTTGGGGGCCTAAAAAAGAAAACTTTTGAAAAAATTATGAATCCCTTGTGCGCGCGTGGATATGGTCACATTAGAGCTAATGAGCATACACTTGAGAAACTGTACATCTTACTTAAACAGAGAATATTTGTTTTTTATATGATTTACATCATTTAAAAAAGACACCTCAAGCTTTCTAAAAACATATCTCTCACATACGGGTGGCAAGTATTCGCTGAGTTACAGTTCATTTTCTGTCGCGTTTCAGAAAGATCCTTACACTGAGAGAGACAGCAGAACGGGCATCTTGTTTATTTTCTTTATTTTACGAAAAGCAGAACATTTTGTTTTTATTATGAGTGTACACAAATAAAAGTAGACATTTAACAGTTTTGAATGATGTATAAAACTTGCCTGTATGACAAAAATAGACAAAGTTATTTGAGTGTCTTTTGCACTGAATGGGCACAAAGGTGTGTGACTGATCACGTCTCTCTGTTTAGATCAGTGTGCTCAATTATGTGCCTTTTTGTCTTTTGTATCTAAAGCCTGGAACACAACAAGCCGACGGTCGGCCGTCAGGCAGTTTTTGTGCGTCGGCCGACTAACTTTTCTCAGCGTGTTCCGCACCGTTGGCAGAAATTGGTCCTCGTCTGCTTTTTTCCGTCCGATTCGACATGTTTAATCGGCGTCGGGCCATCGGTGAGAGAGAGAACTCTGATTGGTTGTTCAGCTTAGTGAATGAGTCAGTGCACGAGAATAATAGCAAAACAGCGAGCAAAGAAGTCAAAACGGTACAGATAGAAGGCTGTTCTAATGTTACGTCATCTTACCTGAGTGTTCCTTGGCGAATATTTCAATATTAACACTAGTGGAGTGGAATAAAGAAAGTGTTTAGCAGGACTGATATTCAAAACGGTAAGCACGCACTGCTTTGTTTATGGTTTGTATGGTTATGGTTGTTGACAGTTGTAGTATAGCAGGCGCAGAACGCAGATTCTAGCTAACAGTCCGCAGTAGTTCACTCGGTGTGTTCAAGTGCAGCTTTTTACCCCAGCGCGAGGCACAACACAGTCGGCTTTCATCAGCGCTAGATCGTCTGCGTCGGCTTGGTGTGTTCCAGGCTTAAGGACTATGTTGTGTTGTAAATAAATCCAAACAATCAAAAAGCCATTATTTTTTTTATTTCTCCTCATTCGTTGTTTATAGTTCCCTTACAGTCCCACCTGATAGGGCCATTATGGGAGGGTCTTTGTCTTCCCAGGTGTGAGACACATCAATATTTTTGATGATTCGAGCCTCCTCGCAGAGAACTTTCTTACACAATTTTTATTTTATTTTAATTCAATATATTGTTTTATGTGGATGAGTGGCCAGAATGATTTTCACATTGTTTTGAAACAAAAACTCTAGACTACGTGATACAGCTCTGAGTTTTCTTCTATAATGCCTGATGAGTTTGGCTACAACTGATAAGAGATCAGAGACCATTCCTCCATACAGAATCTCTCCAGATTCTTCAGATTCACAAGTTCATGTTCATGTTGATGTTCATCTTCTCTTCAGTTCACCCAACTAATTTTCTATAGGGTTCAGTTTAGGGGACTGGGACGGTCATGGCAGAAGCTTCATTTTGTTGTCAGTTACCCATTTTGTGTTGATTTTGATGTTTGTTTTGTCCTGATGGAAAATCCAACCACGGCCCATTATAAGATTTCTAGCAGAGGCAGTCAGGTTTTGATTTTTTACCTGTTGGTATTTGCTAAAATCCATAATGCCATGTATCTGACCAAGATGTCCAGGACCTCCAGCAAACATATAAGATCCAGCAGTATATTTAACTGTATGCATAGGATGCTTTTTATCCCTGTTTGCACCACACACATCTAGTGGGTTTGCTGCCAAAAAGCCCCTTTTGTTGTTTCATCTGACCATAGAATACGGTCCCTTTTGAAGTTCCAGTCATGTCTGACAACTGAATTGCTAGACTTTATTTTTGGAGGAGCGAGGAGGATTTTTCTTGAAACCCTCCCAAACAACATGTGGTGAAGTAGGGGTTGTTTGATATATTTTTTAGGCTTTCTGACCCCCAAGATTTAAGTAATTTCTGCAATTCTCCATCTGTGTTCCTTGGAGAGTCGTTGGCCACTCAAACTTTCCTCCTTCAAAGTGCATTAAGACAAAATAGACACGTCCTCTTCCTGGCAGATTCGTAAAATCTTTAGTTGATTGGAACTTCTTAATTATTGCTCTGATGGTCAAAATGGGGATTTTCAATTCTTTAGCTATTTTCTTACAGCCACTTTCTATTTTGTGATACTCAACAATCTTTAATGCACATCAGAACTATATTCTTTGGTTTTACTCATTGTGATGGATGATTAAAGGAATTTGGCCTTTGTGTTTTCTCATATTTAAACTCCTGTGAAACAAGAAGTCATAGCTAGACAATTTTGTGTTCCTAGTCATTTCGTGTTCTTACTGATACAATTTTTAGGGGTGCCGATAATTGTGGCCAACGTGTTTTGGAGAAAAACATTTATTTCATAATGTGATTCCCCCCACCACACACACACTTTCAATTCTTTTACTTTTAGGAAAGGTTAGATGTTTGTAAATTTTTTGAATGAAAGATCAAAAGGATAAACAATGTACAGCCATTTTTTATCATATTTACCACGGGTGACATTAATTCTGACCACAACTGTACATGCTGCTCACATATTATTGTAGCAGATTTTGTGCTGAATACAGTGTAATCAGACTTTAGCCATGAAAATGTTACAAGTTACAGAAATAAGCACAAATGTCTGAGCATGTCAGAACCCCTCAGACCCCAGAGGGTTAATACAAACATCACAATTTTTAAATTGTGCTTTTTGTTACATAGGGACTACTGAACAGACATTTATAAGTTTATTTTTGAAATCAGAATGTGTAAACAAAGCTCTGTAAACTTTCATTTTTGCAAAACTAAAAGTGTGTCCCATTGGGTAATCAAAGGTTATGCACACACTTGCGGTCTTCAATCCCACTTGAGCACATGGATCAAAGACCGGAAATACTGTAGGTCATGTAAGTAGACAAGTGGTCAAGTACAAAGACGGCAAGTGTGGGTATTTGGATAAAAAGATGCATACACTCTGCAGGTCCAGAGGAGAATCAAGGATAATCAATTAAGGTAAAAGGGGTGGAGCCACCTTAACTCAAAGCTGTACAAAATGGCAAAGCCAAGTGCTGGTGTTTGTGTCAACATTTGTTAGAATGGGGTTCCTGAAAGTGGTCTTAGTGGTGGTTGTGATTGTTGCATTTGATATGCCTGATGTCTTGGGAAGTTTGCGGTATAGTCATAGTCCAAGAAGCATGGGGCCAAAATCAGATCCAGCTTCCAGAAGTCCTGCCCTTTCTCCTCTAGGGCTCTGGAACCCTTTGCAAGTGGCTTCTCAGTTTCAGAGTCCTTTGGGTCCTGACTCCAAAAGCCTTGCGCAGGAGCCTTTTGGCCTTCAGGAGAAGCAGCTGTTGGAGGGTCCAGTGAAGCCTTTGGATTGGAGGTATCCCATTGTTCCTGAGGTGCAGAGCGAGTTGGCTGTGGACTTCCAGTTGATGCAACCCGTGACTCCCAGCAGTGTAGCGGTTCAATGTGGCGAGAACCGGGTTCTCGTAGAGGTCCAGCAGGACTTCTTTAGCAATGGTCAGTTGATCGAGCAAACTGGTCTGTCTTTAGGTGGATGTCCTGTTGTTGGTCAGGATCCTGGGTCAAGAGTGCTCATCTTTGAGTATGAATTACAGGACTGCAACAGCGTGCTGATGGTAAGAACAGATACATCATAATGGGTTATTTGTTGTGGCAGAGGACCTTTTCAAGAAAAGTCAGTTCACTTGGTTTTACAATACCAGGGCAGCAAGATCAATTATCTATTTGAATGGGTAAATCCTGATTTTTTTTTTTTCAAGCTACTTACCTTTAAGCATTCAAACCAACATCTGATGTAAACTATCCCATAAATGGTATGAAAGGAGCTTAAGAAACCAGAAAAAAATATTGGGCCTTAAAGCTACAATATGCAAGAATTTTTGGCCTCTGGAGGGCGCTACATTCCAAACAACAACAACGGCGTAGCTTGATGACGATGTGAAGGAGCGTGGAATGATGGGAACTGTCGTTTTAAACTCCACCGTGGATGTAAATCAGTCAGACGGGAATCTAAAATCATGTTCATGGATTAGGCTAAGTTCTTTTTTTATAATGACATGCTTTTTGTGGCGTGGCGTGGCGTGGGGGTTTCAGCGCGGTCTGTAATGGGAGAGAGAAGAGACGAGCAAGTAGGTCAAGTGCAAATGACGAACACCTGTGTTTTATTGCAGTGATCCGCGTGGAGAGACCGCTTATATGCCGCGCGCTGGAACGAGAGAGAGACTGAAGAGAAAATTGGACGCAGAGAAAGAAAACCGGTGGATCCGAGCTCTCATTTTTGAACTGTTTTGTGCCGTCGCGGTTGCCACGGTGAATGCGCGTTGTGCACGACTTTTGTTTGTTTTGCTTTATTTTAATAAAGTACGAGTCCCAGTCACGCCGACCCCTGTCTTCTTCCTTCCTGGCTCTTAAACCTCATCACACTTTTATTTCATTAAAATGAATTAACCGCAAGAAAAGTAAGGTTTAATACTACATTGGTTATCATAGATGTTACTGTATGTCGAATTCATTGTTGTGATAACGCGGCGCAGTTTTACGTGTTCTAAACAATTGTTGTAAAAGTACATTCGAACATACCCACATCATTTGCCAAAATACTGATTAATATTTATGTATAACACATGCTATATTTATTTACATGGCCATAAACACCAGACGTGATAAACAATGTCAATAAACTAAACAGAAATCTAAAGCAATAATACTTCCCTTACATACCGAATGCTACATTAGGAAATATAAAATTAAGCATAACGTTACTTTGTCGACAGAACCAGCTGCAATCGGTAAAGAATAATTATGTTCCATAACGACAGCAAGAAACAAGCTACGTGTGTTGCTTGATAGACGCTACAACTACAACTTCCGCATTTGTCCAGGACTCCACGCAGTACGAGCGGAAACCGAGGGTAACGCGGATATGACGCAATTGACTGGCGACTCCCAGCTCCCCCCTGCTCTAACGCCCCGTTTCCTTGGTTAAAATCGCAATTTTCTCACGATTTAAAAATAGTTGGAAACATTTGGGATATTGTAAGTAATCAACTTAACAAAATATATAACACTGGCCTTGAGATTATGGGATATTTTAATGCAAAATTCTTGCATATTGTACCTTTAATGGTGTTAAAGCTAGCTTTTACCCTGCAACAGCAAAATGTTCAATCCTTAGTGTATTTCACCAAAACATTGTTATCTCTGGCAACACCTGAGCCTCTGAGGGCAGCTGTGGTGATGTGAAGAATTTACTAATTGGTGACTTGCTCTTTAGGAATTCCACCATATTGCAGTGCACCTTCTCCCATTCATAGCAATATGAGTGCATGGTCTTGGTGTATGTAAAGTCTTTGGGATGACTCTCTTGGTAACCACAATCTTTTTACAGATGAATGAGGATGAGCTTGTCTACACCTTCTCTCTTACCTACACCCCTGAGGCGTTTGCAGGGACTCCGATTACCCGGGCCGATGGTGCAATTGTTGGTGTTCAATGCCATTATCAAAGGTAGGGGATCTCTGTGACTTTCTGCACTTTCTCGTGCAACTGGGAGACCATTTAATGGGTACTTTCATGAACTGCAGGCTCCAAAATGTAAGCAGTGATGCCTTGAGGCCAACATGGGTACCTTATGCCTCAACAGAGGCTGGTGAAGAAGTCTTGCTGTTCTCCCTGAAGATCATGATGGGTTGGTACACATTTTTTCTTTCAATAAAATAAACCTTTACCCTTGCTATTGTGGCTGTGCCTAACGTGTTTTTGTGTAGATGATTGGGCCTATCAGAGGCCTTCATACTCCTATTTCCTGGGTGGCGTTATTAACATCGAGGCATCTGTGAAGCAGTACAATCATGTGCCTCTGCGTGTGTTTGTGGACAGCTGTGTGGCCACTCAAGTACCTGATGTAAATTCCCTTCCGAGATATTCCTTCATTGAGAATCACGGGTAAGGTCATTGCCCTTGATGCGGTAGGACTGTTTTAAGTTGCCTTTTGTAACCACTTTGTCAGTCAGGGGTAAGGTCTAGTTGCTTGATGCTCTACAGTTGACATTCATGAGTTGCTCTTTGTGACTGTTTTGTCATCAGGTGCTTTGTGGATGCCAAAACTACAGCTTCCAGCTCCCGCTTCATGCCTCGGTCCCAGGTTGACAAGATCCAGTTCCAGCTGGAGGCGTTTATGTTCCAGGAGGGCAACAGTCCTTCTGTATGTACTACGAATATCATGAGTTGACTTCTCCTCCCATCTGCTTTGGTTTTGTGACTTGTCTGTCATCCTTTGCAGATCTATATAACATGTACTCTGAAGGCAACTCTTGCTTCTGCACCCAGTGACGCTCAGCGCAAATCCTGTTCCTTTGCCAATGGGTACGTGAGTTTTTTTTTTTTTTTTTTTTTTTTTTTTTGGGGGGGGAGTCAATTTAGTTGACTTCTCATGTTGAAGGTTCCATGTCTTTTTTGTTGCAGGTGGCTTGCTGCTGATGGAAACGACCAAGTTTGTGGTTGCTGTGACTCAACATGTGGTCCTGATGGTGTATTTGCTGCTCCCTATGGCGGTTGGTAGCGTTTGCTCTTTTTAAGGTTGCTTTTGATTCACGTGCTCTAACTTGGCTTTTTTCTTTTCTAGGCATTCAGTGGGAAGGCAAGGCCTCACTTGGTCCTGTAATGGTTCAAGGCCAAAAGAGAGGTTCTCAATAAAACTGACAAATCAATCCTTTGTTGTACCTGACTTGTCATTTTGCTGCATGTCTGGTTTAACTACTTAAACCGATGTGATGAAACTAATAGTCGTCCTGTACTTTTCAAGTCCCATATATCATGCAACCATAGGGTTCCTGAAGTTATTAACTTAACTTTCTCCATAGGGAGTTTTAAATTAACCTTTTAAAGACTGCTAGTGAAAACTCAAGGTTATGCTTCTGAAGCAATAGTTTTTTACAATTTGTTTAACAGAAGAATTCCTGGTGAAAATCATTACAATGAGGCATTTATATAGCACTTTCATTTGTGCTACAGTACACCCAAAGTGCTTCACATCATATCAGTGGGATATCTCATCAACCACCACCAGTGTGCAGCATCCACTTGAATGTAACTCGACACCCTTGCCTCATTTAGTATACACAATTATATTAATGTGCAACTGCAAATGAGCCCCACCTCCACTCACAGCAGCTCAGAGATTCACTCATTGACCTGATTAGTTACATGGTAGTTTGTGACGTCAGAAACAGTCGTGACTTCAAACTGTTTTTTAGACTGTCTTTGGTTCACTGCAGTTTTAAGGAGAAAATATTCAGCAATGGTGTTGAGTTATGAATTTGCACATGGTTTGTCTTAAAGCATATTAAAAACACCATAGACAAATAAACAAAATTTAAAGCTTGATTTTTCACCACAAGGTGACTTGAAGTGCAGAGGGAATGGTTTCTTTACAAAGGAATTCCTCTCCAAACAATTGATGGAGCTCTGATGTTAAAGTGGGGAAGTAGCTCGAATGTAGGCCCTGTTCCCTGGTGTCACTGGTTGGCATTGTACGGCTCATAGGCTTGAGCTTGCTGTGAGTGACACATTCAAAGAAATTGGAACAACTGATAATTTCAAAATCCTCATGAATAAACTTTACTTGCTCTACCACACATCCAGCAAAAATAAGATGGAACTGAAAGAGTGTGTATCCTTCATTTCACAGGGAAACGAAGGGCGCATTTGAAGTCGCTTTTGAATTGGGGTAGCCTTTGTCATGACGCAATGAAGTATACCCAAGACTAGATAATGATCTGAGATGTCATCGCTCTGCTGTAGAATTTCAATGGCATCAACATTGATTCCATGTTAGATCTAGAGTATGATTACATCAATGAGTAGGTCTTGACACGTGTTGTCTAACTCCAATAGAGTTCAGAATGTCTTTAAATGCCAATCCCAATGCATCTTTTTTCCTTATCTACATGTAAATTAAAATCACAGACAATTAGGACTTTATCTGCAGCCAGTACTAACTCTGATAGAAAATCAGCAAATTCTTTGATAAAGTCTGTATGGTGCCCTGGTGGCCTGTATACAGTAGCCAGCACAAATCTCAAACGTGTTTATCATTTACACTAGATATTGTTATATTAAGCACCAACACTTCAAAAAAATCATATTTAAAACAAGACTTCTCAGTAATTCTGAAGATATTACTATAAATTACAGCAACACCTCCCCCTTTGCCTTTCAGACGAGGCTCATGTTTATAACCGTAATATTGGGGGGTGGACTCATTTAAAGCTTTAATTGGTAACAACACGATTTCCTTATCACCCACTGAAAATGATCGTGACACTGCTGCTTTATCAAAGTGCTGTTTCATGCTAGACTGAGCTTCAGAAAGAGCTTCTTTGGCACGAGCACAGGCTTCCTGCACTCGTTCACGAAAACGAGCCACATAATCAAGAATGTTCTTTGTAGGAGTTAAACTGTCACCCAGACCAAGCATTTGCTCCTTAAGAACTTTCAGAGGTCCTCGGACACTATGTCCAAACTCAAGTTCAGTTGGACTGAACCGTAAAGATTCCTGAGTGGTTTTACGAATAGCAAAAAGAACAAGTGGCACACCCTCATCCCACTCATTCTCTGTCTCCCAACAATACTTCAACATAGCCTTAAGTGTCTGGTGGAATCTCTCAAGCACACCTTGATTCTCAGGATGGTAAGGACTGGAAGTACGATGACGGACACCCAGTGAACACAAAGTTTGAGCAACTTGGACATAAAATTTGTGCCTTGATCTGTTTGTAGTTGTACTATCTTAGGCAGACCAAAAGTAGAAAAGAATTTTACCAATGCCTTAACGACCGCTTTGGACGTACTTTTTCGCAATGGCACTGCTTCTGGGTATCGAGTCGCTACGCACATCATTGTGAGCAAGAACTGATGTCCAGTCTTTGTTTTAGGCAATGGTCCGACACAATCCACGATCACGTGCTCAAAAGGTTCACAGAGCACCGGAATTGGAACTAACGGCGCGGGAGGAATAACTTGGTTTGGTTTCCCCATGACCTGACAAGTAGAGTACGTTCGGCAATACGCTGCAACATCCCTTTTCAACCTAGGGACTACAACTCAGTCTGTAAATACACACGGTGCAGTGGCGTTGCTAAAACAATGCTAAATCATAAATCAGATGTATGTACAATAACATTGCGATGTCCAGCAATCGATTTAAATAGTACATTGGGTTTAATTTGTCGTTTATTGAGGTCTAATATATGTTGTCAGTGGTGAGCATTTTCACTTTAATAAATTCATAGATCCGACTCTTTTAAGCGTTTATTTAAATGGTCCAGTGGCAGAAATTTTGCCAAGCGTGACAGAGCCCAGAACCTCTAATCCGCACTCGTGTAGGTTTTTTTGTTTTTTTCATCAAAACCGATTATGTTTATCAGGGGTTGTATATCAGGCAGGGACACGTTTGTGTGCATTTTGTTTTGTAATTTCACCGGAACGTATACTTAGTATAAGTATATGCCTGTGTAGGGACTAATTACATACTTGATTAGTGATATTAAAGGGTACTTTATTTGTGTCACAAGTACATTACAAATTCATTACGAGTGTCTTCAAAACATACAAGCAATATACCATAAGTGTGATATATTTGAGTAAAAAGTATATGCTCAGTAATACCTTTGGCTTATTCCAAATACTACAAATTGCACACTTTGTCTTCAATAACAAATACACATTAATAAACAAATACTACTTAGCTATACTTTGTACATTATACTATTGCATACTATAATGTATTTTGAAAGTATAGTTTCTATTACATCCTGTTGTTGTCGTTATGTTGTTATTTGTCTGGGGTTGTTTTTGTGATCTGGTTGTTAAACCTGTTATTAACCGGGGAAGAGAGAAGAACAGGCGAGATGTCACGTGATGTACATGTGCCACACTTGCATTTTTCGGTTTGTAGTAAGAGTAGTTTATTTAGGGCGTCTTTGACGCTGAAGATCTTTTTGATTTTGTTTTTGATGAATGTTAATTTAGTTCGATTATGAATTGTTTTTGTTTATATCTAGTAAGATTGGTTTTGTTTCTTTCTTTGATTTGGCACGGTCTAGTTCTTTTCTCTTTACCTCTTTCTTTAGTGAACCTTTTCCTTGGTTATGATTTGTATATAAGTTGTACATTTATGTAAATAAGTATCTTGGGGGTATAGCCTACTTTTCATCTCGTTTCTCACTGTAATAAATGATCACCTGAACTAAATTAGACTGGTTTGTGTGAGATGTTTTCCAGTACATGATGTTGCACGCCTTCTCCTCCCTAGACTCAAAAGGTTTGTAACACTTTCAATGCATTGTTAAAATGATCATTTTCATCACACAGTTAAAAATATACCTAAAATATATTTTTAAGTAAAATGCAAATAAATAAAATAAACAGAATTTTCTCTTCAAGTATATTTTTGTAATTGTTTTAAAGTGTGTTAAAAATTGTATTGTGAAAATGGGTAAAAGCATGATGCTAATATACTTTTAATAGATAGTCAACTTTTTTTTTTACTATATTGACAGTGAACTATTGAAAAAGGGAATATATTTCAAATACAATAAAGTAGAATTTTTTCACTAGAGCTGTTTATTGTCAGACCTTCACAAACATGATTTTAACGATAGGTTTTATACAGGCTTTGCTGCAGCAGAAAGAGGAAACCATGTTTAATAAGCAGCAGGTTTTATACAACAAGGCCTCAAATACGTCATGGCTCAATTCTTGGTTACACTTTATTTTAAGGTGTCATCGTTACAGTGTAATTATATATTTAAGTACGGAGTAATATTAAGCAACTACATGTACTTACTATAGGGTTAGGGTAGGATTAGGGTTTGGTTGAGGGTTAGTTGCATGTAATTATGCATAATTTACTGTTATTACTACGATAAGTACATGTAACATACAGTGTAAAAAAATTTTTACATCCCCAAGTCAAACATTTCTAGTGACTGATCACATCTAAATTTTTCAATTAGTCTGACGTATTATTTCTCATTGAGCCAATGTTAACAGACTATTGCAAGAAGAATTGCACTTGGGCCAATTAAAAAATGTAGATGTGACCAGTCACTAGAAAATTTTGACTTGGAGAGGTTAGAATTTTTTTACTGTGTATGTAACAAGGACACTGTCAAATAAAGTGTTACCCAATTCTTTGTCCCACATGAGCACAAAGAGTATGTAAAAGAACTTTGCACTTTGCGCTTTTATTTTTGTCAGACGAGCATCAGGACACTGGATGTCATTTGTCTGTTGAACGTCCAGTTTCTACACGTTTGTCTCAGTTTGGCAGCTTTGCTCTTCAGTCTTCCTCTGACCAGGCCACGAGTCCAGGGCAAGTCTATCACATGTGTGTTACAGAGACAAACAAGAAACATTACCAAAACTTTGCAACATTTGGCTCTTTATGTTAGCTCTTCTGGTGTTGAGGAATATCTTTGACAATAAAAGCATATATTGGCCTTTATGAACATGCACTGATGCAGTAAATGATGTAGGAAGTCATGAAATCAGAGACCCTTGGGCACATTTAACTTTTTTCTTTTCTTTCTCAGGATCAAGGATTTGAATCTGATTCTCCAGGCAATGACCCGTTTAATTATTCTCTCTAAATAATAACATCAGTTCCTCATCTCTCCGATACGGCTCTCGTCTAGCGCCCCCTGTAGGGGATTCTGGACATGCAGGAGAAGGTTGACATTAAGAATTGTACAATTAAACAAATGATGTTCCGATTCCATTCCTGTAATGGTTCTATTAAGAATATATTTATTTAATTATTGGGGAATAAATATATGGTCGAATGAAATGCTATTTCTTGCTTCAGTACCTATACATTCTCATTGCATTTACTTCCCTCGCCTGCTGCCAAATTAGAAATAAATGTATACAAATTTTAAGAGGCATAAATGTAATTCAACACTTGGTCATAACTGTATTAAGTTAAAATACTAAACAAAATATTTCCTTCATTCATTAAATAATGTATGCAGAATGCCACTAATTACAATGCTCACAATGTCACGGTTCGCAGGTTTGCCTGTTCATGATTGTGTGTACTGTCCTGGTTCGTGTACTGTCCTGGGCTCGTTATTCCCCTTATTCCTGACGACCTTAATGCGTTTTGAATTATGGGAGGCACTTCCGGTTTGGAGAACTTCCATTCAAAAAGACTGAAACTAATCATTTCAAATCATACGGTTGCCCTATAAAGCTGATCGTCAGTTTTCCTTCATGATTTATGTTCAGACATCGTGAGAGTAACGTCATACTTGACGATGTACTTCAGCGCAGTGCAGTCTCCTCGCTGCCCAGACCTGAACACACACCTGCATATCTACATCAGGCCATCCTGTCTTGATCTGTTCGCTGTCTACTTTAATAAACTATCTTTCATTCGCAACTGGATCTTGTGTTTCGTGCCCGTGACACTCAATCAACACATTTAAATAATAAACAACACTCAAATAATCTTTAACTACACATACTTATATAAAATACAGTCAGTATCTACACTGATCTGAGTTCATTTAACACTATAACAGTTATGGGTTTATTTTGAGTCAGACATGACAAAAGTAATAACTTGAGGTCCAGTTAGTGAGTCCAAACAATTCATAACCGCTATGACTCATGGGTACTTTTAAATAACTAAAAAATGCAGCTCATAAAAGTAATTCATTTGTGAATCTAGTTCTTTCTTTCAATCAACCAATCAATTCATCAATCCATCAACCCTTCTCCAATTGGGTAATATTAGTGCTAAAATGCTAAAAACTCTTCTTTTGCACTAAAAGGTTGCCTTGAAAAATATATTGAAGCGCTTGAAGGTAAATTCATGACCCATTCTTCTGAGGACGGTTTACGCTGGAATTCGTGACAAGTCAGTGGATGATGAGGAGATTCGAGACTCTTTCAAACTCAAGTGTTGGATATGATCTTATTCTTGATGGAATGTACTTTATATATTTGGTCGTCCATATTATTCTGTGTCTTATCGTCGTCCTTAAGGTAGTATTTGTTGCCTTAATTTGTTTAATCCACCCTGAACATTAAACACAGATGTCTTGGTCCACACCCATTCTGGCATTGTTTGGCATACATGTTTAGTCGAGTGAAACGGTGTATTCAGTGTAAGATAGTGCCGTGGGGAACTGATTGCTTCGTGATAAGTGGGCATTACAGAAGAGAAGAGTTGACAAACAATAGAAATGTTTGACATCAGTAATTACAAACAGATAAAAGATTGCGAAGACAAGTTGTTGTTGTTGTTGTAAAAACTTTACCTTCACATTTTGTAAGAACGCCTCTTAGCAGTAATAGACACTATAGTAATAGAATTATAACATAACTGTTTTCTTAAAACAAAAAAAATGATAATTGCACATATGAACTTAAGACATGTGGCATGTAAACGGTCATCAAATATTCCAATTAGTTTGGGAATAATGGTAGAAATCCTGCTAACGTTAGCTCAGACTGTGTTGAGTTTGGTCACGATAAGGACTCGTACAGACTGGTCAAACGACGAGCTAACACACAGACCCTGTTTGTCGGGGCTCCAGTCCAGACTGGAAATGGGTTGTGTGGACAGCGTGACGTTCTGCAGGAGATTCACGGACCCAGCAACACCTTCATCTACGTCATCTGAGCCCTTCTTAGTCCTCTGGCCTGGATACTCACTGGAACAATGGAAAAGCAATGATGTGTCAAAAACGCCACACTGAAGAGTCATCATGAAGCACTCTCTAGTACACTGTAAAATCCAACAGTGATTCTAACTAACACTTTTTAGTTAACTTTACTTAATGTCTTAACTTAATTGTAAAAATCTAGTAATCTGCACTATTTACAAACTATGTTTTGTTTACTAAGAAAACCCAAGTTAAGATGAATTGATTGGTTTGAGTGGTTTTTGAGGCGGGGAAAATCTTAATGGACTTTTCACTCATTTCCTCCACTTCTGCAGTTATCTTTCTCTGTTTGCATTCACTCATTTCCCAAAGTCATCTTGAATGTTGAAATTTTAATACAATTGAAAAATTTGAGAGAACATCACATAAGCTGACTTCATAAATTGATGTTTATTTTCCTAAAATGTTTAAGTCACCATTATGGCGATTAGTGTTCCCTTTGGTTGGGCACTTGGAACTTCATTTATACTATTGTAATTCTCTTCCCATTGATGCAGCGATTGCAACAAGAAATCAGTTATTTGGTTTCAAAGGAAGAGGAGAATATAAAAAAATGTATATATATAAAAAAATTATATATAAAAAACGATTTTTCATGTCAATTATTGATCTTTTATAATTTTGTTGCTAACACTTATGTCCTAAACACCTTGTGAAACTTTTAATTGGGTTGATATAATCCCTTTATATTTGTGACAATCTTGTAATTGATCATACTTGAGTCACACAGACTTCAACATTCAGCCTGCAAAACACAACAATGGTAACAATTATATTTTATTTAAAGTAAATTATCAAGTACTCTCTACAGTTCTTTTTAGTTACTAGAACTCTTGTGTAAGTGAACTATACTAACTACGCATTTGTCAGTAACACATACTATTCCTATTTCACTTTACTTGTTTTTTTTTTAAGGCAATCAGTTTGCATGCTTTTTTTAAGTGAGTTCAACTAATTCGATTTTACAGTGTAGGTATGGATACCGAGAACCGGTGTTGTTTTGGAATAAGCTTCAGGACAAACGATACTGTTATCGACACTTGTGGTGTTTAATCTCTGTATACTTCTGTGTTAAATTAGCGAATTAGAAGCTGCTCCTTGTCATTTTCACAATGTCATCATATTGCTCAACGTATGTGTGATATCCATGTGCATAACTTGTTATAAAATTGTAATTCTGATTCCTCTTATCGATTCCTTTGTGTGCATTTCTATATGACTTTAAACCATTCCAGCGTGAGACTCTGTTTTCTGTTCTCATGTGTATCAGTATATCGGATCCGTGCCGCTCTTAAAGTGACAGCACTAATATTCCTGCTGCCGTCTCTGTAATAACACTGATCAAACACAAGACAGAGAGAAAATTCACTCGTTCTTGACTGAGTAACTTTTGTAACTATATTTGTAAAGTATATTTTATAAAGTGCAGTGTTATTTTACATTTAATTACAGTTTCTGTACCTGAAAATCTTAAAACACTGTTTATTTCAATCGTATCTTTGTTCAGTTGTATCTATTTATAGCGATTGCTATTTTTTATTTGTTCTTTTTTAATTACCGAGTGTTTACTTGTCTTTAATAATGCTTGAGATTTACATTAGTTAGTCTAGACTCTAGTTGTTCTTCTATGGTGTTTTTAAACCACAGGCAAACGTTCCTCGTGTAAGTGTTGATCTTGGTTCATGATATTCCGCTACAATTAAATGTTTTGCAATAAGACTTAAAATAAAAGTGAATGATATCTAGGGTGTTAATTCATTTACCTTATTGGAAACAATATTTTGAGTCGATAAAGCAGTATCGGCATCGGTAAAATGTAAACGATACACATCCCTACTCTTTAAATGTTAAAAATATGAACGAAATTCCTTACTATTTCCATAAATGTAGATTACCCGCTCCACCAGACGTCATGAAGATGTCACGATTTTGAGGCAAATGCCTCACTTGCCAAACTGTAGACTTGTGAGCCTGAAATACAGAACGCAAATGCTAAACACTCTCAAGCGAGTCTTAAGAGTAACATTTTCAACAGTTAAGTGTTCAAACAAAGATTCAGGATGCAAAAGCTCTATAAAAGCATCATGAAAGTGAATAATGCGCTACAATCCAAGTCTTCTGAAGCCATGTGAGTCCTCCGAGTGCTCAACAGACACAAGTTTAATCCATTATTCAGGGAAAGTCTTGGACATTCCCCCCTTGGGCTCAAGAGATGTCCACTTTGTGAACGAATCTTTCTTTTGAATCAGATCTTTTCTATGAGTAAATCGATCCAGTCGGCTCACTTGTAGGGTTAGATTATTTGTTAAAGACTGGTTTCTTTCTCGCACAAAGCTATCGCAGGGCTTCAGGAGACTGTGATATCGCACACAAATGGCACAGGCCGCTTTTAGCCTGCTTTTGTGCCATTTCTGAAGCTTAAAAATAGGGCCGGGCCGCGATATCATGAGTGCGCATCCCTTTCTCACAGACATCGCTGAACAGTTTCAGTTCAGTCGGATATGTCAATGGCAAAGAATCTAAAACGAGAGAGAGAGAGCTTCTTTTGCATGCTCTTAATTGCTGATCGCATGTCTTTTGGATTAAGACTAAATCATATATGTAGGAAAAACATTGGCTGTTACATTATGTATAACAAGTGGGTTCCTGACAGTATTGCAGGAAAAAGTCATGTTTTACATTTTACATTCTTTTACATGCATGTTCACATTATTGTACAGTGTAATCAGACTTTAGCCATGCAAATGTTATCAGTAACAGAGATAAGCACACATGTCACGGCCCAGAAAACACCACAGAGGCTTACGCATTATAATAACTGAAGGAAACATATATACTGAACGAATTAAGCCGACTAATATGATTCATAGTCTTTTGGTTTCTCTACAGAATATTTTTTGTAAATTACAAATGCAATGGATATACTGGTATCGGTACTTGGTATCGGAGTGTATCGAAAAATGCAAGAATCTGTATTGGACTCATTCTGGGAAAAGTGTTATCGGTTCTCGGTTTCATATGAAGAAATTATGTTAATTTTGGTTTAACTTGAAGAAATTATGACAGAAATATATTACTATTGTATAATCAAATGTACTTATCATACTGTTATGATTATTATCATCATCATTAATATCAAGGCACATTATAAAACCAAGATTTTCTGCTCAATCCATGTTTTAGTTTATACAGTCTACAAGTTCTTCTGTACAAAACCTTATTTGACAAAAAATAAAATTCAATGTTTTGCTGTAAATTAATTGTTATATTTTCATTTTATTACATTTTAAAGGATTGATTAAATTGTTAAAGTTTCATTCATTTCATTAGATGCCATTTGATTATATATTTGATTTAAATCACAAAACATAATTCATGAAATTGATGTCATGGGGTCCTACATATTGTGGCATTTACATTCACTCTCAACGAACACATTTATTTACCATTACTGCCTTTACCCATTACTGATAAACAAATACCGTGATAAATACTGTATATCAAGATGGTATGATATGGGAAATATATCATGATAATATTGTTGGCCATATCTCCCAGCCTATACTTAAAAGCTTCAGTGCCAATTTATAGTAATTGCATGTTTTCTCCTGCGAGAAATAGAATAAATTAAAGCAAATACAATTTTGATCATCATTCAGAAAAAATAAAACATGAATACAGCCTTTCAGTGAAACAAACCTTTTCCGACACTGAAGCGAAGCCCTTGCTGGGATGCTGGGTCCTCATGTCGAACACATGAAACTTGCCCTCTAAAGATGTGGCCACTAGTTTGTTCATGTTAATGTCTTTTCTGTCAAATTCAACAGAGCATACCTGTGAAAGAAACGCAAAGTAGGTTTATCCATTATAATGCATCTACACAAACTACTGTAATGAAGAAAGCTCTCGCCGCATCGGGATCAAGCGTGCCGCACAAGCCCTGAAAAGTGATCGCCCCCCGGTGGCTGGTCCTAGTATAGGTCATAAGCCCCGCCTCCCCGTGTTATTCAACGGGACTTGAGACCAACTTTGGCTGAGATTTGTAAGAAACATAATGTATATTATCATCTTTATGCCGATGATACTCAGCTTTATCTACCTATAAAAATGGGGGATAATTCAGCTTTGCAGTCTCTATTTGACTGTTTTAATGATATTAAGGAGTGGATGTCAGTTAATTTTCTCCACTTGAATGAATCGAAGACTGAAGTGATAGTGTTTGGCCCTCCGAGTTCTTCCAAACATTTAATTAGTCAGTTAGGCCCTTTTAAATCGAAGGTACATAATCCAGCTAGGAGTCTTGGAGTTCTTTTTGATGCTGAGTTAAAGTTTGATAAGCATATAAATTCAGTGGTTAGAGGTGGCTTCTTCCAATTAAGGAATATAGCAAAATTGAAACCTTTTTTGTCTTTTAATGATTTGGAAGTTGTTATGCATGCTTTCATTACATCCAGATTGGATTATTGCAATTCATTGTATTATGGTATTTCTCATGCATCACTTTCACGTCTGCAGTTGGTTCAAAATGCTGCTGCCAGACTTTTAACCGGGACTAGGAAATATGAAAGTATAACACCTGTACTAGCATCCCTTCATTGGCTTCCAGTCAAATTTAGGATTAATTATAAGATGTTATTATTTGTTTTTAAGGGCTTAAATGGGATGGCACCAAGTTACATTAGTGAACTCCTTCAGATACATACATCCTCTAGGCCTCTAAGATCTGTAGAAAGGTTTCAGCTAACCATTCCTAAGTCTCGACTTAAATCAAAAGGAGACAGGGCCTTTTCTGTTGCAGCTCCTCGTTTATGGAACAGTTTACCCCTCCATGTTAGATCTGGTGCCACCCTGGATGTATTTAAATCTCATTTAAAGACTCATCTCTTCTCTCTTGCATTTGATTGTAATTAATTTGTAAGATATTGTTTTATACTTTGTTTTATAATCTTAGACTATATGTAGTGGGCCGTATGTAAAGCACTTTGGCCAACGTGTGTTGTTTTTAAATGTGCTATATAAATAAATGTGATTGATTGAACTAAACAATTAAATTACACTTCAAATATCTTTTTTCCGAAGGTGGTTTCTGTCATTTACTGTAGTTTTTATAACACTGATTTAAATTTAAGTGTTTGTTTTTAAAGTAAGTTTGTTTTTAGTTAGTTATTTGATGCTATACAAACGGTGGTGTGACGTCATGATTGACAGCTGTGATTGACAGGATCTCTGAGTGAAGTAGTCACTGAAGCACCAACAGACTTTTTTTCGGGATCTTCGGAGGACTGAGGAGATTAGAGCTTTAAATTTAATATCTACATTTCTATAATTAATTATTTCACACCGAGAGTGAGGGGGCGGGGCCTTGATTTCGCGGCTTTACTTCCTGCTCACGACTGCGCAGGTCTGGTCCCGAGATCGCTACTGCGCAGACTCAAGCCCCAAGATGTCAGACAGCGCCATATCAGGACACTGGCGGCTTCACTTCTCACCAATGGAAGAAAGCGAAGGGGCGTCGTCCATATTTTTTTTACAGTCTATGATCGGGACCAGATGATGGATAATTTCTGTTTTATGATGAGCTGCATGATTCTGGATAAACGGAGGATCACTTTTTTTTTTTTTTTATATAGACCACAATTCTTCCTCGATTGTGAACAGGCAACTAAACAAAATAACATGTCATTTACTAGAGGTTCTGACAAAATGTTAGTTGCTGCAGTCTATCTAAAACGTTTAATTAATTGAAATGAATATTTTTTTTAAAAATCAGTTTGAGTGAATTATTCAATGACTTCACTTGTTTTATTACTGGATGAATCAGTGATTTTGAACGAATCTCTTGTATAAATGATTCAATTACAAATACAGTTTTTAACAGTCACCTGTCGCCACCTACTGGTGTAACAATGTAACTGATACAATCTTTATTTGAAGCGTCAAGTTACTTTCAAAAGGTGATTTACTCTATTTTTATCACTTCTTTAGACATCAGTGTTTATATCTGAACTATAAACCTGTGATAATATAAATGATTGTAAGAAATAATATTTCTGTGTGGTTGAATGACAACGACTCTCTCTGGATCAGAACACAGATCTGAATGTTCCTGCGATCAGACTTATCACAGGTTTAACAGAAAGAGCCGAATCTCTGTCGTTTAGGAATAAGATGGTGTGTGTTGCGATCTGTTAACGGTTAATCGTGCAGCTCTACTGCTCAGCCACTTTATATTCCCCGTCCTTCTGAAATCTAAATGAATAATAACGTTTAAATAATATCTGATGGTCACATCAAAGCCAGTCTGTTACATTTATGCTCTTCTAATTTATATAATCATTTCTTAAACACCGACGTTGTGTAAAATGTTCACTATGCGTAAACAGCTCAGACAGAGTGTTTATTTCAGATAAAAGTGAATGATAAACATATTCATCAGATGGTATCTTCACGTTACTGTAGCTGAAGTGTACTTGATCACACAGATGATCGGTCCATGGATGTCTACTGTTGAGTAACACCTGTACAATAATGTACACTGAAAAAGTTCTGAAGAAGCAACAAGCAGAAGTTAAACATGTCCCACTTACCCCATTTTTTATATTTGTCTCCCATCGTAAAGACATATTTCTAAGATCAAATAACTTGATGTCACCGTTGTCATATCCAGCACACACACATCGGTCTTGGTCGTTGAACGCGTGACCTTGAGATAAAACAAGGAAAGTTGCGATTAGTTTTATTTTCTATGCTTGGATTTCTGATACTACAAAAAGCACAGTTGTAACATATTTTATTAATATTGTACTTTAGAACTACAGAATGACAGAATCTGCCAGACCTGTAAAAAAAAAGAAAATTAATAAAAGCAACAACAACAGCATTAAGAGATCGTAAAGGCCCTGATAAGTTCTTTGTTCTTCACTCAGGATTAAACTGAAGTAAACACTGAACCCTGTTTGAGAACATGCTGATGCACGCACACACACACACACACACACACACACACACACACACACACACACACACACACACACACACACACACACACACACACACACACACACACACACCACAGAAATGCCAGCGATGAGAAAAGAGCAGTTCAGAAAGCCTCTGATCACAGGGAGGAGAGTGTGTTCACACCAGCTGGGTTAGGGTCAGGGTTTCCTCTTTAGTATTTTGCTTAAAATAAGTACTAAAAAAACAAAAAAAAACAATGTACATAATATTCAAAATTCTCTTTCCTTGCCCTCTAAAAATAATTCTCACAATTATATAGGGATGTAACAATATATCATGTCACAATATATCGCAATACAAAATATGTATTGTGGATAGTGACAATATGTATTGTGTATAATTTTTAACAGTTTTTTAATAGTTTTAAACGACTGAAACAAACTTCAGAACACCAGATTTTGTTCAAAAGTATGTTCTTTGATTCACTTGAAGTTCCCTTTCGAAACATTTACTCGTATTGTGTCGCTAGATGCTTATGGGGAAACTCCTTTTCCCCATAAAGAATGTTCATATCTTAGTCAGTTACATAAAAATGTAGATTGGTCTAATTTGATACCAAAAAGTAAGACTGATTACCCCTAACTAACTGCTAGTTGTTCGTACTAGTTCTTAAGACACAGTCTTAACATAATGGCTATGTTTATGCAACTGGCCCCTGATCTCCTTGAAGCCTTTAATTAAAAAACGTAGTGCCACTGCACTGCCATAATACAGCGGCGATCTGAGCGCTCTCATTGGCTGCTCAGTGGGAACTGCATGAACCTATGGCAAAGCAGCATGTCTGCGTGAGCCAGTCGCAGCGCGTCACGCCGAGGCCGCCGAAAGGGGCGGGGCGTCTGCCTATAAAAGCAGCTCACTTTGCCATAGGAATCAGATTTATTCTCCTTCAACGACAAACACACTTCTTTGATCTCTCGAAGAAACTTTCTTTCTTTCTATTAAAAGACGAAATTTACAGCGTCATTGTTGCAAATGTCGCGCCGTGATTGTGGCTCATGCAGAGCCCCTCTGACGAGCACAGTGAGTGTGTTGCCTGTCTGAAAGCCCACACAGAAGCCGCACTCACCGAGACGAGCTGCTCTCTTATTGCGAGAGTATGTCTCTCTGCGCTCGCGGATCGCTTTCTTTTCAGAGAGCGGCTCCGTGCCCCCCGCGCTCTCCCGTTTCCTTTCTACCAGGAGCCTCGGATCAGAGGAACGAGCGATCGGACATGAGCGAGCTCACGCCGGCCTAGCTCCCACGTGCCTCACTCTCTCCACACAGAGAGCTTTCTCCAGTGCTCTTTACACACGCAGACCAGCGCCCCTCGTGCGATGCGAGCAGCCTCGTCTCGTTTGGAGGATCCGAAGAGGACCTTCATGATGACAGCTTGTCATTGGCGACTACCGATGCGGGGGATTGGTCAGGCTCAGTGGATGACCCTGCCCTCCCTGCAGTCTAAAGACATGAGTGACACCAGGGTTAGGATTGACGCCGAACTCATCCGCGTCCTTACTAAAGCCGTCGAGGAGCTCAGACTCGAGTGGTCTACCCCGGGGGAGCCCACACGCTGTGCGCTGGATGAATGGCTCCTGCCAGGGCGCCAGCAGGCCTCAGGCGAGCAGCACCGCTCTTCCCTGAAGTTCACGACGAACTCATCAAGTCGTGACGCGCCCCCTACTCGGCCCGCCTACGCACTCCTACATCCTACATCTACATCCTCTCTCAATACTTTTGATGGCGCTGTGGAGAAAGGATACTAAAAGCTGCCCAGGCCAAGGTAGCTCATCCATCTAAGCCCTGCAGGACCACTTCATCCCTCGCTGGCCGGGCCTACATGTCCTCTGGTCAAGCGGGCTCAGCTCTTCACACCATGGCGGTCCTCCAGGTATTTCAAACTCCTCCGGTCTAGATACGAGTCTGGACCAGACCCAGCTGCCTTCAGTGACCTCCAGCACAACGGACCTGGCCCTGCGCGCCACGAAGGCCACCACCAAAGCCATCGGCAGAGCCATGGCCAGCCTAGTGGTGCTGGAGCTGCACTTGTGGCTCAATCTGACAGAGATAAAGGACGCGGACAGAGCCTTCCTTGATTCTCCAAACTCCACCACTGGTCTCTTTGGTCCCGCGGTTGACGGCTTCGCGGAGCGAAGTGCCAACGCTCAAACGCTCCAGCTCCGCTACGGTCGCCAATAGACAATGCCGACTCAGCAGCAAACCAAGCCAGTGACAACTCAGCCAACTCCGCCTGAGCATCGCCAGCACCCGCACCAGCTTAAACGCTTCCCTCCTAAGCGTCAGGGACCCCGGCCTAAGATAGCGCTGGACCCTGCGCCTCAGAAGCAATCCTGATCCTCCGGGAAGGAAGAGGTGAGGGTTAAGTCTCGCTGCGGCAGGACCACCCTCCAAAAAGTTTCCTCCGAGATTGTTCCTCCGAACACCCTGTTCAGTTCCGGCTGTTGGAGTAAATGTTACAGTTGCAGGCTGTGCATGTTCACACACCCATGCAATTCACCCTTCGCAGGGAGTTTGATTGACAGACGATCTGACCAATCATAATCCGCCAACCGCCGATGATTTTTGTTCGACAAAGCGGTCAGGAGAGTTAGTAGGATTAGGATTTGAACTTGAAAAACGGTGTGCTGACGTCTTTCCACGGTTCAAACAACATTCCTTCTGATATTCATTCATGCTTATTTGATGCTATAAATTTACTAGAAGGAAGAGATGATCGGTTCACGAGCAGCTTTAACTGAGGCTCTACAGCGATCTGTCAGACACATTAAAGAGCCACAAAACGGTATTTATTGTTTAAATTTCATATCAAAAGTAACCTGGTCTGTCCTGTCTGTCAGCGCGTTATCAGTGTCTTCTTGCTCCGCGATGTATTTTTCACTGCGTGAGAACATGATGTGGCGCGAAAGTGGCGTGGCTTGTCACACATAGCAATAGTAACTAAAGGGGGTGGGTCTTTGCGAACGATCAATTGACCGTTGTTATAGCGAACAAAACAAAAACCCCGGTGTGTCCGAATGGGTTCTGAACACAATAGAACGAGGCTACTCACTTCAATTCGCTCGCAGACCGCCTAGCTTCGCAGGCATAGTCAATACTTTGGTGAAGAGCCGAAGTAATGAGCTTATTGGCGAAAGGAGCTGTAGAGACAGTTCCTCCTCCCCACAGCGAGTCAGGCTTCTACAGTCGCTACTACTTCGTTTCCAAGAAGGATGGTGGCCTCAGATCCATCCTAGATCTCAGGCTTCTGAACAGGGCCCTTATGAAACGGCAATTCAAGATGCTAACCCTGAAGCAAATCCTCTCACAAGTATGCCCAGGGGATTGGTATTTCTCAGTGGATCTGAAAGATGCCTACTTTCATATCCAGATAGCCCCTCACATCCAGATAGCCCCTCATATTCAGATAGCCCCCCATCACAGACTGTTCTTGAGATTCGCGTTTGAATGGGTGGCCTACCAGTATAAGGTCCTTTCATTCGGACTGTCCCTGGCACCATGCACATTCACGAAGACAGAAGACATTCCTGAGACAGAAGGGAATGCGCATACTGAACTACCTCGACAACTGGCTCATTTTGGCCCAGTCGGAGGAAGAGTTAATTTCTCACAGATCTGAAATGCCTAGGACTCAGACTGAATGCAGCCAAGAGCTCACGGTCTCCCAGCCAGAGGATCTCTTTTCTGGGGGCAGTTCTAGACGCAGCCCAAATGAGGGCGCAAATATACCCACCGAAAGCCACTGTCCAGCAGTCTCTCTTGGCTTCCCCCTCCATCGGCTCCATGTTCACCACAGGTGTGTCTTTCTGCCTGGAGTCCCACACCTTCACTGTACCTGTTCACCAAAACACACACATTCAAATCCAAAAACACTGAGAACAAACTCAGTTTTCGAAGTACACTGTGTGTGAGATGATAAGTGACCGTCTCTGCTGCCGGTGACGATCTCCGGGGCCCCGTCCCCGATGCCCAGTCCTCCCACTCCATCCACAGCGTTGATGATCTCCTTGTGTGCTTTGACTGAGTACACCGGGCTCTCCGGCGCTTCAAGATTCCTGCAACAGAGCGGTTCAGTTTCATGTTACGTTACTCTAACCGTCTCAGTCTGGATGCTGGAAGACATCAAGATCCTACCAGACGTTGAGGTTTCCGTCGAAGTCTCCGGTGGCCAGATGCCTGTGCTGGAGAGACGAGGCTCCAAACGTGCCACACTTGATCGGCTTCGGCTTCTCGATCTGGAATAAGGTAGTTTTGAAATGGACACACACACACACACACACGTTTACTTAGCCATCTAAATGGGGACATTCCATAGGCGTAATGGTGTTTATACTGTACAAACTGCATATTCTCTCCTCTTACACTAACTCTACCCCTAAACCTACCCATCACACACACACACACACACACACACACACACACACACACACACACACACACACACACACACACACACACACACAAACACTAACCCTACCCATCACACAAAACTTTCTGTGTTTTTACATTTTAAAAAAAAACCTTTATTACTTTATTTTTAAACCAGATTTACAAATGAGGATGTCCGTAAAGGAAGGTTTTTGGAGATTTTGTCAGGTTTTGGTGACTTCTGGGTACAAATTTGTCCCCAAAATATAGTTAAGTAGGTACACGTATACACACACACACGATAATACACAGACGATAACACACAGGGTTTGAAATGAACACCCGCCAAATGCAGGAAAAGATCAACTGTGGTGTGTTACGCTGTCAAATCACGAGCCAGTTTGGCGGGTTACTTATTATGTTTACCCGCTTTGCTCGGGAAGATCGTGTAAAACAAATCTGCGCAGATTTAACGCAAATACTCGTGAGTCATCATGATATATTAAATACAGCGTATTGTGCAGAATCTGCTCATATCTGGATTACTTGAACACACATCACTACACAAAAAATAACGGCGCGCTTGTTCATTTGCATTGAAGCAACAGCGAAGATTAAAAAGCATTTGGTTAATAGAAAAGACATTGCTATTTTACAACATCCTACATGTTCTTTATACTGTATTGATCAGTCCATCTAAAACACATTTTTGGTGTAAAGGATGAAAGATTAAGGGAGGAGATGCTGGATGACAGGATTGTGTTTGAATAAGAAATTAATGAGTGAGTGAGTGAGTGAGTGTGTGTGTGTGTGTGTGTGTGCGTGTGTGAGTGAGTGAGTGTGTGTGTGTGTGTGTGTGTGCGTGTGTGAGTGAGTAAGTGAATGAGTGAGTGAGTGAGTGAGTGAGTGAGTGAGTGCGTGTGAGTAAGTGAATGAGTGAGTGAGTGAGTGAGTGTGTGTGTGTGCGTGTGTGAGTGAGTAAGTGAATGAGTGAGTGAGTGAGTGAGTGAGTGAATGTGTGTGCGTGTGAGTGTGAGTAAGTGAATGAGTGAGTGAGTGAGCGTGCGTGTGTGTGAGTAAGTGAATGAGTGAGTGAGTGTGTGTGTGTGTGTGTGTGTGTGTGTGAGTGAGTAAGTGAATGCGTGAGTGAGTGTGTGTGTGTGCGTGTGAGTAAGTGAATGAGTGAGTGAGCGTGCATGTGAGTGAGTGAGTGAGTGAGTGTGTGTGTGTGTGCGTGTGTGAGTGAGTAAGTGAATGAGTGAGTGAGTGAGTGTGTGTGAGAGTGAATGTGTGTGCGTGTGAGTAAGTGAATGAGTGAGTGAGCGTGTGAGTGTGTAAGTGAATGAGTGAGTGAGTGTGTGTGTGTGAGTGAGTAAGTGAATGAGTGAGTGAGTGAGTGTGCGTGTGAGTGTGTGAGTGAGTAAGTGAATGAGTGAGTGAGTGTGTGTGTGTGTGTGAGTGAGTAAGTGAATGCGTGAATGAGTGAGTGTGTACACGTGCGTGTGAGTAAGTGAATGAGTGAGTGAGCGTGCGTGTGAGTGAGTAAGTGAATGAGTGAGTGAGTGAGTGAGCGTGCGAGTAAGTGAGTGAGTGAGTGAGTGAGTAAGTATTATCCAAATTATATATATATGCTGTGTTAAATCTGGTTAATTTCTTCCTCCTCTTCTTTTTTATGGCTGATAACTTAAAAATGTAGTAACGTTAGCCAAATTGGCCGGTGGGTGAAAAAGTTAATTTCAAACCCTGCACACATGACAACACACACACACGCGCACACACACACACACACACACACACACACACACACACACACACACACACACACACACACACACACACACACACACACACACACACACACACACACAAAAATACCAAGGACAACACACACACGTTAATAAACCCACACTGGTAAGTTACCAGTTTTTATTAGGTGCCTTTAACTACGATGCACTACTATACAGTGATCTTATTGTACGGGTAGGTTTAAGGGTGTGTTATTTTACACACACACACACACACACACACACACACACACACACACACACACACACAAAGATTTAGTTATAGTTCAGTACATTTGCTAAACTTTTATAACTTTATTTATTTAGCAGATTATCCTTTTTAAAAATAGACAACCCGTAGGTCTTTATTCCAAAGAGTTCATGAATTACAACCATTTAAGTTTGTATAGAGCATGTTCACGTCTACGCTCAAAGAGGACGAGAGTAAACTCGCTAAATCTGAGGTTTAAGAAGTCGCGGTGTAAACAAACCGCGTCCTGTTGCCATGACAACCACGCGACACGAGTGTTCTAGAACGGCGCTCGTCCTCCTCCGCTAGTGGTGAACGTGAATCAGTCTTCATTAGTCTGAGGTAAAGTTAAACAGCTCAAACCTCTTTGACCAGCTTCAGTTCCCCGTGCTGGATCTCGTAGATCTGCATCACTCCGGTTCCTCTGGCGAAGTTTCCCATACACACAAACTTTGCGCTGCAAGGAATCCATCTGCTCTCAAACACCGTATAGTTCAAACTCTTCTGGATGTGTGCGATAATCTGGGGCTTCTCGAGGGCTGCTGACATGGTGCTTTTCCTGTATATTAAACACGAGAACACTGTCAGTTTGAGCAGAACACACGCGATGTCACTTGTGTTGCTTGATCAGCGCGTTTAAGGACCCTCCCACAACACTTAGCTGACCTACTTATAGCCTGATCAAAATGAACGGAAAATCTGCACAAAACGAATAGAATATAACCCTAGACTATTTGATCTTTTGTTTTAAAGTAACAGTTAATATAAGTTAGGCAGCTAACATGGAAAAGTATAATGCTTAACGTTTAATAAGCAGTCGCATTAGGCACTGCTCGGGCAGCAATGAGGTCCTTTGAGTGTAACATGGCAAGCACCACATGTTCGTGGTAAACATCTCTGTTGAAGTGCGTTTTTAAAACCTCGTTTTACGATGGAATCTGTAAGTAACACGACAGCGGAGGTGAGCTCTACTGTTATGGACTGTGATGGAAACACAGACGCGTTTCAGAAAGTGAAGTCGAAGAAGAGTCATAAACGCAAGCGAGACTCGTCTGAAGTGAACATGCAGGAGGACTCAGTGGCGGCCAAGAGACCGCAGTTCCCGGCCTTATCTGGGGACCAGCTCAAGGTAATGACCGTGTCTAGCACTGTAAACACCGTGTTTATGTCGTTCTTGATTCCAAACACTGGGAATTGTCACACGATATATTTATATTTGACCAGTGAACGAACGAATCTTTTGAGTCGGATCTTTTTAATGAAGTGATCGAACGGGTTCCGAACGATTGACTCGGTCTAAGCGGTTCTCGACCCAATAACTGATTCATTTCGCCCACTCTCCTCACATTCCTATAGAAGACATTCTAAGACATAATTATGAGATAAAAGACCAAAATTATGACTTTATGATTTATGTCCAAATTTATTAATTTATGCCACAATTTTAGCTGTCATAATTTCCAAACCAACCAGTAAGACTTTCATTCATTTTCGGAACACAAATGAAGATCTTTTTATTAATTTAATCTGAGCCAGTTCTGTACACTCCATTGGCCGCTTCAAAAAGTTCATGTATGTATGTATTTTTTTAAAGGGATACTTTTGTAAATCATAATTAAGACAAAAATAGTCGAAATTGTCTCATATTAATGATTAAAGTCGAAATTATGATAGTCATAAAGTTTTAGTTCACCCAAAAATGAAAATTGTCATCATTCCAAACCTGTAAGACTTTCATTTATCTTTGAAACACAAATGAAGAACTTTTAATGCAATCTGAGAGATATCTGTCCCTCCGTTGACACCTCCACAACTACAGCTTTGACACTTCAATAAGTTCATAAAGAGATCGTAAAACTAATCCACGGTTTAGAACGGTTTAGTCCAAATTTTCTGAAGAGATTTGATCACTTTATATGATAAACAGATTAAATTTAGGCTTTTACTCACATGTAATCATTGATCAGCGGACATAAACAACGAGAACAAACCTTACTGAACTTTAGCATCAAACCGGTAGTTGCGTAGACTGTCAATGGAGGGACAAAAATAATCTCAGGTTTCATCAAAAATATCTAAATTTGTGTTTTGAAGACGAACAAAGGTCTTACGGGTTTGGTTGGACCTAACCAAGGTTGGACGGGTTTGGTTTCACATTGGAAAGACATGAGAATAATACATTTTTGGGTGAACTCAAACTTTAAATATGACTTTAAATCCAACATTTCATCTCATAAATATGACAGTTTCTGACTTGGTTATGATTCATTATGTGTAAGAAATGTGTTTCCGTCTGCGTCTCACTCTGAAGCGCGCTGTTGTGTGTTTCAGGGAGGTGTGGATGAGATGCGTAAAGTGTCTGTTCCCGCTCACCGATACACACCTCTCAAAGAGAACTGGATGAAGATCTACACACCCATCGTAGAGAACCTGCTGCTTCAAGTGCGGTTCAATCTCAGAACAAGAAACGTCGAGATTAAAGTGAGTGATGACGATTAGCAAATATCGGTTATGTTTTGACTGAGAATTGTCACCTTAATGGTTTAGTTCACTTTAAAATGAAAATAAAGTCTTTATTTACTCACTCTGGTGTTGTCACCCTTCTGTCTTTTTTGGACCCCAAAAGGATAAAAAAAAAAAAAAAAATCCTGCTCGCACTCGTTCGTATAACGGCAGTGAACAGCGACCAGGGGCTTTGTTTTTTTATATATATATTTTTTTTTGCTTTCAATGGAATGGAACAAAACTGGGTAAAGGTTTTGGCACTTGCTATTTTTGACACGGTTTTAGAGTAAAACGTGTTTTTGAAAATATACATTTCAAATAAAAAAAATTAAATTGTATTTTTGTGCATTTTTAATTTATTAATTTATTTGGATGGGACAATGCATATTGATGAACGTGCAATATAAATTGACGTAAATACGCTGGATTTAGCACAATGCTAATTTCCATCCGTAGTCCCAGACATGTAAAAAAACAACACAAAAAAAACAAAATACTAAACAGACGTATAGAGCTCTAAAGAGTTAAAAGTGCCTATGTAAGGGATAATGTATTGCGAGGCGGTTGTTATAGCGAACACAACCCCTTCAGGCTCATTCAAGCTCTGCTTTGCGTCGGTGTCGTGATCAGCCTGTTGGGGGTGTATTCGCTATAACAACCGCCTCGCTCTACATTATCCCGCTTATTACATGGCTACCTACCAAATAAATCAATAATTTGACACAAAATATTGATTTAAAAAGGAGTTTGATTTAAAAACGATTGTATTGCTTCCGCTAAAGAAAATAGTCCGTTCCGTCTCTACGGTTAGAATCCTGCGTCCATAGCAACGCTCTGTTTATCATGGCAACGGTGTGTTATAACTTAGCAGCGGTTATCAAGAAATAACTCACCGCATTCTACATTATAGTTCAACCAAGCCATGTAATAAACTTAAATAAAGTGCTTGTTATAATAATGGTTTAAAGTGTGTATTTTAAAGTGCCTGAGCATAGACATCCTAAAGTGCTTGTTATAAATGTGCCTATGCATAGTTCTTACCTAATGTTCAGTTTTGATTGTTGTTCAGACATCTTTTAAGCTGTTTCTTAAGCGAAACAAAAGTGGGCTAATTACTGTTGGCAGAGCGTTCCAACTCTGTGCAGCCTTTAACAGAGAGGACGTTTGTGCAAAAGTAGACTTTCTAAAGTGTACTTCACAATCCCCCTGAGTAGTTGACCCGGTACTAGTCACGCTGTTTCTCTTTTTGATAAAATCCCCCAAGGGCAGTGGGGCCATTCATAACAATAAACGTAAAATTCTGTTACTTTAAGTTGACTTTATGAAACTTTTTTCACTTCAGCAATAATCTGCCAAATGTCGTCTTTGAAAAGAGATCAAACTTCAGTCTGTCGCTCTAAAGCATTCAAGATTTACCACAGTTTAAGTTGGAAATTAAATTTTCAGGTCTATGCTCAAAAAGTGAGTAAATGGATTAAAAATACAGCGTAAATATATTTTAGTGCTATAAAATCCCCTAAAAATTCATTGAAATAAACAAATTCGGTCATATTTCGGACACATGAAGAACACCAGAGGGTTAAAACCAGGTGTAAAAGTGTCTCAGAATGATCCGGTGTTACACGCGTCGCTGTTCACTGGAATTATAAGGATGAGCGCGAGCAGTACATTTTAAAAAAATTCTCCTTTTGTGTCCATTAAAGAAGGGCGACATCACCAGGGTGAGTAAATAATGACTTGATTTTCAGTTTAGGCTGAACTATCCCTAAAAAGCGAAAAAAGCTTGTAAAACAAATGCATTTGCTGTCAGATCCGCAGTAAAACATCCACTGTTCTTGTTTTCCAGACGTGTAAAGAAACTCAAGACATCAGTTCTCTGACCAGAGCTGCAGACTTCGTCAAGGCCTTCGTCTTAGGCTTTCAGGTGGAGGTGTGTGTGACTCCAGGTCCTCTGTTCACTGTGATGGGCAGCGATTAACAGGGTTCCCACGGGTCCTCGAAAGCCTTGGATTTATTTTGTGCAAGAAGTTTTCTGGAAAACTCTATTCCCTCCGGTCCGCTAATGTGTTATTTGGCCAACACTTCATGGCCTATGCGCACTAGCTTGCTTGATTTGCATTAGTTATGCGCATTTAGGCGTTACGTGAAGTGTTTCCCGCGTGAGGTAACCTTGTGTTGTACGTTGCCATGACGTTCATATGCGCACGAAACTACTACGCCGGTACCTCAGCGTTTCACAGACACACCGTGAAACATAGGCCTAAGCTCTTCTCATATGTTCATATCAGATCAGAGTAGAATACAGTACAGGATGTACCGAATATTCTTCAGTTTTATGCAAAACAGAAATACAACAAATAGAATATCAGATCTCTGTCATATACCCCTTTTCCACCAAGGCAGTGCTGGTGCCGGTTCGGAGCCGGTGCTTACTCGTGAACCAGTTCTTTGTGTTTCGACAGCCAAAGAACCGGTTCTCGACCAGGAAAATTGGTTCCAAAGCGGCACCAACTCTTTGCTGGACTAGAACCGTTCTTTTACCACGTCATGCTTACGTCGGGGGCTGGGGGCGGGGTTATTGTTGAACTTCTTCTGGAACGTAACCTCCGTCTATAGTAATCCAGACGAGCAGCACAAATGTGTTCTAAACGTCTTCTTCTGACCCCGATATAGGATCGCAAAGCCGGGAGAAACATTTGCAGAAAGACGATGTAGTCCGCCATTGTAATTGTTATGCTTGAAGTTGGCGCAAGCGTTTTTGGGAAAGCTCAGACGTATGGCGACGTACACAGTGACGTAACGACGACGTTCGCTGGGCTCTCTAGTCAGTGGAAAAACAAACAGGTTCTGAGAAGGTTCGCAAGTTCCGAACCAACTGTGAACCAGCACCAGTTCTGAACCAGTTCTTTTTTGGTGGAAAAGGGGTAATATGGCCAAAAATAAATGCAAAAATAAAAGCTTTTTTGTATAGTTGTGTTTGACAGATGAAAACTGTAACGATGTTTCTTACAAGGTAACACAGTGTAACCTTTCTCTCTCCTGACGTGTGTCCCACATCAAGTCCTTGAGCTTGAGGGAACTGGACCTGGAAAGTCCTTGAAAGGTCCTTGAATTTGAAGTGAACGAGGTGTGGGAACCCTGTGTTTATCACATCCAAAATACATAAGTGTTTACACATAATATATGTGTGTACTGTGTATAATTATTTTGTATATATAAATACACACACATGCATGAATATGTTTAAGAAATATTTGCATGTATATACTGTATATATATTTATTCATAATTTATATTATATATAAATATTTTATGTATAAATAACACACTTTTCTTACATATATACTTGCATGTGTGTATTATACAAAATAATCATACACAGTATAATAAACTTTTATCTTGGATGTGATTAATCGTTGCCCAGCACTAATTTTAATAATAAAAAACGTTTACATTTATGCCCTTATGTTTCCAGAAGACCCAGTCATTGGTTATGGATATTAAGACTGATTAAAGTCTCAGTTAGAGTTTGTAAGTCTGATTCTGTGATCAGTTCAGACTGTGGCTTTAATGAATCAAGTACAAATGCTTATTCACCGATTTATTTGTCATCACTCAAAATGTTACAGGTGTTCCTGTGGCTTTATATATATATATATATATATATATATACTACTGGTCAAAAGTTTTAGATCGGTAAGATTTTTTTAATGTTTTTAAAAGTAGTATATTTATATTTGATAAAAAATAAAAAAAACAGTAATATTGTGAAATATTATTACAATTTAAATCAGCTGTTTTCTATGTGAATATATAGTAAAGTGTAATTTATTCCTGTGATCAAAGCTGAATGTTCAGCATCATTACTCCAGTCTTCAGTGTCACATGATCCTTCAGAAATCAGTATATGATGATTTGAAACATTTATGATTATTATCAATGTTGAAAACATTTTATTTCATGATGCTATGATGAATAGAAAGTTCAAAAGAACAGCATTTATCTGAAATCTAAAGCTTTTGTAACATTAAACACTACCGTTCAAAAGTTTGGGGTTTTTATTTTGGGGGAAATAAATAAAATAAATCAATACTTTTATTCATTAAGGATGAGTTAAACTGATCAAAAGTTACAGTAAAGACATTTATAATGTTAGAAAATATTCTATTTTAAATAAATGCTGTTCTTTTGAACTTTCTATTCATCAAAGAATCCTGATTCTTTTACACACGACTGTCTTCAACATTGATAATAATCATAAATGTTTCTTGAGCATCAAATCATCATATTATACTGATTTGTGAAGGATCATGTGACACTGAAGACTGGAGTAATGATGCTGAAAATTCAGCTTTGATCACAGGAATAAATTACACTTTAAAATATATTAAAATAGAAAACAGTCATTTTAAATTGTCATAATATCTCATAATATCTTTTTTTTTTTTTTTTTTTATCAAATAAATGCAGCCTTGGTGAGCAGAAGAGACTTCTTTTAAAAAACATAAAAAATCTTACCGATCTAAAACTTTTGACCAGTAGTGTATCTATAAGTTTATCATCTTTATTTCTTACTTTAAACATTTTGAATCAACTTGCCAGCTATGTTAGATTTAGATGATGATTCCTTTGGTTGGTAAATTACATAATTTTAGGATATTTCAGTGCAATTACACTCTTCTGCGGAGTCCCAGAGCCCTAACCAGCTCTTCTGCAGTTATTTATTTATTAAAAATACAATTAAAACTAATATTGTGAAATGTTGCAATGTAAAACGGCTGTTTTCTATGTGAATATATTGTACGATTTAATTTATTCCTGTGACCAAAGCTGAATTAGTATCATTACTTTTACAGCAAAAGTTACTAATTTACAGAAACTTTAGATCAATGTAATGTCTTTGCTAAATAAGTGTTGTTGTTTTTTAAATCTGATTGACAACAAACTTATCAAAAAAGCTGATTAGTGTTTTAAAGTCTAGTAAATTTGAGGCGTGTCACCCAGTCCGTGCTGTCAGGAGTTTACTGCTATTGTTAGTGAATGATGGTATTATTCCAGGTTGTGCAGTGATGATGATGTAACGTGATCTTGTCTGTGAATCCACAGGACGCGCTCGCACTGATCAGATTAGATGAGCTGTTTTTGGAAACATTTGATGTCACAGATGGTGAGTCCTGAACCAGAGCCGTTTTATAAGAGCGATGTTGTATTTTTGGCTGATTTGTGTGTGTTTCTGCAGTCAAACCCCTGAAAGGAGATCATTTATCCAGAGCCATCGGCAGGATAGCAGGGAAAGGAGGAAAAACCAAGTTTACCATTGAGAACGTGACAAAAACCAGGATTGTGCTCGCAGACACGTGAGTGCACAGGAGTATGATGTTGCTATATATATATATATAGATATAGATATAGATGTATATAGATAGTATATTTGATTATTATTATTTTTTCTTTACAGGAAGGTTCATATATTGGGATCTTTCCAGAATATTAAAATGGCACGGACAGCGATATGCAACCTTATTCTCGGTGAGTGAAAGTTTAAAGCTTATAGTGCCTCTATTGTGCTGTTTTAAAGGCTTCTAATGTTGTTTTACAGTCTCCTACAACAGCTCTACATGTGTCTAAAACACTTTTACAGTCTCCTACAACAGCTCTACATGTGTCTAAAACACTTTAACTCATAATCTCCACTGCAGCATCAGCTCTTTTCTCTCAGTGTCTGAAATGCTTCGTTTGAAGATTCAGTCTCTCTAAGCCCCGCCTCTCTGTGAGCTGCTCTGCTCTGATTGGTCAGAAAGCAAACACTCATTATCATATCTGAATCTCAGCTCTTGATCACAGTGATACGAACAGTAACGATGGCGTGGGTTTTACCGTATCAATCTCATCAAAGTGTGAACAATACGAACCAAACTCCTCCAGTCTCAGGTAAACTACAGTGTTTGAGGGCGGAGCTAAGAGACGCTGATCTATGGGATGAATATAGTATCAAAATGATTGACACGTGCAAGCACTATTATCCATGAACTTGATAAATGTTGCAGATGTTTTAATATCCACAACCAAATGCCTTTCAACTTCATTCAAAACTGAATGAATGTGCAGCAATTTGTACAAATAGAGACATTTTTGTGAATACAAATGTTTTCTTTTGTATTAGTGTGTCATAATTTGCGCATGCAACAAAGATGATGTGTGTTTGTGGATCAGGTGACACGCGTGCATTCACTGACTCGTTTCTGAGTCAATCTCAGTTGATTCATTTGGATTTTGAGACTTTCATTTCGCGGTTTTCACAACCCACACACACACACACACACACACACACACACACACACACACACACACACACACACACACAGCTGTCTGAGAAATCCTGCTACCACTAGATGGCAGTAACTGCTAAAACACAACGGCACCGTAATCGAACTTCTTCCCCATTTCAGACGCTTAATGTGAGTGATGTTGAAGCACACGATATAGGCCTACCTTATTAATAAAGCATAACTGTGCAGAAGCAAACAGATTACATCAGACGATGAACACCCATAGAAAACCATTATAAAATGCTTAACGTGCAATAGTGTGCTGCATGTTCAGTAAGGTGTATAGACTACTGAGCTTTAATATCGCCGTCTCACTGCATTAACGTTCAGCTTTTCTTTATAATAATAGTCTCTATGTGAGGAAAACTACACAGACAATAGCATTTATGAACGCGACGCGCAATAAAAAGAAGCTTAACGTGAAATCTGTTTGCTTCTGCACAGTATGCTTTATTAATAAGGTAGGCCTATATCGTGTGCTTCAACATCACTCACATTAAGCGTCTGAAATGGGGAAGAAGTTCGATTACGGTTCCGTTGTGTTTTAGCAGTTACTGCCATCTAGTGGTAGCAGGATTTCTCAGACAGCTGTGTGTGTGTGTGTGTGTGTGTGTGTGTGTGTGTGTGTGTGGATCGTGCAAGGCTAAAGCGGCGAAATGAAAGTCTAAAAATCCAAATGAATCAAATCAAATCGACCCAGAAACGAGTCAATGAATGCGCGTCACCTGATCCACACATGCACATCTTCTTTGTTGCATGCTCATATTCTGATCTACATTAATACAAAATCGAGGTTTTGTATGAACAACTATGTCTCTATTTGTACAAATTGCTGCACATTCATTCAGTTTTGAATGAAGTTGAAAGGCATTTGGTTGTGGATAGTAAAACATCTGCAACATTTATCAAGTTCATGGATAATAGTGCTTGCACGTGTCAATCATTTTGATACTATATATTCATCCCATACCGTTCAGCCAATCAAGACCAGAGGCTGGTATTATGCAAATTAGTTACAAACCTACAAAACTATGTTGCTTTCAGTTCAGAATCACTTCTTTCTTTTAAGAGAAAAACTCCATTCATCTCTGAAACTTTTTAGACATACGGTCATAATAATACAGGGTTCAAATGAACACCCGACAAATGCAGGTAAAGATCACCTGTGGTGTGTTACGCTGTCAAATCACGAGCCAGTTTGGCGGGTTACTATTGTTTACCCGCTTTGCTCGGGAAGTTCGTGTAAAACACATCTGTGCAGATTTAGCACAAATACTCGTGAGTCATCATGATCTATTAAACACAGCGTATTGCACAGAATCTGCTCATATCTGGCTTACTTGAACACACATCACTACACAACAAATAACGGCACGCTTGTTCATTTGCATTGAAGCAACAGCGAAGATTAAAAAGCATTTGGTTAATAGAAAAATGATGTTATTTTCCAACATCCTACATTGTTTTGATGTTCTTTGTTCTGTATTGATCAGTTCATCTAAAACACATTTTTGGTGTAAAGGATGAAAGATGAAGAGAGGAGATGCTGGATGACAGGATTGTGTTTGAATAAGAAATGAATGTATGAAATCCAAATTTTATTATGTGTGTGATTGTAGTAAATCTGGTTCATTTCTGGCTAGTACAAGTTCTGAATGGCCAGTAACTTAAACATTTTGTAGCCAAATTGGCCGGTGTGTGAAAGTTAATTTCAAACCCTGCTCATATTGTTGGTCATATAAAATAAGCATCATAGGAGCACTTTAATTTATGCATCTAAAAAACTATTTATTTATTCTGATAATTGTGATGCTCTTTAACTTCCACAGGGAGTCCACCATCGAAGGTTTACAGCAACATCCGCTCCGTGGCGAGTCGCTCGGCCGAGAGGTTTTAAAGTCCCTCAATAACTGCTCATGAACTGATCCAGGATCTGCAGATTTACATCCACGAGTCGGACGATGAACGAGCGCCGACGGACCGGCATTACTGATCCCTCAGAGAATAAACACATCATGAAAATGAGACGCGTGTGGATCCATTCAGTAGTCAAGTTTTAAATGTTTATTGTTTCATATAGTATCATCAAGTAGTCCATATATCCCATAGAAGTTAGTTTGATGCAGCATGCAGAAGACATCCCATAACTGACGTGTTTATTGTGCCTGTATGTGTACGAGATATCCATTTCATTCAGCAAAAGTTATTTTCTTAAAGCATGAGTTTCTTAAAAGATGTGTATTTACAAAACAAAGGGCAAATGATGAGAGCGTCCTGAACACGACATGTTTGTCTAATTTGGCAACATCTGTAATGCGGTCATGGCTCTTCTGATGTTAGAGATAACGTTCACAGCTGACGTGTAAACGGTTCGCATAGGCTAAACTGATAAACATGCAGAGAGGAACTAGAGAACGCAGCAGAAGTGAGCGGGATGGTCAGAGATCGGCTGATATGTCGAGAGATGAGTTTGGTGAAGCTGCTCTCCCGTCATGCATGTAAACATTCAGAGGAAATTACTTTACAACTTGTTGACTACATACCAAATCTTTAGATGCTTTACAGCTCATGTACTGTGTAATACACATGTTTACTAAAGCACAAGGGTATCCTGCTGCATTTATACAAAAGATGGACATGAAAATCATCCGTGTGTTTGTAGATCATCAGATACACACGGTCCCAAGGAGAGCCGGACACTTCAGACACGTCACATGACATGTCAAAGCAAGCGCCATCGCAAGCAAAACCTTCCAGCAAATATAGGTTTGTTAGATATTACATGAACTGTTTCGATTAGTAGATGTAACTTTGGTTTGGAGAACTATATATAAGATTTTTGGTGACACTTTACAATAAGGTTCATTAGCTAATGTATTAACTAACCATGAGCAATACATGTATTTGTTAATCTTTATTAATGTTAGTTAATAAAAATACAGCTGTTCACGTTAGTTCAAAGTTAACACAACTTTTGACTTTTATAATGTATTAGTAAATAATGAAATTAACAAAGATAGTAGATGTTGTATAAGTGCAGTTCATTATTAGTTCATGCTAGCTAATGAACCTTATTGTAAAGTGTTACCAAGATTTTCATATATTACTCGCTTTTTTATTGCCAACGTGTGAACGGCTTGTAACGAAACCTAAAAAAGCGAGACCTTCCCAGACTTCCTATGAAAGCCTGTAGATTTGATGCGAAGGACTGTCGTTTTTGCCGGGAAAATCAAAAGGATGTGACGTTTACACGCGTTCAATGACATTAAACGAATGCTTATACGATGTTCAGGAAGCCAAAAGAGCCGTTCTGTACGGTAATGTAAACGTGGCATGCAAAGAAAATCGATTAATTCAAACTACAGTCTATAATCTCAAATAGACTTTATGATCCAGATATCATGAGCTCATCTGTGGACATGATGCCGGTGTACACATCCATATCTCGATGATTAGATGCTCTCTGACCTGATGTTTTCTCATTGCGTCATTTTAATTTGTGTTTAATTTGTTATTGAGAGGAAAGACCAGCACATATTCATCTACTTCAGGATGTTCATTAAGAGTTTATCGTTGCAAAGGTATTTACTACAACTTTTTACTTCTAAGCAAAATAACTTCGGGGCCTTGACTCATGTTCAGTCTCGTTAGCAATACGTTTCCGACTGCAGTTCACGTAACGGCCACCGGTGTCGCTATAAACGAGGGTTTCTGAGTTCTGCACACTTAATGCGACATGGCTCAGAAAACTGAAGGTAATGCTGAGGGAAGATCTTGCAGATGACTCTTGCTTTGACATTGAGTTTTCTATTGCCGTGACATTCATCGTTATTGTGACTTTAGTGTCCGAACACTATTTGTGACCGCCGTATGCTGGGATCCTCATACGGACACACAAATTCATCACTTGAACCAAATCGTGTTTTGTTTCTCGGTAAGTTTCTGTCGGACTGTCTCAACGAATCAGACATGAAGATGCACTTTCCAACAATATAAACATTTATACATAAACATTATATCACGATTAATACAAAAAACAGGTATTAAACATGGTTAGATGCTAAAATCCAAAATGCTATAATGATAGAAATAGAGTATATCACAAAGCGTAACAGGAAAAAAAGCAAACATTGCATCTTTACGTCATGCAATGGAACAAGCTTGTTTGTTCTGTATGTTCTGCTTGGCACGTCATACCCTACATATACTTATTTATATTATACTTAATTAAAAAAAAGGAAAAAAAAGATGAAACAAAATAAATATTAAAAAAGAAGCATAAAAAAAAAAAAAAACCAAATAAATATGGACAAGCCAATGCTCTTTCCTCTTTACCTGACATGCTCTTTCAGTGTCCGTAAGCCCATAAAGTGCTACAGCAGGTTATTGAGCAGATTGGAGTTCAATAACACTCACACGTTGGCTTGACAAGGCTTCTATTTGACAAAAGTGGCTTAAATACTTCCATTGAAATACACAGAGAGCATTTGCTGGATATCTTGAGCAGATCGTCAGAGATGAGAGGAAAGCGGAGACGGTGGAGAGAGACGAGCTCGCTCACACATCCACCACCATCTTCTTGTGTATATCGAGACCTCCCACAACCTGCATCGTGAAACAAGAGTGTTCATGAAGAGATTTACATCATTCTAAACATTTATTCCACTATACCTTCTGCTAAAATATAATCTTTAGAGCCTCATGCACTTTAATCATTCGTAGGTGCGTCCGATAAACATTCAATATGAACTCGGAGGAATGTAAACGTCCCGCACAGTACGTCAATCGATCAATCGATCTTCCTCAGGCTTACAAAACACGCAAGTATGGCATTTGGCACAGTTTACACGACTACGATTTTTATGCGTTTTGGCCATTAATTTACACAACAACGTAAACTTTTGAAAACGGGATTCAAAGTTCAAGTTTCTTTGAAAACGATACTGTTATCGTCTTCGTGAAAACTACAAAACATGAATTTCCTGAAAACTACGATGACGTTTTTACAATGTAACATCGCCATCTACTGGCCTGACAGCAGAATACAGAGATTTAGTCGACGAATTAGTCGTTTTCGTGGATCCGTGTTATAAATGGGAATGTTCTGAAACGTTGTTGTCTGTACGTGAAAGACGCAAAGGAATTCAGTTTATAGTACATCGTTGTCATGTAAATGCCCTTAAAACAACTCATTTAAAAGCATTTACATTAATAATGACAAAGGCTACACCTCTAATTAGGCTATATAAAATCCAAAAGGAGAAACCGAAAGAAACATTGTTAATAAAATTTCATAACGTTCAGACAAAAACTACTATGTATGTCGTGGCCATGAATAATTCGTCCATGATTTACTAATACGTCAGTTCGTTTTACTAACTCGTTTCCTTGTTTTAAGTAAATCGTGGCCACATTATCATAATTAATTCCCTCGTTTTAGTTGAATAAAAATGAGGGAACAAATTAATTCAACGTGGCCACGATTTACTAAATGAACGAATGAACGATATATATTTTTTGTCCAAGTCATGTTCGGGGCTCCGTAGATATAAACTAGAAATTGCATTTTATAAAGTCAGAATTGCGAGATATATACTATTATTTCTCGCAATTCGGAGACTCTCGCAACTCTATTTTGAGTTTATACTTATAAATAAAAAAATTATAATAAAAGATTTATACAAACAAATTGTGTAAATATATATATACACATCAATTTTAATGTGCAGCCAGAATATCTCACCAGACTTAGGCTAGATTAAGCTCAACGAATAGTCACAGTTTTCAACTAAAAACGGAAAGCTTTTTATATGTTTTGACCGTTCATTTACACGACAACGCAAACGCAAACTTTGAAAACGGGATTTAAAGTGCAAGTTTTTGAAAACGATCCTGTTATCGTCTCTGTGAAAACGGTGATGTTTTTATAAAGTGACATCGCCATCTACTGGCTTGGCAGCAGAATACAGCGATTTTAGTGGCTTTCGCAGATCTGTGTGAACGGGAACGGGAAAAACGCGAAGGAAAAACGTCTGTTTTTAGTGCATAATTACATTTCTTTAGTTAAATCAAAACGAGGGAACAAATTAGTTCAACATGGCCATTATTTACTACTATGAGAGAACGAAATATATATATATCGGCTTCGGATTCGACCGAATATTGGGCTTTTTGACAGGATTCAGTTTCTGCCGAAGCTTACATTTTTTCCCACCGAACCGAACCCTAGGCTTGCACTACGCTGGTCGACGTCACGCCGCCGTTGATTACGGGCAGGTGTTTACGTAGGTGGATCGTTCGAGTGCAGTCGGCTGTGAGAAAGTGAAAATGGAACTCGTGAGCGGAAAGTGTATTTTGGCAGTACTTTCAGTCAAAAGAAGGCGATTCAAGACGAGCTACATGTTCGATTTGCAATGCCGATTTGTCTCGTGGCGGCAAGGACCCTAAACAATACACAACATCGCCGCTGTTAAAACATCTGCATATGAAACATCCGAAAGAATACGAGTTGTGCATGAAGGAATCTACAGACAAACTTCAGGAACGGCAAAGGAAGGACAGTCACAGTTAAACACTTGTGTTAACCAGATGGCCATTACCAGCTTTGCTAAAATGGTAATTGTCAAAATAGTTTTTCCCACTTGACATCCTGGCATAATGTTGCCATTTCTTTATTTTTCTTTTTTTTTTTACAGTTCAAATTAAAATTAAAATACACTGCTGTGGACGTTGTTTACTTCATTAATGTGTTTACTGTGTTAATGGACTGAGGATGGGAGTAGGATTCGGTATTCGGTTTCGGATTCGTCAGAATCTTAAACAGTGGATTCGGTATTCCCCAAAAATCTGGATTCGGTGCATCCCTAATATATATATATATATATATATTGTCCAAGTCATGTCATGTTGGGGTTCCGTAGATATAAACATGCAATTGTTATAAAGTCCGAACTGCGAGATATAAACTATTATTTCTCGCAATTCCAAGACTTTTTTCACATGCAAATCTTTTTTGAGTTTACAAACAAATTGTTAAAAATATATACTGTACATACATTTTAATGGGCAGCCAGAATATCTAGCGAGACTTAGGCTAGATTAAGCTCAACGAATAGACACTGAAAGTTTTCTCACAGCGCAGAATTCCTCGAAGGATATCCTCCCATCGCCGTCCTTGTCTGCGTTGATGATGGTCTTGTCCACGATCTGCTGCAGCTGCGTGTCCTTCAGGTTGTTGCCCACCATCATCTTCAACACCTGGAACAGCTCCCCGTTGGAGATGTAGCCATCCTTGTCCATGTCGTAGATCCTAAAAGCGACTGGCTCCAGAAATACGGCACCGGTCAGTTATTGTTTGACGTGACGATATACAGAAGAGATGTGAAGTGCTTTCATACTCACAGCGAAGCTTCATTTCCTTATCACCCTTCACACTGAACTGAGAGACGCCCTCGATGAACTCTACAGAGACCAAACAACACCAGAGATTATTAATCCTGTAACTGACAGATGTTATTGCTGGAATGTTATGGTGATAAAGAATGCACATTGTATTACAAGCGACTGATGAGCTCTGAGCTGATAGTAAAGAGATCATTTGATACAAATCAAGAATGTAGAGCTGCAAGATTAACCGTGAAAAGATAACGATCTTGATGCAAAAAAACTCGCGATCTTATTCCTAAATGACAGAGATCCGGCTCTATGTCTATTAAACCTTTGACAAGTCCGATCACAGCGAACATTCAGAGTCATTGTCATGAATATATATATATGAAACAGCTTATTTTCAACACACAGTAGCATTATTTCTGTGTTACAATCATTCATATTAATCACAGAAGTACTGTATAGTTCAGATATAAACAGTAGTGATCAAAACACAGTAAATCACCTTTTAAGAATAACTTGGCACTTCAAATAAGGATTGTCAATTATATTGTTACACCAGTAGGTGGCGACAAGTGACTGTTAAAAATGTATTTATCATTGAATCATTCACTCAAGAGATTTGTTCAAAAATGCTGATTCATCCATTAATGAAACAAGTGAAGTCTTTGAGTGAGTCATTGAATCATTCACTCTAGAGATTTGTTCAAAAATGCTGATTCATCCATTAATGAAACAAGTGAAGTCTTTGAGTGAGTCATTGAATCATTCACTCTAGAGATTTGTTCAAAAATGCTGATTCATCCATTGATGAAACAAGTGAAGTCTTTGAGTATGTCATTGAATCATTCACTCAAGAGATTTGTTCAAAAATGCTGATTCATCCATTGATGAAACAAATGAAGTCTTTATGAGTGAGTCATTGAATCATTCACTCAAGAGATTTGTTCAAAAATGCTGATCCATCCATTGATGAAACAAGTGAAGTCTTTATGAGTGAGTCATTGAATCATTCACTCAAGATATTCGTTCAAAAACACTGATAATGCATCTGAATTCGCCTATTTATACTACATGTCTTTTTGTGGAGAAAAACTAGATACTTTTGAGTGTGTAGCAGAAGAGCAGACAAGCTTTGGGAGTCGGGACATACTATCACGTCAAAAAATAGTGTCTTTAACGGACGCTCTGTTGCATAGTTACACCCGTTCCTGTTACGTAAACTGGCCTGTCAATCATCTTATCACAGTCAATATCCTCCACAATTCATTTAATTTCCTACTGTAATGGAGAGAAATGTATTTGCACGTTGATCTGTCAGTCACGGCTCTTTCATGCAAAGATTCTCCTCATGTGTTTGTATAATGATAAATAATTTAAATTTGAATGGCCAAATGGATGTTTTTAAAAGTTTACATTGTTGTTGCAGATTAAATATAATGTGGATAACATCGAATAAATATGTTTTATAAGGTTACATTTTTATTATTAGTCAGTCAAACCCCTTTATCTAAACCACTCAATTTAACCGTCGGTAGCGCACATTGCCATGTTTGTAGTTTTTAACACTTATTTATTCATTTTTGTAGTTCTGAGCTCTAAAGTGCAGTGGGTTGTGGGCAATATTAGCCGTTATAGTGAGCACGGGTCCACACTTGGAAAAGCTACTGGAAATAGTAGACCATCAGGGGACTTCTGGCGTACTCTCTTCAACACTATGCTTTGGGACAAGGATGGATAGTATGAACACTGGAACGAAGGGTGATGCATTCAGTAATGAAAGGAGTGAAGTCTTTATTAGTGAGTCATTGAATCATTCACTAAATCAATACAATTTTTTTTTTTTTTTTTTTTTTTTTACATTCAAATTACTTAAATATTTTTTAGATAGACTGCAGCAATTAACATTTTGTCAGAACCTCTAGTAAATGACATGCTATTTTGTTTAGTTATATCTGTTCAGAATCGTGATCCAACAAACTCGTGATGCTCAATTCATCCAGAATCGTGCAGCTCTAGATCAATGTGAAAGAATGTGAATGTTCTTGGCAAAGGACACAAAGGGCTTCTTTTCAGACTGTGATGCAACAGGTCTGAGCTACTTTAAGCTCATTTGCTGAAGTATTTCACAGTTTGAGGACATACACACATTTTTGCATGCAATATTCTCAGAAAAAAGACAAATTCTTAGATTCAAAATGCAATGCATTAAAATCATAACACGGCATAATGCGTTCATTTTACTAAACTTGTCATATTTCAGCGCACAATCAAAATTGATATATGCCACAACAAAAATAAAGCCTATTTTAAGAAAAATCTGGATTTCTGTGACATTTTCATGACAATATAAAATAAAATAATTCCCTAATTCATATTATTTTGATGCAAAACTCTCAATCCTATTACCCTCGATTGTAAGTCACTTTGGATAAATGCAATCTGCTAAATTAATAAATGTATGTACTGTAAAGAGAAAAAAATACATTATTTAAATAATTATTAAATGTAATATGTATTTGTTGTATTGCCTTTATGCTGGTTTAAATTAAACAAAATGTGTTGCATTAATCTTCTCTTTTTACTATAATACTGTAAAGAGAATCTAGTCCAAATCACCTGTGAAAAGACAAAGAATCATGTAAAACAGTATAAATGTGTTTAGTTGTCATGGAAACATCACAATGCTAATAAAAAAAAAATATTTGTTTTATTTTTTTCTGGGGTGAAATGTATGGAAGCTTGTTTCCGCCACAGAATTAAAAATAGAAAAGGTAATTCTGACTTTATATCTCGCAATTCTGACTTCTTTTCTCGCAATTCTATATCTCGCAATTCTGACTTTATAACACGCAATTCTGACTTTATATCTCGCAATTCTGACTTTATATCTCGCAATTCTATATCTCGCAATTCTGACTTTATATCTCGCAATTCTATATCTCGCAATTCTGACTTTATAACACGCAATTCTGACTTTATATCTCGCAATTCTGACTTTATATCTCGCAATTCTGACTTTATATCTCGCAATTCTGACTTTATATCTCGCAATTCTATATCTCGCAATTCTGACTTTATAACACGCAATTCTGACTTTATATCTCGCAATTCTGACTTTATAACACTCAATTCTGACTTTATATCTCGCAATTCTGACTTTATATCTCGCAATTCTGACTTTATATCTCGCAATTCTGACTTTATATCAGGCAATTCTGACTTTATATCACGCAGTTCTGACTTTATATCACGCAATTCTGACTTTATATCACGCAATTCTGACTTTATATCTCGCAATTCTGACTTTATATCACGCAATTCTATATCTCGCAATTCTGACTTTATATCATGCAATTCTATATCTCGCAATTCTGACTTCTTTTCTCGCAATTCTATATCTCGCAATTCTGACTTTATAACACGCAATTCTGACTTTATATCTCGCAATTCTGACTTTATATCTCGCAATTCTATATCTCACAATTCTGACTTTATATCTCGCAATTCTATATCTCGCAATTCTGACTTTATATCTCGCAATTCTATATCTCGCAATTCTGACTTTATAACACTCAATTCTGACTTTATATCTCGCAATTCTGACTTTATATCTCGCAATTCTATATCTCGCAATTCTGACTTTATATCACGCAATTCTGACTTTATATCTCGCAATTCTGACTTTATATCACGCAATTCTGACTTTATATCACGCAATTCTGACTTTATATCATGCAATTCTATATCTCGCAATTCTGACTTTATATCTCGCAATTCGGACTTTATATCACGCAATTCTGACTTTATATCACGCAATTCTATATCTCGCAATTCTGACTTTATATCACGCAATTCTGACTTTATATCACGCAATTCTATATCTCGCAATTCTGACTTTATATCACGCAATTCTATATCTCGCAATTCTGACTTTATATCACGCAATTCTGACTTTATATCACGCAATTCTGACTTTATATCTTGCAATTTTGACTTTATATCTCGCAATTCTGACTTTATATCACGCAATTCTGACTTTATATCACGCAATTCTGACTTTATATCTCGCAATTCTGACTTTATATCTCGCAATTCTGACTTTATATCACGCAATTCTGACTTTATATCTCGCATTTCTGACTTTATATGACGCAATTCAGACTTTATATCTCGCAATTTTGACTTTATATCACGCAATTCTGACTTTATATCTCGCAATTCTATATCTCGCAATTCTGACTTCATATCTCGCAATTCTATATCTCGCAATTTCTGACTTTATATCACGCAATTCTGACTTTATATCTCACAATTCTATATCTCGCAATTCTGACTTTATATCTCGCAATTCTATATCTCGCAATTCTGACTTTATAACACGCAATTCTGACTTTATATCTCGCAATTCTGACTTTATATCTCGCAATTCTGACTTTATATCTCGCAATTCTATATCTCGCAATTCTGACTTTATAACACGCAATTCTGACTTTATATCTCGCAATTCTGACTTTATAACACTCAATTCTGACTTTATATCTCGCAATTCTGACTTTATATCTCGCAATTCTGACTTTATATCTCGCAATTCTGACTTTATATCAGGCAATTCTGACTTTATATCACGCAGTTCTGACTTTATATCACGCAGTTCTGACTTTATATCACGCAATTCTGACTTTATATCACGCAATTCTGACTTTATATCACGCAATTCTATATCTCGCAATTCTGACTTTATATCATGCAATTCTATATCTCGCAATTCTGACTTCTTTTCTCGCAATTCTATATCTCGCAATTCTGACTTTATAACACGCAATTCTGACTTTATATCTCGCAATTCTGACTTTATATCTCGCAATTCTATATCTCACAATTCTGACTTTATATCTCGCAATTCTATATCTCGCAATTCTGACTTTATATCTCGCAATTCTATATCTCGCAATTCTGACTTTATAACACTCAATTCTGACTTTATATCTCGCAATTCTGACTTTATATCTCGCAATTCTATATCTCGCAATTCTGACTTTATATCACGCAATTCTGACGCAATTCTGACTTTATATCTGGCAATTCTGACTTTATATCACGCAATTCTGACTTTATATCACGCAATTCTGACGCAATTCTGACTTTATATCGGGCAATTCTGACTTTATATCTGGCAATTCTGACTTTATATCACGCAATTCTATATCTCGCAATTCTGACTTTATATCTCGCAATTCTGACTTTATATCTCGCAATTCTGACTTTATATCTCGCAATTTTGACTTTATATCTCGCAATTCTGACTTTATATCTCGCAATTCTGACTTTATATCTCGCAATTCTGACTTTATATCACGCAATTCTGACTTTATATCACGCAATTCTATATCTCGCAATTCTATATCACGCAATTCTGACTTTATATCTCGCAATTCTGACTTTATATCACGCAATTCTGACTTTATATCACGCAATTCTGACTTTATATCATGCAATTCTATATCTCGCAATTCTGACTTTATATCTCGCAATTCGGACTTTATATCACGCAATTCTGACTTTATATCACGCAATTCTATATCTCGCAATTCTGACTTTATATCACGCAATTCTGACTTTATATCACGCAATTCTATATCTCGCAATTCTGACTTTATATCACGCAATTCTATATCTCGCAATTCTGACTTTATATCACGCAATTCTGACTTTATATCACGCAATTCTGACTTTATATCTTGCAATTTTGACTTTATATCTCGCAATTCTGACTTTATATCACGCAATTCTGACTTTATATCACGCAATTCTGACTTTATATCTCGCAATTCTGACTTTATATCTCGCAATTCTGACTTTATATCACGCAATTCTGACTTTATATCTCGCATTTCTGACTTTATATGACGCAATTCAGACTTTATATCTCGCAATTTTGACTTTATATCACGCAATTCTGACTTTATATCTCGCAATTCTATATCTCGCAATTCTGACTTCATATCTCGCAATTCTATATCTCGCAATTTCTGACTTTATATCACGCAATTCTGACTTTATATCTCACAATTCTATATCTCGCAATTCTATATCTCGCAATTCTATATCTCGCAATTCTGACTTTATATCTCGCAATTCTGACTTTATATCACGCAATTCTGACTTTATATCACGCAATTCTGACTTTATATCTCGCAATTCTGACTTTATCACGCAATTCTGACTTTATATCTCGCAATTCTGACTTTATATCTCGCAATTCTATATCTCGCGCAATTCTATATCTCGCAATTCTATCTTTATATCACGCAATTCTATATCTCGCAATTCTGACTTTATATCTCGCAATTCTATATCTCGCAATTCTGACTTTATATCTCGCAATTCTGACTTTATATCTCGCAATTCTGACTTTATATCACGCAATTCTGACTTTATATCTCGCAATTCTATATCTCGCAATTCTGACTTTATATCTCGCAATTCTTACTTTATATCTCGCAATTCTGACTTTATATCTCGCAATTCTGACTTTATATCACGCAATTTTGACTTTATATCTCGCAATTCTATATCTCGCAATTCTGACTTTATATCTCGCAATTCTGACTTTATATCACGCAATTCTGACTTTATATCTCGCAATTCTATATCTCGCAATTCTGACTTTATATCTCGCAATTCTATATCTCGCAATTTCTGACTTTATATCACGCAATTCTGACTTTATATCACGCAATTCTATATCTCGCAATTCTGACTTTATATCACGCAATTCTGACTTTATCTCGCAATTCTGACTTTATATCACGCAATTCTGACTTTATATCACGCAATTCTGACTTTAGATCACGCAATTCTGACTTTAGATCACGCAATTCTGACTTTATATCTCGCAATTCTGACTTTATATCACGCAATTCAGACTTTATATCACGCGATTCAGACTTTATATCACGCAATTCAGACTTTATATCTCGCAATTTTTACTTTATATCTCGCAATTCTGACTTTATATCTGGCAATTCTGACTTTATATCACGCAATTCTGACTTTATATCACGCAATTTTGACTTTATATCGCAATTCTATATCTCGCAATTCTGACTTTATATCTCGCAATTCTGACTTTATATCACGCAATTCTGACTTTATATCTCGCAATTCTATATCTCGCAATTCTGACTTTATATCTCGCAATTCTGACTTTATATCTTGCAATTCTGACTTTATATCTCGCAATTCTATATCTCGCAATTTCTGACTTTATATCACGCAATTCTGACTTTATATCACGCAATTCTATATCTCGCAATTCTGACTTTATATCACGCAATTCTGACTTTATATCACGCAATTCTGACGCAATTCTGACTTTATATCACGCAATTCTGACTTTATATCACGCAATTCTGACTTTATATCACGCAATTCTGACGCAATTCTGACTTTATATCGGGCAATTCTGACTTTATATCTGGCAATTCTGACTTTATATCACGCAATTCTATATCTCGCAATTCTGACTTTATATCTCGCAATTCTGACTTTATATCACGCAATTCTGACGCAATTCTGACTTTATATCTGGCAATTCTGACTTTAT